>JAJPUD010000267.1:421517-431689 GCA_023553655.1 Myrmecobius fasciatus | reverse complement strand
TTTCTTTCTTTCTTTCTTTCTTTCTTTCTTTCTTTCTTTCTTTCTTTTTTCTCTCTTTCTTTCTCTTTCTTTCTCTCTCCCTTTATCCCTCCCTCCCTGTCTTTCTTTTTTTCTTTTTTTATTGTCAGGCTGTTTATGAAGGGGACAACTGCATATACAAGTTAGTCTATAGAAATGTCTGCAAATCAAACTTCATGTGATCTAAAAGAATCATACATAATGTCAAAAATGGACACCTTGTCACTGTCCTTTTATTTCTTCCAAACCCTGGCACAATCTTTTCTACTTTGAGAAGCTATTCCTGACTGATTTCTCTGGCTCTGCTTTTCTCTCCTCCCACATCTCAGAAATGATGCTTGGAGCACACTCTGGGGACTCTTTGTTCTGCCCTTGCCTCTCTGTTCTGGTGTGCCTATAACAGGTGAGTGTTCTGTCTCCCTCATCAAACATGATGATGTAGTGGGAGGTATACTGAACTGGGATCATAGTCTTCCAGTTCTGCCTCTGCACTGGTCAGTTGATATCCAGTAAATTATTTAATCCCTCTAATCTTTCCTAACCTGGTCACTCCAACTTGGAGATTGGACTAGATGTTATAATTGTAACGTTCCTTATTTGCTCTAAAAATGTCATAATTTTCTGATTCTTTCTGACTCAAGCACCATGGAGGTTGGGAATGGACAGACATTGATTAGGGACAATACTTTAGCTAATGTGATAGAACCAAACTAGTTCTTCCTTTTGTAACCTCCCTAGTCATTTTTTTCAAATTTCCAGGGGGTGTAGGAGGCATCCATGAATTTAAGCATCAGAATCATGGGTATTCAGTGGCCTAATATCCTAGAGATTTGATGATTATCTCTTGTTGGAAGGTAAACCACCCTCAGTGGGAATGCTCATGGACTTTTTGGACTGACCTCTTTGCTCTTTTCCTCCATGAAGATTCCTAGGTCATGGGTGATTAACTAGAAAGGCCATTTCTATTTGAAGCCAAAATTTCCATCTCCTAAACAGGGTGCCGAGTTCTTACATGATATATCGGTCATTATAGTTAGTAACTAGCCCTATAAAATATGAGACCATAAAAGCTAGTAATTTACAAGGTTGTGTTAAGGCAATCCTTTGTGTGTGTGTGTGTGTGTGTGTGTGTGTGTGTGTATGCAAGAATGTAATTAATGTGGATGCCTTTGTGGATTTGAAGGAACTTGAAGATAAGTCATTTTAGCTAATTCTCTGTCTGTTATATCAGGAATATACTTAAGTCATCTATCAGTCTATCTAGTCAATATCAAATCCATCCCACATAGATGGGGACTGTGATATATTTTTGTAACAAGGAGATTCCCTGAAGAGAAAAAGGTGGGGAGGAGGGTGTAGGGGGAAAGGATAGACAGAGAGAGACTGTATCTTGATATTTTATTTAATAGAATAAGTATTATTTATAAGATGCTCCTATGCCTTTAATTAAAATTTCTGAAATTTCTTGAAAATTTAATCAAAAGGGAATATTTTAGAAATGTTGTTTATAAGAAGAAAATTTATCTTATGTGGCTTCTAGAATAATAGTTGAGTTACTATAGTATTTGCTTTGCAGATAGGCCAAGACATTTTAAACCACGTATAAATCTATTCCTGCTTATGACCAAGAGTCATAACTAGGAATGAGTAACTGGGGATTTTATCCAAGGTATTGATACGCTATGTGGTGATGATGGTGGTGAATGTGTTTCTTCTTTGGGGAAAGGGAACCACACATATTCTCCAAGGAAGTCCAAAATCCTCCCTATGCCTTATACCATCTGATCCTTCCTTAGTCTTTGCTGAATGGGATGATCCTGGCTCGTCTTACTATGTTCTCTCCAGGACTCAACACTTGTAGGAAGAAAAGCAAGTATCTCTGGGAGATGGATAGCTATATCTCATGGCAGGACTGGATTTGCAGGCATGTTCTCCTCAATGCTGTGCTATCTCTGTCTGCGATCCCACCCCTTTCCCCAAGGTGGTTGTGCCAGGAAAACAGATTCTTAGTTTCAGTCCAACAATAATAACCAGCTAACAATAAAACTAATCAGTTGGAACATCATATAAGTTTCACTTTAACTGTTTACAAGAAGCCGGTCATAACTAATACATTGTTGGTGGAACAATAAACGAATCCAGCCATACTGGAGAGCAATCTGGAACTATGCTCAAAAAGTTATCAAACTGTGCATACCCTTTGACCCAGCAGTGTTTCTATTGGGCCTATATCCCAAAGAGATCTTAAAGTAAAGGGCCCCACATGTGCAAGAATGTGGCAGCTCTTTTTGTAGTGGCTAGAAACTGGAAACTGAAGGGATGCCCATCAATTGGAGAGTGGCTGAATAAACTATGGTATATCAATGTCATGGAATATTATTGTTCGGTAAGAAAAGGCCAGCAGGACGATTTCAGAGAGGCCTGGAGAGACTTGCATGAACTGATGTTGAGTGAAATGAGCAGAACCAAGAGATCATTTATACACGGCAACAACAATACTATATGATAATCAATTCTGATGGACATGGCTCTCTTCAACAATGGGATGTTTCAACCCAGTTCCAATGATCTTGTGGTGAAGAAAGTCATCTACACCCAGAGAGAGAACTATGGGACTGAGTGTGGATCACAACATAGCACTCTAACTCTTTTTGTTGTTGTTTGCTTGCATTTTGTTTTCTTACTCATTTACTTTCCTTTTTGATCTGATTTTTCTTGTGCAGCAAGATAATTGTATAAATATGTTTACACATATTGGATTTATCATATATTTTAACATGTATAACATATATTGTATTGCTTGCCATCTAGGGGAGGGGGTGGGGGGAGGAGGGGAAAATCTGAAACACAAGGCTCCACAAGGATTAGTGTTGAAAAATTATCTGTGCATATGTTTTGAAAATAAAAATCTTTGAAAAGAAGGAAGAACAAAGAAGAAGGAAGAAGGACTAGAAGGAAGAAGAAGAAGAAGATCATAGTCTCATTTCATAGAGTTAGTTCATGTGTACCAGGTAAAGCCTTTCCAAGAATCCATGCTTCAGGGACACAATATGGAGATGGAGAAACTCAGAAGGCCCCATCTACTTCCTTAAGCCTTCACCTTGACCTGTGAGTTTGTGATCCATAAAGCTGTGATATCTAGATATCAAACTTGTCCCCATGTATTTGGATCACATGTCCAGCACAGGGCATCAGAAGCTTTTGATGGAAGACTAGACCTTTCTCCTTGATGTTAACCTTAAAAATTAGTGATATTCCTTCAAATTGCCAAGTATATGTCAGATTAAATTTTTCTTCATAATCCGTCATTCTTGAATTTATTTATTTAAATCATTTTGTTTTCCTTTTGAGACTCAGTCACCCTATCTTGTCCAGGTTGGAAGCCCAAACCCACTTGCTAATTTTGTCTGGAAGCTGTTTCCAACCTGAGTCTGTTTTCTCCTTCTTAGATAACCTGATAACCCTCTTGCTTCTAGGAACTCACTATATTCATGTCAAGAATTAGTGTGGACACCCAAAGTTCTTCAGTCCTACTGCAATTCAAAACTCCAGAGTTCAAGTGATCCATTAGTCTCAGCTTTCCCAGTAATAGAAGTTCAATCATATACCACCTTACCCACCTTTTCTCGTCTTTTAAAAAACTTTTTAAAAATTTTAGCTTGTAGCACTCCTAAGAGTAATCAACCAATCACCAAGCATTTATTAAGTGTTTACTGCATACCAGGCTCTCTGCCAAGCACAGAACAGATTGTAAGAGAGATAGGATCTGGAGTCTGACCACACTCATTTTTATGTCACTCCTCCTCAGTCTGTCTCTTGATTCGTTACTGTAGTTTAATTTTATTATTCCAAGTTCAATAGCAATCTAGGGACGTGTTTAGATAATTTATTTCTCATTAATAAAATCTCAATCTCTTTCTCATTGATTGATTCAATCTACCATCCCTGTTCATTAAGCTTTAATTATTTAATGAACTAGAGAAACTCCTTTTCTTAAAAGTAATTACTCTTATTTATCTATAATTAAATATTTAAATTATTGAATTATACAACTTAAAAAAAATAAAAGATACAATAAAGACATGCACATACATGTCCCAAAAGTTTTAGTGCAATTTTACATTTTTAATAACTTCAGAAAGATAAATGCTAGAAACTTATTTTAAAAAACATTTGAAAGGTTAATTATTTATATTTTTAAAAAATACTCATCTTTCTTATTAAAATTCAGTGTAATTACCACATTTTGCTATTTATTGCTTCAGCTGATTTTCAAACTTTGTAAAAACTTTTTTTTAGTTGTTTTTCAGTCCTACCAAAAGGATTGCATTTGTAATCTTAGCCTTAAGATCATCCATAGGGCGGAGCCAAGATGGCGAACTGCGGACAGCTTTCTCTGTGAACTCCTCCGACATTCCCTCAAACCCAGACAAAGTAAGCCTTAAAACTGGTTTCTGAGTGAGGGCCTCGCCAAGCATTTGGACTACAACGCACTTCTATAAAAGATCTACCCTGAAAGAACTCCGGAGAAGGTTAGCCTCAGGGGAAATCGGCCGCTGGTCGCGATCGGACTCCAGCCGGGGCGGAAGTCAGGGCTGCGATAGAGGAGCAGATTTTGGGCACCCAGGAAGCCCCTGGGAGATGCCTGGGCCACTTTGCTCTGCTTGCGGGCAGGTGCTTTGGCAGATCTGCCTTTGGAAGGGGGTGGATCGAGAACAGCTGAAAACGTGGTCCTAGTGCGAATCTAGCCCGACCAGCCTCAGACCGGAAGTCAACTCGGCAAACTGCCCCAGGGCAAATATAAATTGTTGCAGTTTTCTCGGCTTTTGACCAATATCCCAACTTTAAATCATGAGCAAGAAGCAGAAGAGAGCTCTCACCATAGAAAGCTTTTACGGAGAAAAAATAGAACAGTCCCCAGATCCTGACATTATGAAAACAATCCCAGATGAAGCCACAAAGGCAGACTTAAGTTGGTCTCCCTTTCAGAAGGCTTACCTGGATGATTGCATTAAGAATCTCAAAAGAGAGCTAGAAGAAGAATGGGGAAATAAATTGAGATCAGGGCAACAGAAATATCAAAAACTGGAAAATAGGACTCGTGAATTGGAAAAAGAAAACAGTTCACTGAAAAACAAAATTGGTGAATTGGAAAAAATCACCAATTCACTGGAAAATAAAAATGGTGAACTGAAAAACAAAATTGGTGAATTGGAAAAAGACAACAATTCACTGAAAAACAAAATTGGTGAATTGGAAAAAGACAACAATTCACTGAAAAATAAAACTGGCAAAATGGAAAAAGAATGCATTGAATCCAGAAATTCAATTGGCCAGCTACAAAAGGAGCTAAAAAAGATAACTGAAGGAAATAATACTTTAAAAATTAAAATTGAACAAATAGAAGTAAATGACTCAATAAGACTTCAAGAATCAGTTAAACAAAAACAAAAAAATGAAAAAATAGAAGAAAATATGAAATATCTCCTAGGAAAAACAACTGACTTGGAAAACAGATCCAGGAGAGACAATTTAAGGATTATCGGACTCCCTGAAAGCCACGATGAAAAAAAGAACCTGGATGCTATCTTCCAGGAAATCATGAAAGAGAATTGCCCTGATGTTTTAGAATCAGAGGCCAAAAGTGGCATTGAAAGAATTCACCAATCACCTCCAGAAAGAGACCCCAAAATTAAAACCCCAAGGAATATCGTGGCCAAATTTCAGGACTATCGCACCAAGGAAAAGATATTGCAAGCAGCTAGAAAGAAACAGTTCAAATACCGAGGAACTGTCATTAGAATTACACAGGATCTGTCAGCTTCCACATTGAAGGATCGAAGGGCCTGGAACCAGATATTCCGAAAGGCAAAAGAACTTGGATTACAGCCAAGAATAAGTTATCCAGCTAGAATGAGCATCATCTTCCAGGGAAGAAGATGGTCATTCAATGATACAGGAGAATTTCACCTATTTCTAATGAAAAGACCTGATCTGAACAAAAAATTTGACCTCCAAATAGAGAACTCAAGAGAAACATAAAAAGGTAAAAAGGAAAACTCTTGAGAACTATATTCCTACTATAGGTATCCTTTAAAGAATGGCAGTATAATTTGATTTTTCTTTGATAATAATGGAAAAGAAATTAGAGGTGGAAGGGATACCATACTGAAAAAGAAAAAGAGGGGAGGGGGGAAAAGGAGGCAAAATAAAGTAAAAATATAGGAGGTAAAATAAGGCAAAATCTCATAAAGAGACATAGAAGATCTAATATAATTGAGGGGAAGAAGGGAGGGCGATGAGTATTGTGTAAACCTTACTCTCATTAGATTGGACTCTAAGAGAGTATATCAGACACATTTGGCTTCAAAGAAAGCACTGACCCTCCTTGTGGGAAGGTAGGAGGGAGGGGAGAAAAGGAAAGGGATAAACTAATAGAAGGATTAGGGGAAAGGTATAAAGGGGAGGGAGGGACTCTAAAGGGAGGAGGATTATTGGTGGGAGGTGGTCATCAAGAGCAAAGTACTGGGGAGGGGGGAAGGGAGAGAGGGGAAAGGAAAGAGAAAATCATAACTCTGGGTAAATAAGATGGCAGGGAATACAGATATAGTTATTTTAACTGTGAATGTGAACGGGATGAACTCTCCCATAAAACGGAAGCGGGTAGCAGACTGGATTAAAAGCCAGAATCCTACAATATGTTGTTTACAAGAAACACATCTAAAACATAGAGATACATACAGAGTGAAGGTAAAGGGCTGGAGCAGAATCTTCTATGCTTCAGGTGAACAAAGAAAGGCAGGGGTAGCAATCCTTATCTCGGATCAAGTAAAAACAAAAATAGATCTAATTAAAAGAGATAAGGAAGGAAACTACATTTTACTAAAGGGTTCCATAGACAATGAAGCAGTATCAATACTTAACATATATGCACCAAGTGGTATAGCATCCAAATTCCTACAGGAGAAGTTAAGAGAGATGCAAGGAGAAATAGACAGTAATACTATACTAGTGGGAGATCTCAACCTTGCTCTCTCAGAATTAGATAAATCAAATTCCAAAATAAATAAGAAAGAAGTTAGGGAGGTTAACAAAAGGCTAGAAAAGTTAGGTATGATAGATCTCTGGAGGAAATTGAATGGTGATAGAAGGGAGTATACTTTTTTCTCAGGGGTTCATGGAACTTATACAAAAATTGATCATGTGTTAGGGCATAAAAACCTCAAAATCAATTGCAGAAAAGCATAAATAGTAAATGCATCCTTCTCAGATCATGATGCAATAAAACTCACATGTAATATAAGGCCAGGAGAAAATAGGCCACAAGTTATTTGGAAATTAAATAATCTATTCCTGAAGAACGAATGGGTGAAAGAGCAAATTATAGACACAATCGAAAATTTCATCCAGGAGAATGACAACAATGAGACAACATACCAAAATTTGTGGGACTCGGCTAAAGCGGTTATAAGGGGTAATTTTATATCTCTAGATGCTTACTTGCGTAAAAGAGAGAATGAGAAGATCAATGAACTGGGCTTACAATTAAAAAAGCTAGAAAAAGACCAAATTACAAACCCTCAATTAAATACCAAATTGGAAATTTTGAAAATTAAAGGGGAGATCAATAAAATTGAAAATAAGAAAACTATTGAATTAATAAATAAAAGTAAGAGTTGGTTTTATGAAAAAACCAACAAAATAGATAAGCCTTTAGTTAATTTGATTAGAAAAAGAAAAGAGGAAAATCAAATTATTAGTCTCAAAAATGATAAGGGAGAACTTTCCTCCAATGAAGAGGAAATTAGAGTAATAATTAGGAGTTTCTTTGCCCAACTTTATGCCAATAAATTTGATAATGTAAATGAAATGGAGGAATATCTACAAAAATATAGATTGCCCAGATTAACAGAAGAGGAAATAAATTATTTAAATAGCCCTATTTCAGAAAAAGAAATAGAACAAGCTATTAATCAACTCCCTAAGAAAAAATCTCCAGGACCAGATGGATTTACATGTGAATTTTACCAAACATTCAAAGAACAATTAATCCCAATACTATATAAACTATTTGAAAAAATAGGGAAAGAAGGTGTACTACCAAATTCCTTCTATGACACAGATATGGTGCTGATAGCTAAACCAGGTAGGGAGAAAACTGAGAAAGAAAACTATAGACCCATTTCCCTAATGAATATTGATGCAAAAATTTTAAATAAGATTTTAGCAACAAGATTACAGAAAGTCATCCCCAGGATAATACATCATGACCAAGTAGGATTTATACCAGGAATGCAGGGCTGGTTCAATATTAGGAAAACTATTAGCATAATCAATTATATTAATAACTAAATTAATAAAAATCATATGATTATCTCCATAGATGCAGAAAAAGCCTTTGATAAAATCCAACACCCATTCCTATTAAAAACACTGGAGAGTATAGGAATAAATGGGCTTTTCCTTAAAATGATAAGTAGTATCTACTTAAAACCTTCAGCAAGCATCATATGTAATGGAGTCAAACTAGAACCATTCCCAATAAGATCAGGAGTGAAACAAGGCTGCCCACTGTCACCATTACTATTTAATATTGTATTAGAAATGTTAGCTTTGGCAATAAGAGAAGAAAAAGAGATAAAAGGAATCAGAGTAGGTAGTGAAGAAACCAAATTATCACTCTTTGCAGATGACATGATGGTATACTTAGAGAATCCTAGAGACTCAACTAAAAAACTACTAGAAACAATTCACACCTTTAGCAAAGTGGCAGGATACAAAATAAATCCACATAAATCATCAGCATTTTTATATATTACGAATAAAGTTCAGCAGCAAGAGATACAAAAAGAAATTCCATTCAAAATAACTGTTGATAGTATAAAATATTTGGGAATTTATCTGCCCAGGGATAGTCAGGAACTATATGAACTAAATTACAAAACACTTTCCACACAAATCAAATCAGACCTAGTCAATTGGAAAAACTTAAAATGCTCATGGGTAGGACGAGCGAATATAATAAAAATGACAATACTACCCAAACTAATTTACTTATTTAGTGCCATACCAATCAAACTCCCAAGAAATTATCTTACAGATCTAGAAAAAAATAGTAGCAAAGTTCATTTGGAAAAACAAAAGGTCTAGAATTTCAAGGGGATTAATGAAAAAAAAGGCTGAAGATGGTGGACTTGCTGTACCAGTTCTAAAACTATATTATAAAGCAGCGGTCATCAAAACCATTTGGTACTGGCTAAGAAATAGAGTAGTTGATCAGTGGAATAGGATAGAATCACAAGACAAACTAGGCAATAACTATAGCAATTTGGTTTTTGATAAACCCAAAGACCCCAGCTTTTGGGATAAGTATTCACTATTTGACAAAAACTGCTGGGAAAAATGGAAACTAGTGTGGAAGAAATTAGGGCTTGACCCACATCTAACACCACATACCAAGATAAGATCTAAATGGGTTCATGATCTGGATATAAAGAGTGTTTTTGTAAACAAGTTAGAGGAACATAATATAGTTTACCTCTCAGACCTGTGGAGATGGAATAAATTTATGTCCAAAGAAGAACTGGAACTTTTAATTGAAAACCAGATAGATAACTTTGACTATATTAAGTTAAAAAGTTTTTGTACAAACAAAATCAACTCAGACAAGATTAGGAGGGAAGCAATAAATTGGGAAATCATCTTTACATTTAAGGGTTCTGATAAAGGTCTCATCTCTAAAATATATAGAGAATTGTCTCATATTTATAAAAATTCAAGCCATTCTCCAATCAATAAATGGTCAAAGGATATGAACAGACAATTTTCAGAGGATGAAATTAAAACTATTTATAGTCATATGAAAAGGTGCTCCAAATCACTATTGATCAGAGAAATGCAAATCAAGACAACCCTGAGATACCACTTCACACCTGTCAGATTGGCTAAAATGACAGGAAAAGTTAATGATGAATGTTGGAGGGGTTGTGGGAGGGCTGGGACACTGATGCATTGTTGGTGGAGCTGTGAACGGATACAGCCATTCTGGAGAACAATTTGGAGCTATGCTCAAAAAGTTATCAAACTGTGCATACCCTTTGACCCAGCAGCATTTCTATTGGGCTTATATCCCAAAGAAATCATAAAGGAAGGAA
>JAJPUD010000267.1:351717-401517 GCA_023553655.1 Myrmecobius fasciatus | reverse complement strand
ATTATTTTATAGATCTAGAAAAAATAGTAGCAAAGTTCATTTGGAAGAACAAAAGGTCAAGAATTTCAAGGGAATTAATGAAAAAAAAAAGACAGATGAAGGTGGCTTTGCTGTACCAGATCTAAAACTATATTATAAAGCAGCGGTCACCAAAACCATTTGGTACTGGCTAAGAAATAGAATAGTCGATCAGTGGTATAGGATAGATCACAGGACAAACTAGGCAATAATTATAGCATTCTAGTGTTTGATAAACCCAAAGACCCCAGCTTTTGGGATAAGTACTCACTATTCAGCAAAAACTGCTGGGAAAATTGAAAACTAGTGTGGAAGAAATTAGGGCTTGACCCACACCTAATACCACATACCAAGATAAGATCTAAATGAGTTCATGATTTAGATAGAGTGATATTATAAGCAAATTAGAGGAACATAGGATAGTTTCCTTTCAGATCTGTGGAGAAGGAATAAATATGTGTCCAAAGAAGAACTGGAACTCTTAATTGAACACCAAATAGATAATTTTGACGATATCAATTCAAAAAGTTTTTGTACAAACAAAACTATGCAAAACTGTACAAACAAAAAAATGCAGACAAGATTAGGAGGGAAGCATCAAATTGGGAAATCATCTACATTTAAGGGTTCTGATAAAGGTCTCATTTCTAAAATATATAGAGAATTGTCTCATATTTATAAGAATTCAAGCCATTCTCCAATCGATAAATGATCAAAGGATATGAACAGACAATTTTCAGATAACGAAATTAAAATGATTTCTAGTCATATGAAAAGATGCTCCAAATCACTATTGATCAGAAAAATGCAAATTAAGACAACTCTGAGGTACCACTACACACCTGTCAGATTGGCTAAAATGACAGGAAAAGACAATGATGAATGTTGGAGGGGATGTGGGAAAACTGGGACACTGATACATTGTTGGTGGAACTGTGAACAGATCCAGCCATTCTTGGAGCATTTGGAACTATGCTCAAAAAGTTATCAAACTGTGCATACCCTTTGACCCAGCAGTGTTTCTATTGGGCTTATATCCCAAAGAGATCTTAAAGGAAGGAGAGGGACCCACATGTGTAAGAATGTTTGTGGCAGCCCTTTTTGTAGTGGCAAGAAACTGGAAATTGAAAAGATGCCCATCAATTGGAGAATGGCTGAATAAATTATGGTATATGAATGTTATGGAATACTATTGTTCTGTAAGAAATGACCAACAGGAGGATTTCAGAGAGGATTGGAGAGACTTGCATGAACTGATGCTGAGTGAAATCAGCAGAACCAGGAGAACATTATACACAGCAACAAGACTATACGATGAATAATTTTGATGGACATGGTTCTCTTCAACAATGATGTGATTCAAACCAGTTGTTCTGCGATGAAGATAGTCATATACATCCAGAGAGAGGCCTGTGAGAACTGAGAGTGAACCACAACACAGCATTTTAACGCTTTTTGTGAATATTTCCATGCATTTTGTTTTCCTTCTTAGGTTGTCTTTTTCTTCTTCTCTTTCTAAATCTGATGTTTCTTGTGCAGTAAGATAACTGTATAGATATGTATACATGTACTGTATTTGTCATATAATTTATCCTATCTAGCATGTATTAGATTACCTGTCATCTAGGGTTGGGGGGTGGGGGGAAGGAAAGGAAAAGCTTGGGGAAAAAAAGTTTTTTTTGCAAAGGTCAATGTTGAAAGGTCACTCATATGTTTTGTAAATAAAAAGCTTTATAAAAAAAAGAAAATAACAAACTTCAATAAAAATATAATGAAAAATAAAAGATTAAAAATGTCTATTCAAAAAAAAAAAGAATGTTTGTGGCAGCCCTTTTTGTAGTGGCTAGAAACTGGAAGCTGAATGGATGCCCATCAATTAGAGAATGGCTGAATAAATTATGGTATATGAATGTTATGGAATATTATTGCTCTGTAAGAAACGACCAGCAGGACGATTTCAGAGAGGCCTGGAGGGACTTGCATGAACTGATGCTGAGTGAAAAGAGCAGAACTAGGAGATCATCATACACAGCAACAACAGTATTACATGATGATCACTTCTGATGGACATGACTCTCTGAAACAAAGAACTGTCTCAAACCAGTTCCAATTGTTCACTGAAGAAAACCATATACAACCAGAGAGAGGGATATGAAATATGGACCACAACGTAACATTTTCATGATCTCTATTGACATTTGCTTGCATTGTGTTGCTTTTCTCTGATTCTTTTTTTTTCTTGTAGATAGGATTTTTCTTGCATAACTTCTCAAGCATTTCAACATTATTAGCATGTAGTGGACTTCCTGCCATCTAGGGGAGGGGAGGGGACTGGGGGTAAAATTTGTAATAGAAAGCTTTGTAAAGATCAACGCTGGGGAACTACCCATACATATGTTATACAAATAAAAAGCTTTAATAATAAAAAAAAAGAAATGACCAGCAGGATGATTTCAGAGAGGCCTGGAGAGACTTGCATGAACTGATGCTGAGTGAAATCAGCAGAATCAGTAGATCATTATACATGGCAACAACAAGACTATGTGATGATCATTTCTGATGGACATGGCTCTCTTCAACAATGAGATGTTTCAAACCCGTTCCAATTGTTCAGTGAAGAAAACCATATACACCCAGAGAGAGGGATGTGAAATGTGGACTACAACATAACATTTTCATGCTCTCTATTGATGTTTGCTTGCGTTGTGTTTCCTTTATCAGAATTTTTTTGTTCATGTAGATATGATTTTTCTTGCACAACAATGATAAGTATGGAAATATGAATACATATATTCAACTTGTCAAGTATTTTAATATAATTAGCATATAGTAGACTTCCTACCATCTAGGGGAGGGGAGGGGACTAGGGGGAAAATTTGTAAAGGAAAACTTTGTAAGAATCAGTGTTGAAGAACTACCCATACATATGTTATACAAATAAAAAGCTTAAAAAAAAGAAAGCCATATACACCCAGAGAGAGAGATATGAAATGTGGACCACAACATAACATTTCCATGCTCTCTATGATGTTTGCTTGCATTATGTTTCCCTTCTCAGATTTTTTTTTCTTGTAGATCCAACTTCTCTTGCACAGCAAGATAACTGTAAAAATATGTATATACACATTCAATTTATCAAATATTTTAACATAATTAACATCTATTAGACTTCCTGCCATCTAGGAGAGGGGTGGGGACTAGGGGGAAAAATTTGTAACAGAAAGTTTGTTAATGTTGAAAAATTACCCATACATATGTTTTGCAAATAAAAAGTTTTAATAAAAAATGTTAATATACATGTATAACCAGAAAAACCCAATAATTAAAAAAATTTTAAATACCCTGCTATCTATCATTATGCTTAAGATATCAAACTGACATTTGGAAAAATATACTAGATGAGACCATATACTGGAAGGAAAACATTCCAGAAAAAATCAATGTATGAAACTTTAAGGATGGACATGAACAAGTCATATGGAAATGTAGAAGAAATTTCATGTAACTGATTAGATGAGGGGTGGGAGGCTATTAGAGGAAAGTGGAAAGGGATGATATGATGAATGGAGAAGCTTTAAGGGCCAGGTTGAGAAGTTTTGTTTGATTTCTTAATGCCAGAGGTGGAAAAGATGTCAGTGCTCATCTTTCCAACAAGTATTTGAGCAGGATTTCTCTAGAGAATATTCTTCTAGAAATTTAGAAACTGTGTGTGGAATAAATATGAAAATGAAAGGGGACAACAGATTATAGTAGAAAGCAATAAATATGTCAACAAGGATTTATTAAACATATGCTACATATTAGGCACTGGTCTAGGTGTTAGGGTTACAACTGTAAATGTACACTTTCCCTGTCCTCAAGGAGCTTACATGGGACTAACTTAGTAAACCTGGGTTTAAACCACACTGTGTCATGAGAATCACAGAAACTCAGATTTGAAAGCAAACTTTGGGGCTATCTAGTCCATCCCCTACCTGAAGAAGAATTCTCCCTCACACACAGACAACTGATGTGAATCTCCATTTGAAGACCTTTAATGCTGGAGAGCTCACTACCTTATACATTCCATTTCACTTTTGAGCAGTTAAGACATTTATCTCTCACTGGATTAAAATCTTATCTTTCTGTAATATCCACCTATTTTCTTCTGACAGTGAGCATTAACAGGATGACCTTTCAGGGATTTGAAGACTTCTATTCCAAACCAATTAATTCCCTATCTTACTCCCCATAGAGAAAACCTTTTTTTCTCTTTTCAAGCCTTCTACAATATTTACAATCTTGCCTCAGACTTTACTGTGAAAACACAGACCTCTTTCCCCTCTCTCTAATTCATGTCTTGACTCCATGTCACATTCTCTCTTCTTTTATTACAATATAGAATGAAGAGGTAGTCCTTCTTATCTTCAGGGACAACCACTCTACATGTGTTTCATACCCCACCTACCTCCCACCTTCTTCAGGAGATTTTTGGCATAAGCATAACTTTCTTCTGTCTAATCTTCAACCTCACCCTATATATTGCTTTCTTCCCTATAAATCTTCTATCCTCCTAGTCTCTTATCCTTAAAAAAATTCTTACTGGGCATTACCATTCCCTCAAGATAGTCTCCTATGTTTCTGACTTTTCTCCACCAGCCTCTTAGAGAAAGCTGTCTACATTCACTACATCTACTTTTCTCACTTCTTAATCCTTTGGTAATTTTCCAGTCTCATCACTCAACTGAAACTCATCACTCTTTCATTCAATAAATTCAAGGAGCTTTTCTTAACACTTATATTTCTTGCCCTCTCACTGTTAACTATCCTCTTCTCTAAAATTTACTCCTCTCTGGGTTTTTATGATACTCCTCTTTCTGTGTTCTCTTCTGATCTATCTAAACTGACTGACCTGTCTAAAAAACAGCATTATAATTAATGAATTATAGACCTACCATTCTTCAAAATTTCTCATTTTTCTGTCTAGGTTACCATTATTGTTCTAGTCACTCTTAATTCCTCACTCACACCCCACATAATCGATCAGTTGTCTATCTCCACGAGATCTCTTACCCATCTCCTTCTCTCCATTCCCTTAGCCACTATTTAGTTTAGTCCTTCATCACATCTCACTTAGATTATTACTACAGTTTCCTAATTGTTCTCCCAGCCTCAAAGTTCTACTCTAGTCCATCCTCCATATAATTGTCAAAACTTAGAACCGATCATGTCATTCCTCTGCTCCATAAACTCTGGTGGCTCCCAATTGCCTCTAAGAGTAAATATAAATTCTGCTTTACATTTTAAGCCCTTTGTGGTATGATCCTAATTTACCTTTCCTAATTCATCACACATGAACATATTCCCCTTCACTTCCACTATAATCTAGCTAATCTGTCCTTCTTGTTCTCCTTTGTATGTAGCACTCTATCTCTTTTCCTTTGTATTGGCTGATTTGGGTACCTAGAATTTATTCCTTCATCATCTCTGCCTCTAGGTTTTTCTCTTGGATCAGCTATACTTCTACTCTTTATACAAAGACTTTGCTGATCTCCTAACTGCTAAGTGCCTTCCTTAAAAATTGACTTGTTTCTATTTTTTATGTACCTTGTATAAACTTATATGTTTGCCTGTTCTCTCTCCCTGGCTAGATTGTAAATTCCTTGAAAACAGATAATATTTTTCCTTTTTATCTTTGCATCTCCAGTAGGTAGCCTAACAGGGCCTAACACAAAATAGGTGCTTAATAAATGCTCGATTAATTGGTCAATTAGAGCTCTTCTAAGTCAAAGTATCCCTAGTTATCTCAACCAAACTTCACATAGCATATAATTTCCAATCCTCTCAGTAGCCTGTTCATCTACCTCTGGATGAGCTAACTAACTGTTTGACCTTAAGTATGTTCCATTCTTCTCTCTGAGCCCTTATACCCTCATTCATAAAATCAGAGGATTAAATAAAGTGATTTCCAAGGTTCTTCTTCAGTAATTGTCATGCAATGGGAAGGAGAAAGCTCTTATTAAATCAATCAGGTCCTAAATATTTTTTAATCACTGTGCTGAAGGTGGAGATACAAGGGAAAACCAAAGGAGTTCACAGCCAAATGAGGAAGATGTCATGCAAATATGAACAAGATAGATAGGTAGATGGATAGATAAATACATAGATATAAACAGACATGATAGACAGATAGATGGATGGATAGATTGATAGACAGAAATATAGGATAAATTGGAGATGTTTAACAGAGAAAAGGCACTAGAATTAAGGAGGATAGTTTTCTGGTAGAAGGTGATATTTTATAAATGACTTGAAGGAATCCAGGAGGTAGAGATGGAAAGGAAGAGCATAACAAGCAATGGAAATAGTCAGCAAAAATGGTCAGTTGGGAGATGGAGAGTAGGTTCAAGGAATAGGGAGACCGTTTGTGTCACTGGATTGAAGAACATGGGTAAGGGGAGGTGAAAGAATACTGGAAAGAGAGGGCAGGTTATGAAAAGATTTTGCATTTGCTCTTGGAGGTAATAGGGAGCCAATGAAGTTTATAGAAAAGAGGCTTGGTGACATGGTCAACCTTTCTGTTTAGGAAGATTGCTTTGGCAGCTGAGTGGAAGATGGACTGAATGGGGAGAGACTTGAAGGAAAACAACCAGTAGAGGGTATTGCAATAGTTCAGGTATGAGGGGATAATTGTCTATATCAGAGTGATGGCAAGGTCAAAGGAGAGAAGGGAACCTACACAAGAGAAGGTAAAATTGGCAAATAAATTGGAGTAAAAAGTTGAACATGACACCTAAATTTTGAATCTGGGTGATTGGAAAATGGAACCTTTCACAGTAATAGAGAAGTTAGGAAGAGGACAAGGTTGGTAGAAAAGATAATGAATTCACTCTTGGCCATGTTGAGTTTATGATGTTTATGGAAATTCAATCAGAGATGCTTAGTAGGAAGTTGGAGATTTGAGACTGGAGGTCAGCACAAGGGTTAGGATTGGATAAGATTTAAACATAATAATTAAGTGCTCAATATGTATCAAGAATATGACTGCTCTTGCCGTGGTGGTGAGGATTGGCTAATAGAGGGAAAGACCAGGCATACAAGGCATACAGTACTGATTTAGGCATAAGGTGATGAGTGTCCTGACAGATGTAGGAATAGTCTTTTTGGAGGAAAAGACTTGTAGAGGAATTGGCAGAATCTCAATGATTTAGTTGTAGGAGTAGAGGAAAAGCCATTGAAAAGAAGAGAGATCAAGTCAATTTAATGGCAAACTGGATTCAGGAAAACCTCCATTTAAATCCCATCTCACACACTTACTGAGTGTGTATGTGATCCTGGGAAAGTCCTTTGTCCTAACTCAATTTCTTTAGCTATATTGGAGATAATAGTACATAATAGCTATGTAGTATACATAGATGATAATAAAAAGCACCTACCTCTTAGGTTGTTGTGAGGTCAAAAATTAAAATTTTTATAAAACATTTAAAATTTTTTAAAGAGCCATATAAATTTTAAAGATTATGCATTTGTAAGCCCTGAGAACTAGGAAAATGACATTGCCATTAATGGTGATGAAAATATTTAGAAACTTGATCCTGTGACTCATGTGGTGAGTAAAGTAAAAGAAAAGGACTGACCACAAAGTGGATGAAGTCAAATCAAAAGTGCTTTAAGTTAAAAAAAAGAACGGAGAAGAATATTGCCTCAAATTATATATTATAGATAAGAGGGAATGAAGAATAGCAGTTTACTCATCATCTCACAGATAAAAACAAAATTAAAAAAACTCACAATACAAACAAAAAAACAAAGAAAGAAACCAGTCATAAAAAAATGACTATATAGTCCCAAATACTCAGTTAGGAAACAAGATGTTTCTTGATGCTCAAAGTTTAAGCAAAAGGAAACAGAAGCCAATGCAAGGGGGAAAATTTTGCAACATAAGTATCACTGAGACAGTAGTACACCCATGACTGAAATATGACTCTCAGTGAATATACATTATTTAAAGGAAGCAAGTTATGAAAAATGGAGAGGAAGATAGCATTGTATATTTGGAATATATAAATATATGAAGAAATCCAAAAAGCAAACAATAAAAGCTTGGTGGAAAGTATCTAGGAGAAGGTCAATGGAAGGAGAACCAGAAATGATTTTGTTCTTACAGATTCTGCAGACCATCTGGATAGAAAGAGAAAATTGATGAAGTGTTTGGGGTGTTTCAATCATTAGCCCAGAATAGAGGCATGATATAGTAGTGAGGAAGGATTTCAGTTATTCAGGCTGAAAGTATCTTTATCAGCCTAAAGCAGAACAGCTAATAATTCTTCATTTGCCTTAATATCAAGAATCATTCAAAATGTGAAGGAACCAACAATAGGAAATTCTATTCTAGATCTGATTTTCACTAACTGATTGGATGTGAAAATAATGGGAATCCTGGAAGGAAGTGATATTCGTTCCTAGAGTTTGTACTGGAGAAGTAAAGCAAATCCAGTTATAGGATGAAATGTGTCGTAGACTTGGGGAAAACATAGTTCGAGAAGTAGAAGGATAGATAAATGGATAGAAAGAAAGAAAGATGGATAGACAGACAGATAGATAGATAGATGGATGGATGGATGGATGGGTAGATAGAACATTTATTGTGTTTACTATGTTGTCAAGTACTGAACTAAATGCTGTGTGTGTATATGTATACAAGAAAAACAGTCTTTGTCCTTAGAAACTTGAATTCTATTTAGATAAAACAACTCAGAAAGGGTGCTCTAAAATTGGGTTGAGTGACCCGCAGATAAGTATGTTGAGAAGGCCAGGAAATGGTATAGAGGTCTGGGTCCTGGAAAGATAAGCTTAAAGGTCACTTCTCAGGACAAGGGGATCCAGGGATAGAGTCTAAGGTTCTATTTAGAAGGAATGAGGATGATGATATGATGAAAAGTGATCCTGTGGGTTAAACTTATGCATAGTATGTGTATATATGTATATATACACACACATATATATATGTGTGTGTGTGTCTGTGTATACATACAGTCAAACAAAAAGGGATAACAGATTTTTAAGAAAGAAAATCTGAAAATACAGAGGAACATGATTTCAATGAAGATGGAAATAGAATTTCCCTACAGAGGTATACAGGAAACCCCACTAATCAATTTAGGTTTATACAAAAATGGAAGAAAGATGTAGTAATGGAGTTTTGGGTATGAATACCCTGTTAGTCATCTTTGTTATGTTATTTTAAATGTAAAGGCCATTCATCTCTGTAGTGAAAAAAGAAACAAATAAGAATTAAGGAACTGTCTATTTTCAGTTATTATTGACCCAATCACCCCTAAGCAAAAGTGCTGTCCTTTTCTGGGGCTTCTTTTTCACATTATTTTTTTGGGGGGGTGAGGCAATTGGGATTGAGGGACTTGACTAGGGTCACACAGCTAGTAAGTATTAAATGTCTGAGATCAAATTTGAACTCAGGACCTCCTGACTTTAGGGTTGATAACACTATCCACGGGCCATCTAGCTGCCCCTTATCTCTTTTCCAATACAGCTTTTTAAAAATTGTCTTTTTGTTGTCCTTAATTTCCACTGCTAGTTTCAGCTCATTCTTAACCTTAGCACTCCTAAGGTCTTTTTTTTTTTTTTACAAATTCATACCACATCCTTATTTTAGCAAAGCATTTAATAGAGTTTTATACTATCATTTGTAGAAAAGATAGAATGATAATACAAGACAAATGATAATACAACTAGATGAATATAGAACTAGTTGGATGGTCAGACTCTAAGTGCAGTTATTAATGGCTCAATGTCAGAATGGCAAGAGGCCTCTAGTATTATATACAGGGATCTTTATTTGGTCCTGTGCTGTTTAACATTTTTATTAATGACTTGCATAAAGTCATAGGTGACATGCTCATCAAATTTACAGATGACAGATACAAAATCCAAGAGGATGGAGATAAGGGTAAAACTGAAAAATATCTAGGAGTTTAGTGTCCTCAATATGAATCAACAGTATAACACAGTAGCCCAAAAAGTTAGGAAGGTCTTGAGCTGCATTAAGAGGCAGAGCTTCTGGAAATAAGAAGGGTGAAAGTTCCTGGGTACACTGCTGTCATTACATCTTAACTAGAATATTGTATTGGCTTCTTTAAGAAGAAATTTGATAAACTGAAGAACATACAGAAGGTGACCAGAATATCAAAGGGCTTATAGCAAGTGATAATTAGTTAAAGGAATTGGGGGTGTCACAGTGGATAGAACACTGATCCTTGAGTTAGGAAGGCCTGTGTTCAAATCCAGCTGCAGACAACTATTATCGATGTAACCCTGAGCCAGTCCCTTAATCTGGTTGTCTTAGTTTTGTCTCCTCTGTAAATTGGGGGCAATAATAACATCCAAGATTGTCATGAGGATTAAATGAGATAATAATTGTAAAGCACTTAGCATAGTGCCTAACACATAGTAAGTGCTATATAAATGTTAGCTATTAACTATCATTATTTTGTTTAATCAAGAGAAAAAAAGACTCAGGGCAGTAGAGAGCTAGGAGTGACTCCCAATTGGAGTCAATTGTTAAATTTTTAGTGTGAGCAGTTTTACTTTGGATATTAAAAAATGCTACAAACTAGGGTTGATTTATTATTTTATTGATTATCTTGATTGGTTGCTGTCCTTCCTTCTGGAAGAGAGCCAAAATGACATCACTATGATCGAGTTAGAATGTGTCTGACTGTGGCTAATCATATCAATATGAGCTTGAAGTGCTCTGCCACAAGTCAGACACAAATGGTCCCTATGAACATTTGGGATGGCTTCTCTAATCTTGTACATCTCCTGTTTCTTCTGAGTTAATTCAATTCTGCTTTGCTCATAGAGCACAGTCCCTTCTCCGATGAAGAGCACATCATGATGGTGTACTGTCCAAGTTTCACAAGGATAAACAATGAGGTCAGCACAATGGCTCTGTAGAGCTTCAGTTTGGTACTCAGACTAATATCCTCTCCCCTACTTTCTTTCAGAGCCTTTTGAGTTGATTATCTAGACTTAAGAAAGCAATGGAGATGATTGCATATGTATAAAATATATTGGGTTACCATTCAGGGAGGAGAGAGAAGATGGAAGGGAGGAAAGGATAGAATTTGGAGCTCAAAATTCTAAAAACTGTTAAAATGTTTTAGTATGTAAGGAAAAAAATATTATATAATAAAAAAGAGAGAGAGAAAGCAATGGAGAAAATCTTAATAATGCAGATTAAATGCAAAAGGTCATTGTCTATACACTTATCCCCAAAGAGCTCATTGTTCAACATTTACCAGTTTACTTGTGTTGGGGTTGGGGAATGATTTTTGTTCATTTATTTTTCAGTTGTGTCCTATTCTTTATGACTCTATTTATGGTTTTCTTAGCAAAGTTACTAGAGTGGTTTGCCATTTCCTTGTCCAGCTCATTTTATAGATGAGGGAACTGAAGCAAACAGGGTTAAGTGACTTGCCGAGGATCACACAGCTAGAAAGTGTCTGAGGCTGGATTTAATCTCATAAAGATGAGTCTTTCTGACCTCAGGCCTGGCTCTCTACCATCCAGTTGTCCTGGGAAATGATAACTGACTCCAAGTGTCTGAAGAGCTCTCAGACAGAAGAGGAATTGACCATATTTGTTCTTCTGCCCCACAGGGAAAAAGTAGGAAAAGTAGACAGAAGTTGTAAACAGGCAAATAGGTTAGATGTCTGGAAAAATGTCCTTACAATGAGAACTATATTAAGATATAATGGGCAACTTCAAGAGGTATAGCTTCCTTCTTGGAGGTCTTCACAGGAATACTGCATGACCATTTGTTGGGTATGTTATAGTGAGAATAACTTTAGTGTATGGGATGGACTGATGACTTTTGGGACCCTCCCATTTCTAAGATTCTGTGATTCTGTGAAATTAGCCACATGACAGGAGGGTAAGACTGCATACAAGCTAGACAGAGGGGCAGCTTGAAGTCCTTGTCCCATATATTCCCTTCACTGTCTGGAATTTATACATGACCAAAAGATCTGGCAAAGACTTAGCTAAATTTGATTCTTAATCTTTTTATAGCCTAAAGTTTAATAAATAAGAAGGCAGGTGGGATGATACGGTTATGAAATCATCTGCCCTAACTTCAGTTTAATACATAGTTAATGACTGAAAACCCTAATGAACAAACATAGCATGACCATTAAAAAGAAGAACTCTATCAAAGCAATCAAAGTGCTTGGCTGGCTTGGACTGTACTAGACCCTGGGAAGCTTGGGGTGGTAGGGGAGGGAAAATGAAAGTGGGAGGAGAAGGGAGGGGGAGGCTGAGGATAGTGTGAGTATAATAAGATAGTTTTCATCTATCAACAAGTCAACAGCATGTGCAGTTTGTACTGTACTGTGTTCTGTAGTAGAAAAAGGAAGGAAGGGAGGAAGGAAAAAATGAAAGAAGGAAGGGAGAGAAGGAGGGAGAGACAGAGAGAAGAAAGAGAGAGGGAGACAGAGCTATACAGACAGAAAGAAAGAAATTTAAAAAGAGAAAAAGAAAGAAGGATAAAAAGAAAGAAAGAAAAAATAGAGAGAAAGAAAGAAAGAGAGAGAAAGAAAGGAAGGAAAGAAGGAAGCAAGGAAGGAAGGAAGGAAGAAAAAGAGAGAGAAAGAAAAGGAGAGAGGAAAGGAGGAAGGAAGGGAGAGAGTGAGGAAGGAAGGAAAGTAGGAAAGAAGGAAGGCAGGAAGAAAGGAAACATTGGTCCTGTCCTCAGGGGGTTTGCAGTCTAGTTGGCAAGAAAGGACACATGGAAAGGTAATGACTTAGCACATTCTGAGAACTGCATCAAAAAATTTAAGAGAATCTGGGTATAAACTGTCCTAAAAGGGCTAAGGGTGAGAATAGGTTGAAAGAAAGAAGAGATTACAGTCAGGTGGGATTTCATAATGGCAGGATTCCTGAAGGAAGGAGAATTGGATTTAGGTTTTTAGGGAGAACTAGAACAAAGAAGAGGAAGAAATCATGTAGTGAGTCTGATGCCCTAATCAGAAACCTTATGGGGAAATTAACCATCCTCATACAGAAAGAAGAAAGCTTTCTTCTTTCTGCTAAAATGGAGAGTCTGGTTTGGGGAACCAAGAGAAAACAAGTTGGTGAGCAATTGGGAGAGGCTTCAATGGGAAAGGGAAGTTTAGGGTGGGGCCTTGATAATTCTAGCAGAAGTCTGTGCCTTGATTATTTGTAAAAATAAGGAAACTGGACTGGATGGTACTAAGGTACCTTTAATCCTACGAGCTATATCATTCCTGATCAAGTTAAGATCTAGAAGACAGATTATTAGGAAATAGTGTATGTGGAAACTTGGCTGAAGAAGACTATAAAACCAAATTACTACAATTACCTGAGTAATTCAGAAGTAAGGGGGAATTTTGCATTGTCCTATGACTCATTAGTGACCAGTGACTTTTCTCCACAGTACAATCTAAGAGCCTAAAGAATCAATAATCTGAGGCTCATAAAGAAGGGTAGAGAAATTACTAAGGGTGCCAGAACCTTGACATTCAGAATGTGGTGATATTAATAATAATAACAACAACTAGTATTTGTAAAACACTTTAAGGTTTATGAAGAGCTTTGTGGATATTATCTCCCTTGATCTTCACAACAACCCTGGAAGGTAGGGGTTCATATTATCCATATTTTATCAACAAGGTAACTGAGGCACACATGTTTTGTTTGGTGAAACACATTGTCTGAGACTGGATTTGAACTCATGTTCCTGAATCCAAGAAGGGAGAGAAGTAAAAGGAATAAGCATTTATTAAGCACCTACTGTGTGCCAAGGGCTTTACAGAAATTGTTCTCTATTCATTGTCTCATGTTTCCTCTTATGCATTTTACAACTGGTGAAATGGCAGCTCAGGGAGTTTAACAAATCACCCATCCTCAAATTTGAGGATTCAGTTCTGGGGGCCACATTTTGGGAAATTTATTGTCAATCTGGATTACATCCAAAAAAAGGAAGCCAGATTGGATGAAGGGACTGGCAACCATGATATAGAAGTATTTGTTGAAGTAACTAGGAACCTACAGAAAATAAAACTTGGTGAGGATTTGATAGCTATCTAAATCTTTGAGGAGCTGTCATGTAGTAGACAGATTAGGCTTGTTTTGCTTGGCCCTAGAGGGCAGAATTGGAACAATGGGTGACAGTTGAAGAAAGAAAGATTTGAATTGCTTGTCTAAGAGAAAACTTTCTTAACAATTCAAGTTGTTCTAAAGCAGAATGGGCTGCCACAGGACACAGATAGGAACTTCCCTTCACTAGAGAATGGGATAATGCTTTAGGCAGGGATTCCTGCAGATTAGGCTAGGTGGCTTCTGAAATTTTGAGTTCATTGATTTTTTATGGAATTCTGATCATGGCCTGATCCAGAAAGGACGTGTCTATATGATTGGAATCAGCACCCAAGCTGTGCCTCATTGCTCTGGGTTTGATTACTGGGATCTCTCCTGCATATCCCTATGGATTATCTTCCTCTCTGGTTTTGATCAGTCATAAAATCTCAACAAAGTAAATGGCATTGAGTGGGGGGAGTGGGGGTTAAACATATCTATCATGAAACTATTGTTTGAAAAATAAGTAATTGGTTTAAAAAGGTTTAGAACACTAGTTAATTTCTATTTTCTATTTCCTTCTTTAGGCCTTTTTTTTACCAGTTAAGTTACCAGTTTGCCAATGAAAGGTTCTTAGAAAATGAATTAAATTCATCCTATTTAATTTCACTCTATTTAGTATGCCACACTAGCCTATATTTTATTTTTACTTCAGACAAGTGAAGTGTACTATTCTATTTAGGCATAGCATGTAAGCTTCATCAGTTGAGCTCTTAAATTGTATTTTTTTCTCAACTTTTTAGGCAGATTTTTAAAAAATCTAAAGATTTTTTATTATGTGTCCTGTACTCTTTTGATTGTGACTCAATTCAACAAATAAATTTACTAAATATCACACATGAATCCCCTGAGATCACAAATTCAAAAATTATAGTCCCATCCCCAAGGAACTTTTTGGCAAGATTCAATATATGCATTGATGAACAATAAAGAAAACAAAGCCCTGTTAATAAATATAAGGGAGAAATAAATTTAACATGAAGTTGACTATTATTTCTTACTCATTTATAATCCCAGTTGGAGATAGACAGGATAATTCCTGGGGGTATTTTTTATATATATAACCTTAGCCTCAAAACCTATTTGTATGGGACTCTCCTCATTGATGGAAATTGATTACTCAATACTCCCCATTGAAGAAAACTGAAAAGAGGAAAGATCTTAGTCTTCTTGGCTTTTAGTTTCTTTTTTTTCCTTTTTTTTATTTATTAATACTTTTTATTTGCAAAACATATGTATGGGTAATTCCTAAATATTAACCCTTACAAAGCTTTCTGTTACAATTTTTCCCCCCTACTCCCCACCCCTCCCCTAGATGGCAGGATATCCACTACATGATAATTATGTTAGAATACATAAGAAATCGAATATATGTATAGTTATTGCATCATTTTTGTGCAGGAGAAATCATATCTACAAGAAAGAATAATCTGATAAAGGAAATACAATGCAAGCAAACCTCAATAGAGAACATGAAAATGTTATGTTGTGGTCCACATTTCACATCCCTCTCTCTAGGTGTATATGGCTCTCTTCACCGAACAATTGGAACTGGTTCGAAGCATTTCATTGTTGAAGAGAGTCATGTCAATTAGAACTGATCCTCATATAGTATTGTTGTTGCCGTGAATAATGATCTCTTGGTTCTGCTCACTTCACTGAACATTAGTTCATTCAAGTCTCTCCAGGCCTCTCTGAAATTGTCCTGCTGGTCGTTTCTCACAGAGCAATAATATTCCATAACATTCATATACCATATTTTATTCAGCCACTCTCCAATTGATGGGAATCCATTCGGTTTCCAGTTTCTATTGGCTTTTAGTTTCAAGAGAGAACACTTATTATTTCAGACTCTCTTCAGGTCTTCAAAGAGAGAAAGACCCTGAGAACTAGATGATATGTGCAGGAGCTGGCACTTTATCAAAGACAACACCAAAAAGAACTCAGCAAAAAGTTGAGAATATATACCTGACATTGGGAGTGAGAAAACTCAATCAAGAGAAAGTCTCACATCGCCTTTAAGGGGAAATTTCTTGAAGTTTCTATTTTAGTAATATGGGAATTGGGCCATGTTCTCCACCAATGAAAAGAGTCTCTATATAAATGAGCTTTAAGAGTTAGATATATAATTTAAGTATATTTTATATAAGCTACATTGGTTATGTATTTGTTGTTATTTAGTTGTTTTTTAATTGTGTACAATTCTTCATGATTGCTTTGGGGGTTTTCTTTGCAAAGATACTGGAGTGGTTTGCTATTTCCTTTTCCAGCTCATTTTACAGATGAGGAAACTGAGGCAAACTGGATTAAATGACTTAACCAGGGTCACACAGCTAGTGAGTGTCTGAGACTGGATTTGAATTTAGAGAGTCTCCCTGATTTCAGGCTTGGTAATCTATTCAGTGCGCCACCTAGTTGTCCTATTTATACATATATACACATTATATATTTGCCATAAATAACTAATATCACTTATATATGCATATACCTACACATATGTATATACATACACACACACACACATATATATAATTACTATTGCCCTATCTGTACCAGGGCTGGGAGGGAAGTGTGTTGGTGTAAAGAATCTCATATATTTTGCCCATAACAAGGGGACCCCTGATTCTTCTCTCCCCTTCTTGCCACTTCCCAATCTCAATAAACCATACTTGGCCTTTGCCTATGCCTTTCCCTTCCAACTACAGATTATGAATATATGTGAAAATCCTTAGTCTACCGAGAGGCAACATGGCATTATAGGTGGAACACTAAGTTTACATTTTTCCTCTCACAGTAGCTATGTGAACAGGAGCTAGCCATTTACTTCGCCAGAACCTCAGTTTACTCATTTTGTCCTAGGTTTATGGGACTAATTCTAAGAAATATAGAAGTAAGTTGATTCTTCTGCCCATTCCCCAAGATTTAATAGCAAATATTCTCTACATGAATAAGTTCTTGATCAGTATTACTCTTGTACTACCAAAAGATATAATAACAACCCAACACACAGTTCATATATATATATTCTAGGTGAGGCTTATTGAAATATATTACTGTAGATAAATTATAGTTGAAAAAAATCTCAGAGCCAAGACCCTCTTAGGTCCATCCAAGTTACACCTTTCTGGGTCTATAGAATCTCTCCTGGTTTTCTGTCAACTTTTTCTCTATCAATCTGACTAGTAGTATCTGTGTGAAGTTACTGGACATATAGTCAGCAGCAATATTATTAGATATATTGCTCTTACGTATATAGCAAAAAAAAATCTCCTGCCATTATTCTTTGTCAATCTTTAGGTGTTCTTTAAATTTTAGGAGCATCGATTGACAGCACATGTGCCAGGGTTTGTGGATAGTTTTATCTGAGTGCTAATTGACCAGGCACATGAGTTTAGCTTGTGGACAGTCTTCTCTACACTAAGACACTTAGGTACCTGAATGTCTTGAAGGAAGCATGTGATGAGCTGATTCTCATAATTAACCTGAAGATGATACACAAGTGGTGACATTAGGAGGTAGCAGTTATCCCAGGAAGAGCAGTCTGCTCAGCTTGGATACTAATAAATATTCTGAGAACAATCTTGACAGATGCTATTTAGAGTGTATTTGAGTATAGGGTGCGGGTGGGGGTGGGGGAAAGTGGTTTGTAGAAGTTAGAAGAAGAGAAAAAAAATCCTATTGCACTTTTAACAAGCAATTTTATGAGGCTACAAGCAACCAAGCTTCAAAGAAACCCATTAACTCTAAACATGCAAACAAAAAAAATTACAATAAACCATCCTTAATACAAAAGTTTCTTCTGCTTGGGAAAAGAGTCTCCCAAAATGAGAATTAACTTATAATTTTAACATAAAATAAATAGCAATAATAATCACATTAATGAGGCAGCTAGGTGGCAAAGCGGATAGAGTGCTAGACCTGGAGTCAGGAAAATCTGAGTTCAAATCCAGCCTCATCATTCACCAGTTGTGTGACTTTGGGTAAGTCACTTAACTTGTCTGCCTCAGTTTCCCCCTCTGTAAACTGAGAATAAAAATATAACCTTCCTCCCTGAATTCTTGTGAGATTAAAATGAGATCTTTTTAGAGTACTACATAAATGCTAGCTATCATCATGATTATAATTAATAAATAAGATTAAATAGTAATCCTGATTTGATTTATCACAGTCTCACAGGTAGAAATTCATACATCAATAAAACTTCAGACCTTGAGGTTGGCCACAGCAGTCAAGGCGAAATGCCGGCTAATGGAAAAAAGGTCACCCAGAACTCAGCTTTAAAATATAGATGATTGTCACTAATAGTGTTTTTTCCCAATAATGTGTAAAGATATTTTCAACATTCATTTTTGTAAGATTTTGAGTTTCTAGTTTTTTTCTCCCTCCCTCCTTTACCTCATCCCTCCCCAACACAGTAAGCAATCTCCTATAGGTTATACATCTACCATCATTTTAAATATATTTCCATATTAATCATGTTATGAAAGAAAAATCACAAGAAAGAAAAAAACAAAAAAAAGTGAAAACAGTATGCTTTGACCCATTATCAGTTTCCATAGTTCTTTCTCCGGATGCAGATGGCATTTTCTTTTCTTTACTTTTTTTTCTGGTTATATACATGTAAATAAAATTTTTAACATATATTTAGTTATGAATTATGTTGGGAGAAAAAAATCAGAATAAATGGGAAAAACCATGAGAAAAAAAAACAGAAAAAAAGAAGTGAACATAGTATGTGTTGATTTACATTCAATCTCCATAGTTCTCTTTCTAGATGCAGATCGTGTTTTCTATCTAAAGTTTATAGGGATTGCCTTGGCTCACTGAACCACTGAAAAGAACCAAGTCTTTCATAGTTGATCATTGCACATTATTGCTGTTATTGTGTACAGTATATTCTTGGTCCTGCTTGTTTTACTCAGTATCAGTTTATGCAAGTCTTTCCAGGCTTTTCTAAAATCAACTTGTTCATCATTTGTTATAGAACAATAATAATCCTTTACCTTCATGTACCACAACTTATTCAGCCATTCTCGAATTGATGGGCATCTACTCATTTTCTGATTCTTTGCTACCACAAAAAGAGCTGCTACAAACATTTTTGCACATATAGGTCCTTTTCCTTCCTTTATGACTTCCTTGGGATACAGACCCAGTAGTGGCACTGCTGGATCAAAGGATATACACAGTTTTATAGCCCTTTGGGAATAGTTCCAAATTGCTCTCCAGAATGGTTGGATCATTTCACAACTCTACCAACAATGTATCAGTGTCCCAGTTTCCCACATCCCCTCCAACATTTATCATTATCTTTTCCTATCATGTGGATGGCATTTTCTATCCTAATTCTATTAGAATTGTCTTAGATCAATGTATTGCTGAGAAGAGCTAAGTCTATAAGATACTGTTTCTAAATCACTTTACAAAAACTGCACCAGAGAAATATCCACCATTATTGTTACTATTGTGACTTCATCTTACTTGACCTTGCTTGGGTAACTTGGGTAACTTGGAAGAAATGTGGGCTAGAAGTCCAAGGGATCCCACTCAGTTGCATAGTTCACAATTTATTTGGTTCTCTATATCATGTCTTGAGCTTCCATAAGCAATGGGAAGTGGAGGAAATGGGTAATCCAGGCAAGGTGAGGCAGATGCTTCGGTGATCAAGATGCTTGGAGACCCTAGCCTTACACACCCAGACCTGGGGAAATTTGAGAGATATAATTAATTGGCCTGTGAGGAACTAAATGGAGCATCTAAGGGGCCATCTACAACTTAAGATGTGAGAACAGACTGCTCTTATAGGGGAGGTGAGTAACCTGTAGGTAGTGACAGAATTAACAACAACCATTATGAGTCAAGGGGTGGGGGACTTTACCTGGCCTCTGCCTTCTCACTCACTATTTAGACTCTGGATTAATTTGTTCCCATTCAATTTAAACCATCTTTACATGAATAAAAAAAAATCCCTTTCTCCCAGGAAGCTTTCTTTATTTCCTTGCTCCCAAACAACATAAACAACATGTTTAGTGCCCATGAAATATCTACATATTTATACAAAAGTGAGAACAACACTTTTTTTCTGTTTTTTTTCTGTCATGATGGTTTTTTTCCTTTTGTTCTGATTTTTCTCTCTCAACATGATTCATAAAGAAATGTGTATTTAGAAGTTAATATACCTATTTAACAGGAAAAAATAAAAGAATTAAATTTTTTAAAGTAAAAAACAAAACCAAAAATGGGAAGAATAGGAACAAGTTACAAAGCAGATTTCATCTCAATAAAAATCATTCCCTAAATCTATTTGGAGTGGTCCAAAAGAGGAAAGGATTTCTTTAGTAAATGAGTGAGCTCCCTAACACTGGAGGTATTTAAAGAAGAGAATCTAGGGATCTTTTCTGTAAAGGAACATTGAACAAGAGGTTACACTAGATGACTTCTTGTTCAAGGTTTTGTCGTCAGTAAGAGTTTATAAATAAATGCTATTTTGGAGTTGATCTTGAATCATTTTCCTAGCCATGAAACATTTCTCCAGATGAAACAGTGTCTTCTATATTTAGCCCCTGATTTTCATCACCTCAGATTTCATACCTTTGCTTCTTCAAATAATAATAATAATAAAAGCCCCAACTTTGCTTCTCTCATCTTTACCCTCCAATTTGACTGCTCCTATTATTGTCCTCATGGATGAAGTTGGCCCTTAGAGAAGTCCAATTTTTGCCTGATTTTTGCCAAAAACCCAGTCATGTTTTTGAATTTAGGTCTTCTGATTTTCCATTGAACCATGCTGTTCCAAACAGCCATATAAATGGTTTTAGGCTTCAAGACCCAGAAACACAATGAATTCAAAATCCAGAACTTTTTGAAGTCCCTTTGGATCATTTTTTCCCAAGTACACTGTGTGTTCCTGAAAGACTGATAATAATTGAAGATTCAGCAAACACTGGTTGGGTTGAGTTTTTGTAATTCTCTATTCCCTACACCTCCCTTCTGGGAAACCTTCCTGGACTCCTGGACAGTCCCAGCTCCTCGAGATTCCCCTCCCAGTCTTGTCTAGACATCCACCAGATTGTCTCCTGTCCCTGCCTTTACCTGTGTTCTGTCTTCATTAGCTTATAGCTCTCTAAGGAAAGCCAGTTAGTCAGCCAGCAAGCATTTATTAAGCACCTACTATATGCCTGGCACTTTGCTAAATGCTGGGGGGACACACACAAAAAAAGGCAAAGACAATTTTTGCCCTAAAGGAGTTGACATTTTATTTCACAGGGACATTTTTCTTATTCTCTTTGCTCCCTTCCTAGTGTCCAGACTTTTCTCAGTCAACTTTTTTGTGAGATGGACAGATTTGAGCAGAAAGACAAATGAACTGGGCGATATATACCAAGTAGATGGAAGCCTGAGACTTTTACCTAAATCATCTACAAATATATTCCTCCTAGATCATAATTTTGTTTGAGTTAAATCTAGATAATTGCTTCAATTTTCCAGTTTGCCTTGGGAATAGAGATGTGGTTAACAGACAACTCTCCTCCTCTCTCATTTGGCAGAAAACATTGCCCCAGGATTACAGATTTAGCACCAGAGAGCCCTCAGCCAGCCCAGTCTTATCATTTTGGTAGATGCAGAAAATGAGACCCAGGCAAGAAACCTTGGACCTCAGGTACGAAGTGGCAAAGCTGGATTTTTGAATCCAGGCCCTCTGGTTCAGATCCACCATTCTTTCCACTGAACCATGCTATCCCACATAGATACAGACACACACACACACTCTACCTATGTCAAATACCTGTAGAAATAGTGCACCTGCGTATATACACATACAATACTCCAACCCCAAACACATTCATATCAACCACATTCTGTCATATTCTCTAACCTTTATTCACCCATATTAATACCTGTGTGTGTGTGAGAGAGTTGTGTATGTGTGTAGGTGGGTGCAGCCCCCCACTTTTCCTCCCACTCTCCTTTCCTCTCTGGCAAGGTGAGGCAGGTGGAAATAAGCTTCATCTTGTCAGGATCGGAATCTCTTTGAAAACCTATACAAGTCTAGCCCGCTTTGGGGGTGGGCCAGGCAAGCCTGGTTTGCTGGTGTCTCCCTTTAATTGCCAGGCAGTCTCTCACTTCCCCATCACAGAGCAAGTCCCAGAGGCTGTGGGGCAGCCTGAGCCTCCCCCAGTCCTACAAAGCCAGGCAGTGTGTGGGCCTGATTTGGACTGGAAGCCAGCTAAAGGAAAACAGCTATTTATACTTCACCCTTCCACCACCACTCTGAAAATAAGAACTAAGTAATTAAAAATGAGGATTTCTGTCCAAAACACAACTGTAAAATAGTATGCAGATGAATGGCAGGAGACAGGAGATGGTATTCTTTCTCCCCTCCTGATAAAGTTCTCAATAGTTTTCCCCACAAAATACATGAAAAGATAGTGTTTAACATTTATGTTTATGTTTTGTGTTCCAATTTTTCTCTCTCCTTCCCTTACCTCCCTCCTCCCCAAGACAGCAAGCAATCTTATACACGTTACATAGAGACAATCTTTTCTTGATAAAGTTCTCTAGAGATCTTTTCCTAGCCTTCCAAACCCTCAGTTCATAGATTTAGAAAAATCAATTTACTTGTCCCCAATCAACCAGTTGGAATCAAATCAATCACCAAGTATTTTATTCAGTACTTATATATTCCAGATACTGTGTTAGTTAAATAAATAACACCTACTCACAAGGAGTTACATATGAAAGGGGGAGAAAGAAAAACAGAGAGAGAAAAAAGGAAAAAAGAAAGAATGGAAGAAAGAAAAAGAATGAAAGGAAGAAAGAAAGAAAGAAAGAAAGAAAGAAAGAAAGAAAGAAAGAAAGAAAGAAAGAGAAAGAAAGAAAGGAAGGAAGGAAGAAAGAAAGAAAGAAAGAAAGAAAGAAAGAAAGAAAGAAAGAAAGAAAGAAAGAAAGAAAGAAAGAAAGAAAGAGAGAAAGAAAGAAAGAAAGAGAAAGAAGGGAGAAGGGAGGAAGGAAAAAGGGAGCAAGGGAGGAAGGAAAGAAGGAAGATAGGTAGATAGATATATGGCTGGATGGATGGCTAGACATAGATAGACAAATGTGAGGGAGAAAAAGAAAGAGACAAAGAAATAGAGAGACAGAGAGGGACAGAGAGAGACAGAGAGATAAAGACAGAGGAGACAGGAATGCAGAAAAAAGAGAAAGATAGAAAACAGGAGAGACAGAAAAAAAGTGTAGGTATATAGATGGATATGTAGATAGATAGATAGCTATAAATAAATAAATCCAGAATAAATATAAAGAGAATCCATACAAACATATACAAAGTAGATAAGTACAAAGCAGTTTAAGAGGGAAAGTCAAGGAGATGAGGCAGGACTTCATCTAGAAGGTACTTTTGAATTGTGTTGAAGGAAAAGCGGGATTCTCTAAGAGAGAGATAAGTGCATTCTAGACTTGGGGGACTGTCAGTGCAAAGGCAAGGATATGGGACATAGGACATTGAGTATCATGTATGAGAAACAGAGAGAAGGCTAGTTGGACTGGATCAAAGAGTTGGGGAAAGACAGTTCATACAACAGGACTAGATAGGCTGGGATGGGTTATGAAGGATTTCCAAAGCTAAATAGGATTTCACCTGTCATTCTAAAGGCAACATTTTAAAGAGCCACTGGAATTTATTGAGTAGGAAGTGACATGGTCAGCTCTGTACATAAGGAAAATCACTTTCACAGCAGTGTAGTAGACGAGTGAAAGTGGGGGGACATGAGGAGACAGGAAGCTGTGACAATACTGCAAGAAGTAGAGGGTTCTAACTAAGGTAGTAGCTATGTGAGTAGAAGGACAGGCTAAAAAAGATATTTTAGTGGTAGGAATGGCAAGATTTGGTAACTAATTGGAATGTGAATTAAGGGGAAATGAGTGGAAGATAATGCTAAAGTTACAAATCCAGAAAGTGAGGAGGGGAAGATAAGGGAATAAGCATTTATAGAGCACCTACTGTGTGCTAGATGCTATACGTTGCAATCATTATATCATCTGATCTTCATAATAACCCATCTCCTTTCCCAGCCGCCATCTTCCTCCATCTCTTTTACTCCTCTTAGAATGTGAGCTTCTTGAGGGTAAGGGCTATTTTTGCCTTTCTTTGCACCCCCAGCACAGTGCCTGATGGCACATAATAAATGCTTATTGACTGACTTCATGTTACCTATAGTGACACTTAGAGCACTTTCCAGTTGTTCCTGGGTGTCACAGAAGCAGAGTCACAGGGAATCTTGGAGAATATCTAATCCAGCCCCATCATTGTGCAGTAGAGAAAGCTGAGACCTAGATGGGTGAATATTTTTCCAAAAATTTCACAGCTGGTTAGTGACAGACCTGGGACTGGAAATGATACTTTCTCTTGCTCAGCACATTATTTTCCTATTATTTCAGGCTGCTTCCTGTCTTTTCCTTTCTCTATCTGTCCTTTGAGCACATGTCTTATTTCCCCTATCAAAATGAGAACTACTTCAGGACTTTTCCTCTCGAAATCAGCCTTCTTTCAGGGATCCAAACTTTGCTCATTGTACACAGTGAATCCATCCAGTCGGAAAAGGGAATTAAACTTCTTGATCTTACAGATAAAATATAATTTTCATGAGAGCTATAACTGATTTATTTCTTTGTATTCCAATAAGTGGTACAATGGATAAAGTACTGGGTCTGGTGTCAATATTCAAATTCAAATTCAAATCTAGTCTCAGTACTAATTGTATGACTCTAGACAAGTCATTTAACCCTTTTGGCCTGAGTTTCCTTATCTGAACAAAAGGGGGTAATAACAGAATCTATATAGAAGATTTGTTGTGAGGGTCAAATTATTCAATATTTGTAAAATGCTGAGTATAATGCTTACCATTTAGTGGACACTTCTATAAATGCTGAAGTCCTTTCCAGCTCCAAATCTCTCATTCTGATTATCTCCATTTTGGAGATGATGAAACTGAGGTTAGGAGAAATGACTTGTCCATGGTTATATATAGATGTATGTATATATATTTATATATATATAATATACATGCATATACATAGCAGTCACACACACACACGCACACGCACATGCACACACACACACACACACACACACACACACACACATATATATATATATATATATATATATATATATATATATATATATAGTGACTGCTCAGAGCCTACACTCAAACTGAGGTCTCCTGGCTGCAACACAAGAAGTTAAGTCTGTAGTCTGGATTCAAGCATTTTTCTCCTTCTCCTTCCCTGGTAGAATAAGAAACTAATACCCAGAAAGGATATGTAATTTACCAAATGTCATACCAGTAACAGGGGGGAATTTGAACCTGGGTCCTCTGACTCCAAATTTAGTACTCGGCCATTGATAACCCACTAGTTACTTCATAAGCTCTCTGTAAACCTCAGAGCATTATATAAATATGAGCTACATCTCTTATTTAAGCCCTTCAGTTCAGTCACCTTGTCCCAAGATCTGGTATAATTGTGCTTAGGGATCCAATGTTTCCCGAGATCAGTTTGATATGGCTATAGCTTCGGGCTCAAGGCAAGGGGGAGGGGAGAAGAAGAAAAAATATGATTCTAGGGACGAGCACAATTCCTTAGGCCAATTAACTGAGACAGTTCACATGTTTATTATGTTTAAGCTGCTAGAGATTAATTTAAGGAGTTTTATAGACAGTTTAATACTCTCCCAGCATATGGGATAAGCCAGTTTATGAAAAAGGAGAGGGAAAGAAACCTGAGATATATCTACCAGGGATGACAAATGAGAGATGGGGCAATCGAAGAGTTTTCCATAAATCATCCGGCTCAGAACTTGGGTGAGATGAAGTCAACTTCCATGCACATGCAGGTAGATTATCTGCAGGGACTTCTAGCACCATCCTAATTACCCTTGGTCCCCAACATACATCTTTTTCTTAACCTTTTCCCACTAATTTGAGTTGCCCAGTGAATCCAAACTGCTTTAAGTATAAGCTTAAATAAAGTATAAATAGAAGGAATCTAATAACCTCTTCCCCCCACAAATCATGTAATGAAGTCCAAAACCAAGAATCATTTATTGATTACCCATTATTTTATATTATCTATGTCACTATTTCCTTACTTCTGTATCTTAATTAATGAAGAGTTGGCAACTAGGTGGCTCAGTAGATAGAGTATGGGGCCTGGAGCCAGGAAGATCTAAACTCAATCCAACTTCAGATAGTTACTAGCTGTGTGACCCTGAACAAGTCACTTAACCCTGTTTACCTCAGTTTACCTCATCTCTGAAATAATCTGGAAAAGGAGATGGCAAACTACTTTAGTATCTTTGCCAACAAAATCCCAAATGAAAGGAAAAGGCCATCTGCATCCAGAGAGATGAGAACTACAGAGACTTTTTTGTCTGTTTTTTTTTGTTTGTTCATTTATTGGCTTTTTCTTTATTGCAGTTTTTTTCCCTTTTGTTCTGCTTTTTCTTATACAACATGACGAATATGGAAATATATAAATATTGCATATGTCTATAAAGATTGCTTGCTGTCTTGGGGAGAAGGAAAGTAAGGGAGGGAGGGAGAAAATTTTGGAACACAAAATCTTACAAAAATAAATGTTGAAAACTATCTTTATGTGCATTTGGAAAAATGAAATACTATTGCTGAGCGAAGTGAGCAAAACCAGGAGATCATTATACATGGCAACAACAGTACTATATGATGATCAATTCTGATGGACATGGCTCTCTGCAACAAAGAATTGTTTCAAACCAGTTCCAATTGTTCAGTGACGAAAGCCATATAAACCCAGAGAGAGGGATGTGAAATGTGGACCACAACATAACATTTTCATGCTCTCTATCGATGTTTGCTTGCATTGGGTTTCCTTTCTCTGATTTTTTTTCTTGTAGATATGATTTTTCTTGCACAACAATGATAAGTGTGGAAATATGTATACATATATTCAATTTGTCAAGTATTTTAATATAATTAACATGTAGTGGACTTCCTGCCATCTAGGGGAGGGGTGGGGACTAGGGGGGAAAAATTTGTAAGAGAAAGCTTTGTAAGGGTTAATGTTGAAGAATTACCCATACATATGTTTTGCAAATAAAAAATATATATAAAAAAATGAAATACTGTTGAAAATATTTGTAAAAAAAAACTCATATGGGGTCCCAAATGGGACTGAAAAGACTGAACAAGAACAAAATAACAATTCTGAGTCTCAGTCACAAGTAATTGTCATCTTAAAGGACTAAAATGGCAATAGTAAAAGGGTGGAAAGATTAAAAATAGTTAAAAATTGGTACAGAGCAGGTATAATCTATGTCAAATTGCTTGCCTTTTCAATGAGTAGGGTAGGAGAGGAGTAGAGGAAGAGAAAGCGTAACTTAAAATTAGAAACAAAAAAAAAGAATGCTAAAATTTATGTTTAGGGGGCAGCTAGGTGGCGCAGTGGTTAGAGCTCCAGCCCTGAAGTCAGGAAGACCTGAGTTCAAATCTGGTCTCAGACACTTCCTAGCTGTGTGACCCTGGGCAAGTCACTTAATCCCAATTGCCTCAGCAAAAAAGCAAAAAAAAAAATTATGTTTAATTGGGGGGGGGAAATAAAACATTACATTTTTTAAAAATTGGTGCAGAGCATGTATAATTTATGTCAAATGTTGGTCTTCTCAATGAGGAGAGTAGGGGAGGAGTAAAGAGAGAGAATATAGAACTTAAAATTTGAAACAAAAAAAAGAATGTTAAAATTGTTTTTACATTTAATTGGGAGAAAATAAAATATTAAATTTAAAAAGAGACCAATCAAACTCCCAAAAGATTATTTAACTGAACTAGAAAAAATAACAACAAAATTCATCTGGAAAAACAAAAGGTCAAGAATTTCAAGGGAATTAATGAAAAAAAATGCAAATGAGGGTGGCTTAGCTGCACCAGATCTAAAACTATATTATAAAGCAGTGGTCACCAAAACCATTTGGTACTGGATAAGAAATAGAGTAGTGGATCAGTGGAATAGGTTAGGTTCACAGGACAAAATACTCAATGACAATTGTAATCTAGTGTTTGATAAACCCAAAAACCCCAGTTTTTGGGATAAAAACTCACTATTTGACAAAAACTGCTGGGATAATTGGAAACTAGTATGGAAGAAATTAGACATTGACCCACACCTAACACCATATACCAAGATAAGGTCAAAATGGATTCATGATCTAGGCATAAAGAATGATATTATAAACAAATTAGAACAATGTAGGATGGTTTACCTCTGAGACCTGTGGAGGGGGAAGGAATTTGTGACCAAAGAAGAACTAGAGGTCATCATTAATCACAAAATAGATAAGTTTGACTATATCAAGTTGAAAAGTTTTTGTACAAACAAAATGAATGCAGACAAGATTAGAAGGGTAGCAGTAAACTGGGAAAATATTTTTACATCCAAAGGTTCTGATAAAGGCCTCATTTCTAAAATATATAGAGAATTGGCTCAAATATATAAGAATTCAAGACATTCTCCAATTGACAAATGGTCAAAAGATATGAACAGACAATTTTCAGATGAAGAAATTGAAACTATTTCCGGTCACATGAAAAGGTGCTCCAAGTCACTATTGATCAGAGAAATGCAAATTAAGACAACTCTGAGATACCACTACACACCTGTCAGATTGGCTAAAATGACAGGAAATGATAATGATAACTGTTGGAGGGGATGTGGGAAAACTGGGGCACTGATACATTGTTGGTGGAACTGTGAACGGATCCAACCATTCTGGAGAGCAATTTGGAGCTATGCTCAAAAAGTTATCAAACAGTGCATACCCTTTGACCCAGCAGTGTTTCTACTGGGCCTATATCCCAAAGAGATTTTAAAGGAGGGAAAGGGACCCACATGTGCAAAAATGTTTGTGGCAGCCCTTTTTGTAGTGGCAAGAAACTGGAAATTGAAAAGATGCCCATCAATCGGACAATGGCTGAATAAATTATGGTATATGAATGTCATGGAATATTATTGTTCTGTAAGAAATGACCAACAGGAGGATTTCAGAGAGGACTGGAGAGACTTGCATGAACTGATGCTGAGTGAAATCAGCAGAACCAGGAGAACATTATACACAGCAACCAGACTATACGATGATCAATTTTGATGGACATGGTTCTCTTCAACAATGATGTGATTCAAACCAGTTGTTCTGCAATGAAGATAGTCATATACATCCAGAGAGAGGCCTGTGGGAACTGAGAGTGAACCACAACACAGCATTTTAACGCTTTCTGTGAATATTTCCATGCATTTTGTTTTCCTTCTTAGGCTGTTTTTTTCTTCTTCTCTCTAGATCTGATGTTTCTTGTGCAGTAAGATAACTGTATAGATATGTATACATGTACTGTATTTGTCATATAATTTATCCTATCTAGCATGTATTAGATTACCTGTCATCTAGGGTTGGGGGGTGGGGGAAAGGAAAGGAAAAGCTTGGGAAAAAAAAGTTTTTTGCAAAGGTCAGTGTTGAAAGGTCACTCATATATTTTGTAAATAAAAAGCTTTATAAAAAAAATTTAAAAAGAGAGATTGGTGAAGTTGTATGGTTTTATTTAGAGAAACATCTCTTTGGGACTGGTCACCTGAAGGGCCTGAAATGCCCACTGTCTTGCAGGGTGGATCTCTCCTTACCCCTTTTACATGTTGCTGGGGTTTTTCTCAATGACTCAGTGTCTCACTGTTGATGCTTCCCACCTTATTGCTTTTTTTTTGAGGCCTCTCATGTGACACAACTTTCCATGGCTCATGAGATCAGAGGATTTGGAAGATGATGGGACTTTGGAGATTATGTAGCCAGAGGCCCAGAGAGAAGACAAGACTTGTCCATAGTTACCCAGCTAGTATAAGAGAAGCTTTTAAGATTGTTTAAATTCATACTTTCTGATTCCAGGTCTAATGCTTTTTATACTCTTGCCCTGGTTGCTCTCCTTTGTCACCCCAATTCAGTCTTTATTTCTGTTGCTAAAACATTAAAATAGCCAGTTAGTTTGGTAACTTCCATCAGAGAGGTGTTTAATGGAATAAAATATGGGGGTACCCACAATCTGTCAAGCAGATCCCCTTACCAAATTCATCAGCTAATTGCAAGAGACAAATATATGGACCAGCTTAGATATAACTGATTTGCTTCTATTTTTGTCTCTCTCTACTTTTGGACCTCCACCACATAGGACTGTGATGGGGAAAAGTGCTTTTACAAATCTTAAAGTACTATGTATGTAAATATGACATTTTTGCAATTATTGTCACTATGTATATGGCTGAGGAGTGGGAAAGTGGCTAAACTAGGAGAGGTAGGATTTTTTTCCACTCCTTTCTATAGGATTCTGTTTTGAGGGGGTTAGGGACCAATGATTGTCCATTGACTCCAAGACTCCATTGAGGTTACTTCCTACTCATTTCAGCTCTTGCCCTGGGTAGCAATGGGGTGGCCAACAGACTCAGTTTCTCCTCCATTTCCCACCCCAATTTTCCCTTACAACTAAAAGGGCTCCTTCCACTGTAATTAGACAGTCTATAATCAGCCTAGCTCCCATTAAGAAATAATGAGGCCAGTAATATGGTGGGTGCTATTGAAGGTGGATTAGTGAAACTCATGTGGTTTTCTCTAGCTCCCTCACTTTATGGGGGTGACGAGGATGGGACTGGAGGCACAAATGACTCAGCAGTCCTGTCTGGAACCACTCCTGCAGCCCCACCTAAGCCTGATTAAATTCGCAGCTCAGGATTTGTGGAGTTGCTGGGGTCCCTCATTCATATGTTGGGGGATCAAGGGAGATCAAGAGAAAGAACTGACTTTGAGTTATGTTACATGTAATAACCTATATCAAAGTGCTTACTGTCTCATGGAGGGAGAAAAATTGGAACTCAGAAAATAAATGTCTTTACACATAATTGGAAAAAAATAAAATACTATTTTTAAAGAGTTTTGTCAAGACCCAGAAGTCCCAAACTTTTCTATGCACTTCAGATCTTCTTGGGCTGAGAAGTCCAGTGTCATACATAGCTCTTTGTATTATAGTCTTTCCAGTCAAGCCCCACTCTGATGTCTCACTTTGGTGTGGAAGGTGATACATGGGACTCTTGGGGGTTATGTCAAACACTCAAAAGCAATATGTCTGCCATCTCAATCACCCTAGCTAAATTCAAAATTCTTTATCATAAGGTTGATTTCCCCATCTTCATGACAACCCATTAAAAAACATCCATGTCTTCAATATAGATTATAGAAGGTTTAAGACCTACATCAGTGGAAGGGGGAGCTAATGAAAAAACATATTTTTTCAAAGTCAGTATTATGGTCATTTATGTACCTGTCTTAGTGTGCTTATAATTATAGATTATATTTTTGATAGAGGCAGGGATTGTATCTTTTACATTACTGGGTTTCCTAGAGTACCCATTATAGTATCTTATAAATTTTTGGCACCTAAAAAATTCAGATGCAAGTCTTGAAGTAGGAAAAATTAATTAGATATGAAGGCTGCCCACCCAGTAACCTGAGGAGACAAGGACTGAGGAACTTTGAATGGTCTTTGTTGATCTGCCACATTATGGAACTAGTTCCTTTCAGTAAGCCTCAGTTCAAGTATTAGCCCTTTCAAGAAATCTTTATCAAATTCCCTCAATGGTCAGTGTTTCACACAAAATAACTGTTTCACACACACACATACATATATTAACTCTAAATCTCTATATACCAACATATGGTTCTAAATCTATTTATTCATCTATATCTATTTATCATTCTTGTTGTTCAAGTTGTTTTAAGTCATGCCTGATTCTTCGTGACCCCATTTGGGGTTTTTTCAGAAGAGATGAGAATTTGCCATTTCTTTCTCTAGCTCATTTTACAGATGAGGGAACTGAGGTACACAGGGTTAGGTGACTTGTCCGGGGTCACACAGCTAGTGTCAGAGGTCAGATGTGAACTCATAAAGTTATTTTGGATGAAGCACCAACAAATGAAGGAGACAACATTTGAACTGAGGTTTAAAAGAAGTAAGTTCTTGTAGTTCAGCAGATCACCAAAGATGTGTATGAGTATGTATGTGTGTGTGTGTATGTGTGTGTAATGAATTTACTTTTCTCTGTAGGATGTAAATTCCTTTTTTCCTAGTAAATTCATTTATTTTTAATACATATTGCTTTATGAATCATGCTGGGAGAGAAAAATCAAAACAAAAGGGAAAAACCATGGGAGAGATTAAAAAAAAACAGAAAAAAGAAGTGAACATAGCATATGTTGATTTATATTGTCACCTTACGTTTTTTTCTGGATGCAGATGACATTTTTTTGTCCAAAGTAATTTATTTTCCTGAGTTCAAATCTGGCCTCTGACACTTACTAAATATGCTTAACCCTGTGTGCCTCAGTTCCCTTATCTGTAAAATGAGCTAGAGAAGAAAATGGCAAAACAGCATCTCTGATGTCATCCAAAGGATATTGATTGGAATTGTTTTGGATCACTGAACCACTGAGAAGAACCAAATCTTTCATAGTTAATCATCGAACATTCTTGCTGTTATTGTGTACAATATATTCCTGGTTCTGCTCGTTTCCTTAGCATCAGTTTGTGTAGGATGTAAATTCTTGGAGGACAGAAATCCTCTTTAAAGCACCTATTGTATACCAGACACTATAGGAATCATCTTGCATCCCTACTTCTCCTAGCACAGAGTCTACACATAGTAGGTGCTTTAAACATTTTTGATGATTAATAACATGGAATCTAGTCCCAAGAGTGCATTTTTTCCTAAAGGCAGGGGAGATAATGAATAGACCCTTCAAAGTTCTTTTCATCCCCAAATGGGATGACAATTTGTGCAACCTCAATTCCATTCATCCTTGCTACCTGCAGCTTTCCCAGGTGGCAGAAGGCTGGTCTAGTGTAGGGGGAAAGGGGAGTGGATTGGAGGTCAGAGAATCCTATCTTTGTTGCTTTCTTTGAAGGAATCAATCCATCTCTTTCAGTCTTGGTTTTTTCATCTATAAAATGAGGATGTTGAATTAAGTTCCCTTCTCAAAAATTACAATGATTCTATGAAGTATTTTATGGAGAACATAAACCTGGAGTTTGGGACTATCTGTAGAGTCTTCTTGCCATCCCTAGTCCTGAGGAAAGATGACTCCCTTTCCTACATAATAGTGTCACAGTCTTAGAGCTGGAAGAGACTTTGGAGGTTAGCTCATTTTAACAGATGAGGAAACATTCAGATCTACTTTGATAGTCACCTTCCCATTCTCCATGTGAGTGGAGAACTCATTTTCAGGATCATTTGTGGCCCATATTAAATCCTAGTTGCTTCCTCTTGCCACCTAAAAGCACTTTCTCTCTGCTCAATGCTCAATTCTTTGGTCTAACTATGAACAAAGCAAACACATTTTGTTATTCCCTCCAGAAAATATTGTTAAGTTGTATGGAAGATTACACATACAATTAGATTTTGATTATTAAGAACAACTAATCCCACAAAGTGGTCAAATTATTGAAATTTCTCAGCTTTATTTCTACCAGGCTAGGAACTATGGATATATTTTACATAATTACAACTTCAAATAGTGTGAATTTCAATACCTGTGATAACTTTACAGGATTCATTATATTCACTAATTGGAACTTAATTGAAATATTTTCTCTTTTTTTGTTTGTAAAATCTTTATTATAAGGGATAGCTTGCTAGGTAGGGTGGGATATATTCCAAAATGAATGAGATATCACAAAAACCATCAAGAAAAATAATGTTTAAAGGAGCTAATAAAAAAGAAGCTATTGGTAAAAAGATAACTCAACTATCATCAAAATACCACAGATTGCCTTTCAAAATTTGAATCAAAATGGCTAATGGTGAGCAAACTCTGTGCCATGGCTTATGTCCCAGTAATACAGATAATGAAGGGATGGATGTAATTTGGAGTGAAAGTTTGGCTTTCCTCAAGTGACTTGAGGACCCCTTAGTGTGAAGAAAGCGGAGATTAAAGCCACAGTGGTTATAAACCTTCCTTCACTATCATCCCCTTTATCTAATTTGTACTCCTCTGGTCAAGTTAAATAAAGCCAAAGAAATATTGAGTAAAATATCCATGTTTGACCCATTCCCAAATGTATTTCTCTTATTTTTAAAATGTATTTATTTTATTTTTAATTATGTCTTTCCCTTCCCTCATTCCCTCCCCCATCCACTGAGAGGCAAGAAATATTATACCCATTTATACAGTCATGCAAAACATATATCTGCTTTGGTCATGTTTGCAGGGGGAGGAACAAACAAGAAAAATAATTAAAGGGGAAAAATTATACTTCAACATGACTGAGTCCATCAGTTCAGTCTGGAGGTGGATAGCATTATATATCCTGAGTCTCCTGGAGTTGCTGTGAATCATTATATTGATTAGTTACTAAGTTTTTTGCAGATGATTATCTTCATAATATTGCTGTTACTATATACTTTGCTTTTCTGGTTCTGTTCACTTCACTTTACATCAGTTCATAGAAGTCTTTCCAGATTTTCTCTGAAACTATCCTTTTTATCATTTCTTACAGCACAGTAGTAATCCATCATATTTATATACCATAATTTATTTAGCCATTCCCCAACTGATGAGCCTCCTTTCTAATTCTTTGCTGTCACAAAAATAGCTGCTATAAATATTTTTATGAAAATGGACCCTTTCCTTCTTTATTTGATCTCCTTGGGGTATAGATCTAAGAGTGGTAGAGTTCTCTTATTTTAACAACCTTGAGGTATTTAATGTGATGATAAAGATCAATGTCATATATCATAAGAAACTCCCTAAGTGCTTCAAGGACAAGTATACTGGCCTATAAAGATGAACACTGCTACTCATGAAGACAATCTGACCCTTCTATAGGCTTTAAGATTTGCTTTTCGTTTTCCATATATTTAATCTTATTTAGTTCTCACAATCATCCTGTAAAGTATGATTACCTTACAGGCATTATTATCACCAAATGAGATAATGTATGTTAAGGGTTTTGCAAGCTTTAAGGCACACAAAATGACAGTTATTATTGTTTTAAAGAAGGGGAAACTTAATTCAGCTCAAAGATAAGTGATCAACCAAAGTCACATATGTATATCAGAAGCAGGATTTGAATCCAACATCCTCTAGATTCCAAATTCGTCATTCTCGCTGCTTCTCTCCCATTTGGAACAGTCTTGCTCTGAATCTGGAGGACAAAATGATTTTAAAAGCTGAGTGTAAACTAAATGTGTACACCTTGAATTTTCCTCCTGTCTCTTACAAGAACTACTTCCTAAATTGTACAGCTTTCTCCTAAGCAGACACACCAAACTCTGTTCATCCACTTCTGAAATATTTCTTCTGCTGTGAGTGAAAATACATCATTTTGTCTGTTTTTGTGGGTCATTTTTATCATACCTCATACTTACAATGTAAAGGACTGAAGATTCTATTTCTTTAGTATCTTTCAATCCAGTCCATGACTCCTAGTTCAGGTTTATATAGCTCAGCCATTATCCTTGCCCAAGACAAGTGGGGTTTCAAAGTCTCTACAGAAGAGACAGTTTAGTGTGATAAAGTGGAGTCATCACTGGGTTAGTGTCAAAGGACATGGTTTCCAATTTCTACTTCAACTCTTCCTTATAATATGTCTGTGGGAATTAGGATTAGGATGTCACTCCTTAGTTTCAATTTCCTTTAATGCAAAATGGGGACAATATACTTCCTACTCCAGAGCTGCTATAAGGAAAATGTCTTGTAAACAATTAAATGTAAATCACATTACCTCTCTCATTCTCCATTTCCCCTTGTATAAAATAGAGCAATAACACCTACTTCATGGCATTGTTGTTAAGTTCATAAGTGACATAGGAAAAGGTAAGATTTCCATGGTGATTAAGAGACATGGAAGAGGTGGAGGAAGACTCTGATAAGATAAAAAACTCTCATTTGATAAGATGATAAACTAAACTTCTGGATCCATCTTGCTACTTTCTTCTACCAATGTTCCTGGGAAGAGGGAACAAAAAGAATTCACTTCCCTTTAGGTATAGCTAGATGGATAATAGCTAGTATCAGCTAGCATTAGTATAGCTAGATGGATAATATTAGGGAAATTGTTAATATTAACTCAGTGCTCTGAGACTCAAAGCCAAGTTGATTACATTCCTCATAATGTCAGCATCAGAGCCTAGAGTGCCATGGTCTTAGCCAATTCCCTTTCCTCTTCATTCCCACCAGTAAATGTCTTGGCAAGCACTCTACACTGAGTGATCTCAAAGCATCTTGTAGGCTCTAATTAGCTCCGTGGGAAGGAAAATTTAGTTCATTGTACATTCTGGCAGCTAAGATGACTTGGGGGAGGGAGAAAGAAGGATGGGGTAGAGGGTGAAAAGCAATTGGAAAGGTCCTGAGGATGGACACTAAGATTAATTGATCTATTTACTCAAGGACATATAGAAAGTGGAGTTCTGTACAGGACCTAGTCTTCCAGGCTTCTGAGTTAGGGTTGGGCATGATGAAGGAATGGAAGGGGTGGTCATCCTAGTAACCTACTTTGATAGAAGTTTGTTTATGAATGGTTATAAACCCCATCCCAGATGATGGGTTTGAAGGATTATTAAGGAGAGTGTGTCATTAAGTCTCTTCTTACCCACTCCCCCCCAAAGGGTCTAGGAAGGAGGTAGGATGTTAGGGTTAACATCAGAACAGGAACGTTTCCTTCCATCACAGAAGAAAAGACTGAAGTTGGAGAGCAGGTGCAGTTCCCCCAACATCCAGGGAAATTGGCAGAGCCTGAAACAGATTGTATTGACTATAGAGAATTTATGGAATAAATCAATCAATTAGTCAATAAGTCAAATTAAATATTTACTATGTGTCAGTGTTAAATATTAAGGATATAAAGAATGGCTATATATATAAAGAGATATAAAGTGTAGATATATAAATATGTTTATATAAAATATAAAGATATCTAGATATATGTACAAAGATATCTATAGAGAGAGATAAAAAGATATGTGTGTGTATGTGTGTGTGCTAAAGAGTCCTGTCCTCAGGGAACTCACATTCTAATGCAGAAGACAAGTGAACAAATATGGATATATAAGACATAAATAGTATAAATAAGAAGTCAGGTGAGCACTAGCAGTGGCTAGGGCAGGGAAGATAAGAGGGAAAGGCCTCTTGCAGAAGGTGGATGTGAATGATTTGTGAAGGAAGGAAGGCAGGGAAACCAGAAGGAAGGCATGGGAGATAATCACTGAAATGTGCAAGGAACAGGAAGGAGATAGGCCAGTGTCACTGAATTTTAGACTATATGGAGACAAATGAATGAAGTGTAAGAAGTCTGAAGAAGAAAGGACCAGGAAGAACAGCTAGGTGACAAAGTAGATAGAGCACCCATACAGGATAAAATCTACCAGAAAAGAAGGGAGGAGATGGGATAAAAAGTCTATATAAAGGGATTTGCTCTGGCAAAGAAAATGGTCACTTCTTCATGTGATACAAGAGTGAAGGAGGAGATAATGGGGAAAGATGTCTGAGCCAGTCAATAGATATTTATTACATGCCATGTGCCAGGCATTGTGTTAAGCACTGAGGATATAAAAAAAAGAAAAGAAAAGAAAAGAAAGAAAAGAAAAGAAGAAGAAAAAGAAAAAAGTTAGTTTCTGTTCTCATGGAGCTCAGAAATTAATGGGGTAAATGATACACAAATAGCTCTATGTTGTATGCATAAGTTAGGGATAGTTACAGAGGGAAGGAATTAAGGAAAATTGAGGAAAACCATTTAAAAGGCTTTTGACATAATTTAGGTGAAAGGTGGTAAGACCCTAAACTACAATGGTTGCAGAATCAATAGAGATATAAGGGGTTGGAGCAGCTAGATAACACAGTGGATAGAGCACCAGCCCTAAAGTCAGAAAAACCTGAGTTCAAATGTGATCTCAGACACTTAACATTCCCTAGCTGTGTGACCCTGGGCAAGTCACTTAACCCCAATCGCCTAAGCAAAAAAATAAATAAATAAAATAAAATAAAATATCTATTTTTTAAAAAGAGAGATATAGGGGCAGCTAGATGGTGCAGTGGTTAGAGCACCAGCCCTGAAGTCGGGAGGACCTGAGTTCAAATCTGATCTCAGACACTTCCTAGCTGTGTGACCCTGGGCAAGTCACTTAACCCCAATTGCCTCAGCAAAAAAAAAAAAAAAAAAAAAAAAAAAAGAGAGATATAAGAGGTTGAGTAAAGGTGAAAAGTCAAAGATCAAAAGTGAAAAACACTTTAAGTCTGCAAATCTTGGTGAATGGAAGAATAGTGGTGGTCTCTACAAAAATAGAAAAATGTGTCCTGCAGGCAGCTCAAATTGGCTTGGGAAGAGTTAATAGTCAAATTTTCATTGCGACCATTTATTTAGACCTCTGATAACAAACAAAAAGATGCTCTCCTTATTTCTTATTTATGCCATTTATATTTTATATGTCCATCATTGTTCTCTTCTTCCCCATTAGAATGTGAATTCCCTGAGAACAGGACCCTTTAAATGCATATATATATATATATATATCTTTATTATATGCATATTAACACAGATTAAATTAAAATGTATATCCTTCCTGCACTGGGTAAAATTACTGTATCTAGATGGATTCATTTTTCGTATTGCCTCCAACCTAAAATGTACATTCTTTCCTGAGAGACAGTGGTTAACTATTTACCATTAAGTTATTTAGTGGTAAACTATTAAAACTTTTTTGGGGAGGTGAGCTCTAACTTGGACATAATGAGTTTGAGTAATTCAAAGTATAGAACTGGAACTCAGGAGAGATAAGGACTGAACAGGGGTTTTTAAATGTGGGGATCATGAACTTATGTTTTAAATGTTCTGATAACTATATTCATTTCCTATGTACTTTATTTTGTGCATTTGAAAACATTATTTCAAGAAAAGGTCCATAGGGGTTCACAGGATTATCATTTAAAAAAAGATTAAGAATCCCAGGCTTAAGAAATGATAGTTAAACTCATGAAAACTGATCAAATCATTGAGGAAAAAAAATGGAGAAGACCCAGGACAGAACCTAGGATGTATTCATAAATAGAAGGGTGAAATATGAATCATGATCCTGCAAAGGAAACTGGGAAAGATAGATCTGATAATACTAGAAATATTGGCTACAGCAATATAGCAATAAAAAGAACTTGAGGGAATAGATGCAGGTAAAAAAGAAGCAAAATTATCACTTTTTTACAAACAATATGATGTTGTAATTAGAGAACCCTGGAGAGTCAACTTTTAAAAATTAATTGAAACAATAACTTCAGCAAAATTGCAAGATATAAAATAAATCCACACAAATCATCAACATTTCTATATAATACCAATAAAACTCAGCAGGAAGAAATAGAAAGAGAAATTCCATTTAAAATAAGTATCAAATGTATAAAATACTTGGGAGTCTACCTACTAAGATCCAGATGAGTACTATATAAATACAACTACTTACCACTGTTTGCAGAAATAAAGATAGACCTAAATAATTGGAAAAATATTAATTGCTCATGGGTAGGATGAGTCAATATAATAAAAATGACAATTCTACTTAAATTAATTGACTTATTAAATATCATACCAGCAAAACTATTAAGAGATTCCTTCATAGAGCTAGAAAAAAAATGATAAATTTTACTCAGATGCAACAAAAGGCAGAAATTTCAAGAGAAATAATGAAAAGAAGTAGGAAGACAAGGGGTCTAGCAGTTCCAGATTTCAAACTATGCATACAATAATTCTCAAAACAATTTTATACTAGTTTAAAAATAGAGATCAAACTATGAAACAGATTAGATATATAACATGCAGAAGCCAATATATCTAATGCTGTAGCATTACAAACATCTTGGCTACTACAATAAAGATTTATTATTTGATAAAATTCCTGGAAAAATTGGACAGCTGTATGGAAGAAATTAGATTTGAACTAACATAACTTATATCAAGATAAACTTAATATGGATACATGGATTATAAGCTCCAAATGGATGTATGGTCTAAAAGGTCACATCATAAACAAATTAAAGAAACATGGGGGGAAAATTACCTATCAGAACTATTCCTAGAAGTTAAGTTCATGACCAAGTGTCATAAAAGATAAAGGGATAATTTTGATTACATAAAATTTAAAACTTTTTGCATAAGTAAATCTAGTAATTCTAAGACTAAAAAAGGAAACAATAAATTCAGAAAAAAATTGCATTGTTTCTCTGATAAAGGTCTCATTTCTACGATATATAAGAAATAGAATCAAATTTATAAGAAGAATAAGAAGCATTTCCCACTTAACAAATGGTTAACACAGATTGATAAAGATTACAAAAAAAGGAAAACAATAGATTTTGGAGGGACTGTGGGAAAACACATTAATTATATAGTTAGTAGACCTGTGAATGTATACATTTTGGAATTAGACATTAAAAATAATTACATAATATATTGTTCTTTGATCAAACTATACTTCTCCTAGGCCTAAATGACCAAAAGATAGAAGTAGAAAAAAGGTCTTAGCCAGCAGGATGATTTCAGAGAGGCCTGGAGAGACTTGCATGAACTGATGCTGAGTGAAATGAGCAGAACCAGGAGATCATAATACACGGCAACAACAACACTGTATGATGATCAATTCTGATGGACATGGCTCTCTTCAAAAATGAGATGTTTTAAACCAGTTCAGTGAAGAAGGCCATATACACCCAGAGAGAAGGATATGAAATGTGGACCACAACATACCATTTTCATGCTCTCTATAGATGTTTGCTTGCATTGTGTTTCCTTTCTGATTTTTTTTTCTTGCAGCTACGATTGTTCTTGCACAGCAAGATAAGTATGGAAATATGTATACATATATTCAACTTGTCAAGTATTTTAATATAATTAACATGTAGTGGACTTCCTGCCATCTAGGGGAGGGGAGGGGACTAGGGGGAAAATTTGTAACAGAAAGCTTTGTAAGGGTCAATGCTGAGGGACTACTCATACATATGTTATGCAAATAAAAAGCTTTAATAAAATATATATATATATATAATTTTTAAAAAATTAAATTAAATTTTTAAAAAAGACTATATGATGATCAATTATGATGGACGTGGCTCTCTTCAACAATGAAATGTTTCAAACCAGTTCCAATTGTTCAGTGAAGGAAGTCATATACACCCAGAGAGAAGGATATGAAATGTGGACCACAACATAACATTTTCATGCTCTCTATTGATGTTTGCTTGCATTATGTTTCCCTTCTCAGATTTTTTTTCTTGTAGATCCGACTTTTCTTGCACAGCAAGATAACTGTAAAAATACGTATACATATATTCGATTTGTCAAGTATTTTAACATAATTAACATGTAGTGGACTTCCTGCCTTCTAGGGGAGGGGAAGGGACTAGGGGGGAGAAATTTGTAATGGAAAGCTTTGTAAGGGTTAATGTTGAAGAATTACCTCTAATATGTTTTGCAAATAAAAAGCTTTAATAAAGAAAAAAATAAAAAACAAAAATAAAATAAAATAAATTTTGAAAAAGGTCTTAGATATACAAAAATATTTATAGGAGCTCTATTTGTTGTGAATAATAAATAAACAAATAATAAAATAAAACAAAACCACCTGGAAACTAACGTAATGTCCATCAATTTAAAAATGGCTGAATAAATTGTACATAATATGATTACTATTGTTCTGTAAGAAATAAAGAAATTACTGTTTCAAGGACAAATAGAAAGACATATCAACCAATGGAAGACAAAGTGAGGAATTTATAATATCACATCAGTATTATAAAAATGATCAATCTTGAAGACTTACAAACTGATAGAGTAAAATGAGCAGAAACAGAACAACTCCTAGAGTAGCAACAACACTATAAAGACAATTTTGAAAGCTGGAAGAACTATTAATAATACAATGATCATCTGTGATTTCAGAAGACTTGGTATGAAATGTACTATCCAACTCTTCGCAAGTGGTAGATTTAGGGTGCAGAATGAGACGTGTATGTGTACACACACCTATATGCATAGTGCATGTATATACATATATATTTGTATATCACTGAGATAATTAATTTTGCTTTATTACATATATTTGTTATAAGTCCTGTGACCAAGTCAAGAGTTTGCTTGAATGTAGATGGGTGAAAAGAGAGAAGAGACAGAGACAGCTTCTTCCTTCCACTTGATGGGATTTTCTATGAGAGGGGATAGATTTGGAAGGAAGAGAAAAATCCTGATGAAGGATGAAAAGCAGGAAATTGATGCAAGTGATAGAAATTATCTAAGAACATACACACACACACACACACACACACACACACATACACACACTCCTATTATTCAGGAGTCATTTCTGCCCAGCCTCCTCTATTCAAGCAAGCTCTAGCCAAGCTTGGCTTAATGATGAATGTTATCAAGGTTTTTATTTTTTATTTTTCAATTTCAGACAGATAACATATAATACATGGAAAAAACTGAGGAATTGGGAAAGTCTGGGCCAATGAATTTGGATAAGGGGAACTGCCAATAGGCTTTTGAGCAGGACAGTAAAATGGAAATAGTGCATAAGGGAAATCATTCTAGCTGAATATGAAATGAGTAGAAGCTGGAAGAGATTAAAAACAAAGAGACCATTATTCCTGATACTAGGTACAAAGGAATGATCCTAGGAATTCTAGCCAAGGAAATGGGGTTTTTACCTCCCAAAACTAGATAGGGTAGATCTGGCGTAAGGTGTCTGCTTCCTCTCTTGGAACTCGTCTCTGTCTTTGTCTCTCTGTTTCTGTGTGTGTCTGTCTGTCTGTCTGTCTCTGTCTCTGTTTATGTGTGTATCTCTGTCTGTCTCTGTCTCTGTCTGTCTCTGTCTTTGTCTCTGTTTCTCTGTCTCTGTTTCTGTGTGTGTGTCTCTGTCTATCTGTCTCTGTTTCTGTCTCTCTGTCTCTGTTTCTCTCTATGGATCTCTGTCTGTCTGTCCATCTCTGTCTTTCTGTGTCTGTCTGTCTGTCTGTCTGTCTGTCTCTCTCTCTCTCTCACACACACACACACACACACACACACACACACACACACACACACACAGATTTCCTGGGAGCTGGGAAACAGCCAGGAGCCCCAGGGAGAGGGAGCCTTTGATCTCATACCCCCTAGGTACTCTAATGAGGGAGCCGGGCTCCCTGTCTGGATTCCTCTGGGAGTTCACTCAGAGTCTTTTAGACAAGGGTTTCAAGAGCCAAATCTCTGGCTGGCATCCTTCTGGGGTAATGTGAGCCTCACCCCCTAAGACGCACTGGATAATGGAGGAAGAAAGGAGATTTGATCCAGATTAGAGGTCATGTCCACCATCCCTTCTGCTTTTCTAACCATTCTAAGTTAGTCACATCTCTAGGTCACAAATTTCCATTTTCAATGATCAAGAAGTTGTCCAATTAAAGTCTTCAAAGGCTTATACCCATGGATAATTTACCTGAAAAAGTGAATATGATCCTATTTCTATAGAATCTTTCTAGAAAAATGGGCCTCCACTGGAATAAAAGGCTTTCAATCATTCCTGATAAAAAGACCAGATGTTCAAGTAGAAACTCTGGAATGCAAGCATTGGAGTCAAGAGAAGCCTAAAAAGATAAATACATTTGATTAATTAGAAACAGAGCAAAAATGTTTAAGTTTGAAGTCTAATGGAACATAGTAATAGGGTTTGATAAATCAAAGAACTTTACATTTGATTAAAAAACAACTCCTGGGAAAACTGGAAAGCAATCTGACAATGCATTAGTGTCCCAGTTTTACCACATCCCCTCCAATATTTATCATTATCTTTTCCTATCATCTTAGCCAATATGAGAGATATGAGGTGGTACCTCAAAGTTGTCTTAATTTGCATTTCTCTAATCAATAGTAATTTATAGCTTTTAGAAAATATTTAGATTTATGCCAACATCTTATATCATAGACCACAATAAGCTCCAATGGATTTTGATATAAAGTCAACACTTATTGTATTATACATCATATTGTAAACAAATTAGGGAAGTAGGGAAGAAAAATATGCTTTTTTATTATAATAAGTTTATTTATTTTAAATATATGTTGCCTTATTAATCATGCTGAGAGAGAAAAAATAGAGCAAAAGGGATAATCCATGGGAGAGAAAAAAACAGAAAAAAGAAGTGAACAAAGCATGTGTTGATTTACATTCATTCTCCACAATTCTCTCTCTGGATGCAGATGTTATTTTCTATCCAAAGAGATTGCTTTGGATTACTGAACCACTGAGAAGAGCCAAGTCTTTTATAACTGATTATCACACATTCTTGCTGTTACTGTGTACAATGTATTTCTGGTTCTGCTTATTTTACTCAGCATCAGTTCATGTAAATCTTTCCAGGCCTTTCTATAATCAGCTTGTTCATCATTTTTATAGAACAATAATATTCCATTACGTTCATGTACCACAACTTGTTCAACCTTTCCCCAACTGTTGGGCATTTACTCATTTTCCAATTTTTTGCTACCACAAAAAGAGCTACTACAAACATTTTTGGACATGTAGGTCCTTTTCCCTCCTTTATGATTTTCTTGGGATACAGACCTAATAATGGAATTGCTGGGTTAAAGGATATACATAGTTATATAGCCCTTTGAGCATAATTCCATGAGCATAGTTCCAGATTGTCTCCAGAATGGCCGGATAATTTCACAATTCCATCCACAATTCATTAGTGTCCCAGTTTTACCACATACCCTCCAACATTTATCATTATCTTTTTATAACTGGATAAAGAAAGAGTTCTCAAGCAACATATAGAGAGGATCATAGAAAATAAAATGGACAATTCTTAATATATAAAATTTAAAAGTTTCTGTACAGAGAAAAGCAATACCATTAGAATTAGAAATGAAATTAAGTGGAAAAAAATCTTTGCAGTAAATTTCAAAATATGTGAGAAATTGATAAAAATAAAAATATAAGAACCACAAATTGTCAAAGAATATATTAAAAGTGGTTTTCAAAAGAGGAAAAGCAAGCTGTCAATAACCCCTCCATCCTTTCCTTGAACTTGCAATGACCAATCATATTCAAAAGCCTGATAATGAACCTGATAACATTTCCTATCTTGTGGCAGAGATGTGATAAACATTTATGTTTATAATATACCTTGCATACATATGACTTTAAATTCATGTGTAGGGACTAAATTAGCACTAATTTCATATACTGCACTTACAGGAGCATAGAGTAACTAGTCTTGCCTGGACATGCCTAGGTCATCTAACATTGAGGTTCCCTATCGTCCCCTACCATATGGGAGGGGTATAACCAGAAAGACAGTGTTTTTAAAACTTGCCAAAGAAGGATAGTCTCTCTTTAAAATCATAAATCAAAAGAAAGGAGGTGAGGTCCAAAAAAGATCTGTTCTGAGTTATAATTATGAATAACAGAGAGAATTTTAAGACACTTGTATGGACTGATAAAGAGCAAAACATTCAGAATCCAGTGGATTTTCAAATATACAGCATTTTCCTAAGTGGAATAAAATTGAGAATAAAATATCAAATATATTCACCCTGAAATTTGTTCTATTAATTTATAATGGGTGTGTATCTTTGATTGAGATTTTATTTCATTATTTTGTTTTAATATCTTAAAATAAAAATATTTTATTGTTGTTAAGGTGCTAGCCTTCTTCTATATACTAAGAGTGTCTCTGAGCTCTGGACCACCCATTCAAAGACTAGATCTAATAATCCTCGGGTAACCTGGCCTCTAACAAGGGGAGGTTAACAACATCTTTCTTTTATTTCTGGCTCTTTATGATTTCAGTCTAGAAATCTGGGGGAAATTACTTAAAGTTTTGATATGGCTCATGTCTACTACTCCCCAAAGAGGGAAATAGAAAAAAGAAATGCAATATACATCATAAATCAGGAATAGGACAGCTGCTTGCTTATTTCCTCTATATTAAAAAGGATTACCAAAAAGAAAAGATTTACAAACTCTCATTGATACCTTTGATTTGGTCCTACACTATTTCAAGACATATCTTCTAGCAATCCAGTCTAGAGTTTGGGCTCATCTTGTTACCCATAATTATCTTTTTTTTTTCTTTTTTTGTTTCTGTCATCTTCTTCGAGATAGGAATAGTTTCAAAACACTTCTGTTGCCAATCAACTCCAAGCGAGGTACTCAGGCATTTCAGGCCTTCAAACCCGCAAGGCAGCTTCCATGGTTAGAAATGGTCATCTCAATATCATCAATTATCACAAAAGAAACATAAAGTAGAAGAAAGAGTCAGGGACCTAGCACCCTAACTCAGCCTTGCTTAGGAGCACCTAGATTTAATCTGCCATGTGCTCAGTTTGTCATTTCTACTAGGGGGGGAAGAGGCGTGACCCAGGAAAGGAGAGCTACTTTCTAATGTGTTAATTGGAAAGAGAAGAATCTGTGAGGAAGCTATATTTTCTTTTTAATTTACACAGTACCCATTCCTCCTGCCATGATAATGCGTCTTGGAGAAATCCAAAGACCACAATCTAATCTAAAGTCCTATGTTTTATCAGAATTGAGCCAGAAGTGGCTGGGGTACAAGACCAGCAATCCGCAAGGTGCCCCCCACCCAAACTAGCCCTTTCTATTTTGTCATTTACGTATTAATATACATACATCTGTTATCTTTAGAGGTAAAACTCCAAGTTGGCTAGTATTTTCTATGAATCTGCTGTTTCTTATTTTATTGATACTTGGGAGTTTTCACTGACAAATCACAGCTGTGGTACAAGCAATATATTCTGAACCTGCATCCATTATAAATAGAAATGGAAACTGCATCCATAACTTTTTAACCAAAAAGTAAAAAAATTAAAAAAAAAAAGATAAAGGCAATTGGACTGAATGATCTCCAAGATTCCTTTCAGCTCTGAAGTTCTATAATTATAACATAAGAGACAAGCTGGAAATCGGCTCTCCTCAGGCTTGGGTGGAGTCTATATTCTTTGAATAGATGGCCCAAATGTGGGGGTGGTCTGGGTATAGAGATAGTCTGTCCAAATGTGACATTATGTCACTCTTAGCCTCCCTCCCACTATGTTATCCAATCAGAGTTGATTGCCACCCCTCGGGAACTCTTTGAAGTATATATAAACTGTGAACCTCCATGAATGTCTTTGGTCTAAGAGAGATGGCCAAATTATCATCCTTTAATTAATAATGTTCTAGCTTATTAACAAAATTATTAAATTACCCAGAAAGAAAAGGAAATGCACATGTTCAGAGACTTTCCCAAAATGCCAGCATGAATTTTCATTGTGTGCATATTGGCAATAGACTTTTATGACTTGGAATGGACTCTGATAAATCATATTATCAATCACCAGGCCTCCAGCCAAAGCTACGATTCAAAGTAGAGAGAAATCTTCACATGATTATTTAGTCACCCTTTTAGTAAACCATAATCCCTGCTAGGAAGTTCTTCCAATGATTTGACGTCTGTCCCTTCTTACTATTCCTTTGACCTCTCGGTTCTCTATTGGATAAGAAAAACAATCTGTACTCATACTCTGTGTAATAGTAGATCTATCTCCCTCCACCTATTGCCGAGGAATGGCCCCTCCCCCCAGAGGGCCTGACAAGAGATCAATTGGACTTTTCTTTTATCCTTTCCTTTTGTTTCTGGTGATTTGCCCTGACTTTCTCTCTGGGCCATAACTCCTAGTGAGTTATTTCCCATTAATGATGCTGACACACAAGAATCAGATAAAGTGCTATATAAATGCTAAGTAATCACAGCCCTGCCTGGCTCCCTGATCCTGGTTATCTCAAGATGTTATATTCCAGAAACAGACCCTTACTGACATTCATGGTGAATAAAGTATAATAGCAGGGGACATAGCTCTACAGCAGAATTATAGGTGAAGGGCCTGATCAGATAATCTATCAGTACATATAGTATCAAATATTCAGGTAAACTAATAGGACATTGAGTGTGGATGATGCTCTCTGAGCCCTCACCACCATAGGGATTTTCAGTGACCGTTCTGTGCTGGACATTGCGTCTGTATACAGCCTCATGCTTGGAACCAACACTAAAAAGTATATATATATTGGGGGAGGGAAGATGGCTTGATTTTAAAGACACATTTAAAATCTGGTGTTCCTGGAAAAAAGAAATAAGGTGACTGGCCTGGGAGGATCTGTCTCCCAGCCTGATGGAGAACCCAAAGGACAGCATGGTGTGATGGGAAGAGCAACATACTCAAAAACTAGCTTTAAATGCTACTTCTGATACTTATTATATTTACTTATTACTATACTTGTTACAAGTCCCTTAATTATTTTTTGTCATTTATTCAGTTACTAGTAACCAGGAATCAAATATCAGCTTTCTGGCTGGAGTTCAGTTATTATCTCTGCAAATGATGATAGGATCTATATATCCAACCCTAATTTCTTGAGCTCTAGACTCAAATTTCCCGCTACTGGAAATTTCAAACTGGGTGTCCCATTGGCATCCCAAACTCAGTATGACAAAACAAAACTCATTGTCTTTTACTCTAAACCCACCTTCCCCTATTCCTTTCAAGGGTGCTACCATTCCTTCTAATTACACAAATTTTCAACCCTGGTATTTATCCTTGTCTTATCACTTTCACCCCACATAGTCAGTCAGTTGCCAAATCCAGCCTCAGACTCTTATTCATTGTGTGATCTAGAGCTGTTAGGAGGATCAAATGACAAAATAATTGTAAAATATTTAGCACAGTGCCTAGCATATAATAATCACTAAAAATATGTTAGCTAGAAGAAGGAGGAAGAAGAGGAGAATTAAAAGAAGTAGAGTAGCATGATAATGGTGGTTGTAGTATAGTTATCCTTTCAACATTCTGGTGATCTGGAATTTTACAAAATTTTTTTGGCTTTTCCTTTGTACCAGAGAAGTCTGAATTTCTTCTTTTTCTTCTATGTTATTTTATAGTATTAAAAGATAAAAAAGATAAAAAATATGCTGATATTATACTATATATTATATTGTATATATAAATTGTATATATAAAATATATGTATATTTTATACATTTTTGAGTTTCTAAACTTTTTCTATTTCATATGCTGACCTTTGCATGTTTTCTGTAGTTTCTACAAAATCCCCCAAAATTTCCATTTAATTTCTTTCTTTCTTTTTTTTCTTTCTTTTTCTTTTTTCTTTTTTTTTTTTTTTTTTTTTGCTAAGGCAATTGGGGTTAAGTGACTTGCCCAGGGTCACACAGCTAGGACGTGTCTGAGACCAGATTTGAACTCAGGTCCTCCTGACTTCAGGGCTGGTGCTCTATCCACTGCGCCACCTAGTTGCCCCTTCCATTTAATTTCTTATGTTATCTTGCAAAATATTGAAATCTTGATAGGAAAAGTGAAGATGTGGAAGGGATAACAGTAGCAGCAGCAGCAGCAATAGTAGTAAAAGTAATAGCAGCAGTAGCAACAACAACAGTAGTAGTAGTAGTAGTAGTAGTAGTAGTAGTAGTAGTAGTAGTAG
>JAJPUD010000267.1:336836-351707 GCA_023553655.1 Myrmecobius fasciatus | reverse complement strand
AGTAGTAGTAGTAGTAGTAGTAGTAGTAGTAGTAGTAGTAGTAGTAGTAGTAGTAGTAGTAGTAGTAATAGTATGTCTCTGTTTCTCTATTTACACAGATACCTTTATCTCAGGTCTTTATTACCATTCAAAAATGTATTATTGCAATAGACTATTCTTTCCATCTCAAGCCTCTCCCTATGACAATCCATACTCCAATAGTCATCCAAATTATTTTCCTAAAATTTTTTTCACTCCTCTATTCAATAAACTCCAGTAACTTCCTACTGCATTATTTGTACAAAAATATTTATGGCAGCTTTTTTTGTGGTGGCAAAGAATTGGAAATGGTGGGAATGCTCATCATTTGAGGAAATTGCTGAATAAGTTGAGATGGAATACTATTGTCCTGTAAGAAATATCAAAGGATGGTCTCAGACACTTAACATTTCCTAGCTGTGTGACCCTAGGCAAGTCACTTAACCCTAATTGCCTCAGCAAAAAAAAAAGAAAGAAAGAAAAAGAAATAACAAAGGAGATAGCTTCAGAAAAACCTGGGAAGACTTATATGAACTAATGCAAAATGAAATAAGCACGTTCCACAGTAATAACAATACTGTAACGATGATCAACTGTGAAAGACATAGATACATCAAAAAACAAAACAAAACAAAACAAAAACCACTTCCAAAGAACCCATCATGAAAAATGCTATTTATCTCCAGAGATAGGACTGTTGAACTCTGAGTACAGATTTTTTTTTTCTCATTAGCTTTTTTTTGTACCAGTTCTGAAGTCAGGAGAACCTGAGTTCAAATCCGGCCTCTGAAATGTAACACTTGCTAGCTGTGTGACCCTGGGCAAGTCACTTACCCCAATTGCCTTGCCAAAAAAAAAAGTATTTTATTTTTCCAATTACATTGAAAGATAGTTTCCAACATTCATTTTTGTAAGATTTTGATTTCCAAAATTTTCCTTCCTCCCCAAGACTACAAGCAATCTGATATATGTAAGTCAATTTTAAATATATTTCACTGAGTGCATATTAAAGCATACTTTTTTAAACTTTATTTTTCTTGGTTTTTTTAATTTCTTTCCTTTTGCAACATGATTAATATGAGTATATGTTTTGTATGACTTCATGTGTATAATCAATATCAAATTGCTTGCCTTCTTAAGGGACAGGGGAAGAGCAGGAGGGAGAGAGAGAATTTGGAAACTGAAAATTTTTTTAAAAAGAATGTTAAAAAATTTTAAACATAATTGGGAAATATCACTATTTGACAAAAATTGCTAGAAAATTGGAAAATAATATGTCAGAAATTCAGCATAGACCTACATCTTATACCCCATACCAAAATACATACTTTGGGCATAAAGGATGATACCATAAACAATTTAGGAGAGCAAGGGATAATTTACCTATCAGATCTTTGGAAAAGGGAGAAATTTACAACCAAAGGAAAACTAGAGAACATTTTGAAAGGCAAAACAGACAGCTTTGATTACATTAAATTAAAAAGGTTTTGCACAAACAAAACCAACAGAAACAAGATTAATAGGAAAGTACAAAACTGGGGGAAAAGCTTTACAGACAATATTTCTGATAAAGGTCACATTTCTAAAATATATAAAGAACTGTGTCAAATTTATAAGAATATATATCATTCCCCAATTGATAAATGGTCAAAGGATGTGAACAAACAATTTTCAGATGATGAAATTAAAGCCATTTATAGTTATATGAAAAAAGTGCACTAAATCATTATTGATTAGAAAACTGCAAATTAAAACAACTCTGAGGTACCACCTCATACCTCTCAGATTGGCTTAGATAACAAGAAAGGATAATGATAAGTATTGGAGAGAATGTGGGAAAACTGGGACACTAATACATTGTTGGCGGAACTGTGAAATGATCCAACTATTCTGGAGAGCAATCTGGAACTATGCCCAAAGGGCTATAAAAATATGCATATTCTTTGATCCAGCACTGCTATTACTAGGTTTGTATCCCAAGGAAATCATGAAGGAGGGGAAAAGACCTACATGTGCAAAAATGTTTGCAGCAGTTCTTTTTGTGGTAGCAAAGAATTAGAAAAGGAATAGATGCCCATCAATTGGGGAATGGCTGAACAAGCTATGGTACATAAAGTTAATGGAATATGTAAAAAATGATAAACAAGCTAATTATACAATTACAAAAACTTATGCTGAGAGAAACAAGCAGAACCAGGAATACATTGTACACAATAACAGCAAGAATGTGAAATGATCAATTATGAAAGTTTTGTTTCTTCTCAGTAGTTCAGTGATCTAGGACAATCCTAATAGACTTTGGACAGAAAATGCCATCTGCATCCAGAAAAAGAACTGAGGAGACTGAATATAAATCAACACATGCTATGTTTACCTCTTTATTCTGTTTTTTTTATCTCTCCCAAGGTTTTTCCCTTTTGCTCAGATTTTTCTCTCCCAATATAATTCATAAAGTAATGTATATTAAAATAAATAAAGTAAAATAATGATAAAAACATCATCGAAAAACTAATGAACTTGTGCAAAAATGTTTGTGGCAGCCCTTTTTGTAATAGCAAGAAATTGGAAACTGAGTGGATTCCCATCAGTTGAAGAATGGTTGAATAACTTATGGTATATGAATGTTATGGAATATTATTGTTCTATAAGAAACAACCAGCAGGATGATTTCAGAGAGGCCTGGAGAGACTTAGATGAACTGATGCTAAGTGAAATGAGCAGAACCAGGAGATCATTATACATGGCAACAAGAAGACTATATATGATGATCAATTCTGAAGGATGGTCAAAGGAATGACCAGAGAGCTTATAGTAAAACATGTTATCTTCCTGCTCATAGAGGCAATGAACAGAAGGTGATAAAAGACATATATTTGGAGGCATGGATTTCATTGGTCTGCTTTGCCTGGCTATGTTTATTTGTTAAAAGAGTTTTCTTCTTTTTTATTGTTGGGGAAGGACATTAGAGGAAAGAGACATGGCTACTAATAGTGACTCTTAAAAGAATAAGAGCGTTGAAATATTTTCTTAAATGCACCCAGAGAATAGAAGCAAGTTCAAAAGGAAGCACATAGAAGTAGGACAGTTTAAAAAATATATATGTATTTAAAACTAAATACAAAATAGAAAAATGAAAGACAGAAAAGGAAAATAAAAAAAAACAAAACATGGTCACATGTCCCATAGAACATCAAGGAGGATTCAAATATATAACAATAAAATTTCCATTTTAAAAAAACACATATAATAATAGAAAAGATTTTATCATCTTTTCATGGGATAATTTTAAAGGTAACAATTGAATGTTGTAAATACTTTTTTTAAAAAATTAAGTGTGACAATTAACATGTAGTGGATATCCTGCCATCTAGGGGAGGGGTGGGGAGTTGGGGGGAAAAATTTGTAACGGAAAGCTATGTAAGGGTTATTGTTGAAGAATTACCCACACATATGTTATGCAAATAAAATAAAAATTTAAAAAAAATTAAGTGTGAAATGTAGATTCATCGTTTTGTATACTGTGTTCTGCCCTCTGTATATGAAGACTACTTTCTGAATTTCTGAATTTAAAAATAAAATTAAAATAACAATAAATGTTTGATTTTTAAAAATCTCTACCCATTTATATATTTGCCACTATAGGTATTACCCAAATTTTGTAACTGTGTACCCATGACCTTCCTGTAATGGCCTCAGTTTTTTTCCTACAATTTCTATATACTTTCCTCAACAATAATATACAAGAGGAAACACACTCAAACACAGGATCAGCACACGTGCCATTATAAATGATCATGCATGCACAAGGAAACATACACACCATTAAACATGCTGATACTTACGGACCTCCATATGCACCCACATATCTAATCAGAGACACTGATGGATAGTCATATTGAGTTACTCCAAGATCTCTACAATCATACACCCTCTCTCTTTTGAGATTACCTAGGTTTTTTGGGTTTTTTTTTATTAACTTCTTAAGTATAAGTACCCAAGGCTATATTGGGGAGGAGAAAGACACAACTAAGAATGTGTCCTACAAGGAAAAGCAAAATACGGAACGATCTCATTAAATTATTTCTATGTCAATCAATATACAGTCTTAGTTACAATACTTTACTTAATTCACTTAAGAGAAGTGAAATGCCCCCCTTGTTCATTCCCATTATCACATAATGGAAATTATGTAAGTCTTTCTGAAATGTAGAATAGGAAATAAAGCACTATCATATTCAAACTACTTCCAATCAATCCCACCACACTAAGAATGATGGAAAAGATGGTGGTAGATCAAAGGTCAGATGGTGAAGATCACCCAGCAGACAGAATATAAAACCTTGAATGTTTTGCTTTCTTGGGATTCTTCAAGTGGCCCCATTTTATGCTCCAGGAAGCTGGAGACATAAGCATAGTTTCTTTTAAAATTTTGGCTAATACCTAGATGAGCTTTCCTCGTTTGGAATTGCTTGGATTTAGACACATTTCCCACTGCATCACCAGAACATTTTGCTTTGATTACGAGTGCCAACTTGGATTTAGTATGGCCTGCTTTTAATAGGAATTCTGCCAAACAGCTTTTAGCTAATATGGTCAATGTTGTTTGTGCCAATGTATTAACATAGTGCAATCACACTTGAAGGTGTCTAAAAAATGTTTAATAAAAAGAACTCATGATAAACATATCTGTCCATTCTGACCAGTACAAACAGTAATTTTGTCAGGGTAAATAGACATATTCATCCCTCGTACCTGACTATCAGGTCTACCACTCATGCTGTTTACACATTCATATGCTTAGAGTGTATATGCTCATTTCAAATTCAAGATGGAGTCTGTCTTGTTGAGGTGATCCCAAACCATTATGTTCCTGGAACACTATCAGCACATTCTAATAGATCACAACAAATCCATTTGTATTAAGTCATGATCATATTTAAATCACACCATTTCATGGTTACATTTATTCAAAATGTAATTGAGGTCATATGACCTAGAAGTGGGCTACTAAAATACAAATTTTCATCTAAGCAAAGTGTAAAGATGTCTGAAAATTCATCTTTACAGAGCCAGGACCAACAAAATGCTTTCTAGACCAAACAGGCAGCAATCTGTCCATATAAGGTGACGTTTCCTTCTGTTACAAGCACTGAGCAAGGGAAATAAGCTACTTAATTAATTGATTAATCAAATCCATTTGTTCATATAGTAATGGCTGGCATCATTTTTCCAAAGTAAAGCTGGTTTCAAGGTTGTAAGATTGTCTCTAAGGAGTTTGGGGTGTTTTTCTCTATTGTTACCAATTTGAATTTCAATTCTGATTTATTCTCCTTGCCAATTGTTAGTCTATATTAATTAGTGCTCTAGTTCTATTTAATCAATTAATTTAATTACCCTTTAAAAAGAAACATCTGCAGGGGCAGCTAGGTGGCGCAGTGGATAGAGCACCAGCCCTGAAGTCAGGAGGACCTGAGTTCAAATCTGGTCTCAGACACTTAACATTCCCTAGCTGTGTGACTCTGGGCAAGTAACTTAACCCCAATTGCCTCAGCAAAAAAAAAAAAAGAAAAAAAAAGAAACATTTGCTGTAGACATTTGGCCATTCTGACCTACTAGTACAGGGGGTGTGTGTGTGTATGTGTGTGTGTGTATGTGTGTGTGTTCATGTATGTATTGAAGTTATTATTTCTACATTGAAGGGGTTAGACCTCAATCTGGGAAATCTGAGTAAAAATTTTTGACCCTCCTTTCATACCAAAGAAGATGTCTGAACTATTTAAATCTGAACTATTAAAAGATAAAATTTATTGATATTAAAGAATACCATACACATATTTTATGTATTTCTGAGTTTTTAAACTTTTTCTGTGTTGTCTGCTTTTGCCTTTGTCTATTTGTCTCCAGCTTCCACAAAACTCTCAAAATATTCCTGTTTAATTTCTTATGTGGGGACAGCTAGGTAGCACAGTGGATAGAGCACCAGCCCTGAAGTCAAGAGGACCTGAGTTCAAATCTGGTCTCAGACACTTAACATTCCCTAGCTATGTGACCCTGGGCAAGTCACTTAACCTCAATTGCCTCAGCAAAAAGCAAAAAAAAAAATTTCTCATGTGATATATTGAAACTGCAATGGAGAACGTCCCAGTGAGGAAGGGATAACTGTATACACACATACATCATATGCCTAATAAGAATATTATGTGTGTGTATATATATAAATAACATATATGTGATACATAGAAGAGGTAAAAACATTTCTCTCCAACATTTGGAGTACACTGTCCCCCTCTACTATTTTGGTTCCAGAGGAGAGTAGCATCAGACTTCACTCCATTTCTATATAACATTCATGCCAACAAGTTGATTTCCAAATACTATAATTAAATAAGCATTTATTAGGCACCTACTACATGCAAGGCACAAAGTAAGACAAAAAATAATCCCTGTTCTTAAGGAGTTAAAAATCTAAGCTAAAATAGATAATTGGATGTCTGAATTTTTGCCCTAGCAGAACCTAGCTAGGTGGTCCATATGTTGTCTGACTATTCCAGGTCAGGTGACCATAGCCACATAGCCATAATCCAGTCTCCAATCTCCTACAACAGGGTAGAAGAAATGCAAAGGTACCAACAACAGGGGTCCATATTCATGAATTACTTGTTGCCCTCACAAGAAGATGTCTTCCTGAGGTCTCTTCCCTTTGCACCATTGTCTGAGCAGAATACAGGCAGACAGGAAAAAGACAGACTAAAGGACTGGCCCTGGCTCACACTGGCCTTTGGAATGCACCCCATTTCCATCTATGAGCCAATCTGCAACCTGCCAGCTCCAGGATGTCTGCATACACTCCAACTCAGGAAGCAAGGAATCTCCATCACTTATCTTCATGTATGTCCAAAAGCAGGCTCTCCAGTCTTTTTCCATGTGAGGGATTATAACAACCCCCTCATCATTCCCTTGCTGAGATGGGTTAAGGGCTGAGGCTGACATAAATATAGCTAAATTATTATTTTTGAGGCTATTAAGGTTAAGTGACTTGTGTAGGGTCACACAGCTAGTAGGTGTCTGAAGCTGAATTTGGACTCCAGACCTCCTGACTCCAGGGCCAGTGGTCTATTCATGCACTCCAAATACTTCTATGATCCAAAACCAATGCTTACCAATTGCTTTAAGCTGTTTGAGGAGTCTCATTTATAAGGAGGAGTTTTTATGAATGGTCTACTCCTCTTAGAGTGGCTTATGTTGGAACCCCAAACTTCTCCAAATAATTGACTTATCCTCTTGCATATGCTCCTATATTATAAGTATTTGGTCCCTTAGGTTCTTGGTACAAAATCTGGCATGATCAATCTTAGCCATTTTTTTGGTACATCAGCACAGAATTCATGCATGAGTGGATGCTGACTGTAGGGATTAAGAGCAATTTCTGAAATTGAATTGGGGGAGGATTTATCATAATCATCTTTCATTAGTCAGAGGGTTTTTACTATAAGAGAGGGAGGAGGAACACTGTTGTGCAACATTAAATGGTTCTGTCAGGTCTAAGTCTGAAAGTTTCAGGGTCACCTTTCTTAGGGACGACTTCTACTTTAACTCTCTTTTATTTGGGTTAAAAGCAAAAGAGTAATTCTGGGACACTCATAACCTCACATCATTCCAGGGACATGACGTCCAGGTCCACGTCTGACAAGTGGGAAGTTTGCCCATTCGTAGAGAAAAAGCAGGACCATGACAAAAGGATGCCCCACCCACCTCCAGCGCCATTATTTTCACCTGGCTGCCAATTGCAATCTGCAGTCACCTGAATTTGCTTCCCTCTGCTGTGCTGTTGAGCTTTCAGGTGGAACCCACTTGCATTTCCCCTGTAAACTGAATCACTTCTCTGTGAACAGTAACACTTTGACCTGGATTGAAATGAGATCGAATCACATTTACAGTCTCAGAAGGTTCCACCTGATGGGCTAAGTCCCACTATTTACAATTAAAGTAGGATACTATTACCTTTACAATAAACATCAGATAATTTCTCTTCTTGGTGGCCCAAAAGGAAGATTCAATGTTTTGAGAATGAAAATTTTTCAATGAGGATATTAAAGTCTTATAGCAATTTAAAATCTCTATGTCTCTGTCTCTGTCTGTCTGTCTGTCTCTCTCTCTCTCTCACACACACACACACACACAAGAGGGAATAAGAAATAACAGATAGAGAACTCTGACATGATACTCAGAGTCAGAAAGACTTGGCTTCTAGGAAAATCATTTAATCTTTTAATTTTCTAGTTCAGTTATGTCAAACTTCAATAGAAAAGGAGACCACTAAATGGTACTTAATGACTCCTGCATTGCCTATTAATTTAGAAAATCACACATAAACATTATCTATAATCTATTATATTCTGTTTTGTTAAATATTCTTGATTTACATTTTAATCTGGCTAAAGTTGTGGCTACTAGGCCTCATTTTTAATACCTTTATTCTGGGTGATTCTCTAAAACTAAGCTGCAGAAAGGTGCTGATCTGAATTGCCAGAAAGGTGTTTTCTGCTCTTGAAGGTCTTTATACCAAAGAAATCCCAAATCTTGTGCTTCTCCCTGTTTCATACACAAAATGTAAATATCATCTATTTTTCAATCATTTCAATCAATTATTCAAAATTACATGACTGGCAGAAAGATTATTAGCAATATCTTAATTAATCAAAGAAAAAAGCAAACAGCTGTATTGAAGGCAAAATAAATTACTCAGTAAATGTCCATTTGTCATCCAAGGATAAACAGCAATCACAATAACCAAAGTCTTTACAGTGATCTGAAACTTAAAATCCAAATCCCAATTTTGAATAATCAGTTTTTTGTTCTCAACTTAAAATACATTAAAATTTGGATCCCCCCCCAATGTTTTATACACACGTGTCTCTAGACCTAAGAGCTTGCTCAAGGATTTTCTGTCTCACTGTTTAACACATCAGAGAGTAATGTAGATAGTCACAAGAAAGCATTCCTAGGTAGCATTCAAGATTTTGTTTAGTTATATTACATATTTATATTCTTACAGAATATCTTTTAAACAAAAGTACAAAATTTAGCTACTCATGTCAAGAATGCTTCTTTTTCTGTTTTTCTGTATCTGTATCTCTTTCTCTGTATATGTCTTTATCTTTGTATGTCTCTCTGTTTTTGTCTGTCTCTCTCTTACACACACACACACACACTCAATCATTTGACACAAGTCAAAATAATCCATCCCAAGAAAGCTTCCCTAGTCACCAACAATAAAGCATTCCCCAATTGATAAATGGTCAAAGGATATGGACAGTTCATTTTCAAAGGAAGAAATCCAAACTATTAATGATAATATAAAAAATGTTCTAAAGTACTAAAACATTGAGATGATTCAGGCCAGTTCCAATGATCTTGTGATGATAAGAGCCACCTATACTCAGAGAGAGGACTGTGGGAACTGAATGTGGATCACAACATAGAATTTTCACTTCTTTTGTTGTTTGCTTGAATTTTATTTTCTTTCTCATTTTTCTTCCTTTTTGATCAGATTTTTCTTGTGCAGCATGGTAATTGTATAAATTTATATGCCTATATTTAATTTGCATATATTTCTACCATGTTTAACATATATTGGATTACTTGTCGTTTAGGGGAGGGAATGGAGAAAAGGGCAGGAATTGAAACACAAAGTTTTGCAAGGGTCATTGTTGAAAAATTATTCTTGCATGCTTTGAAAATAAAAAGCTTCAATTAAAAACAATAATAATAAATTACTAAAACAACTCTAAAGTTCTAACATATCAAATTGTCAGAATTAATATTAAACAATAAAAGAGGGGGTCAGCTAGTTGATGTAGTGGATAAGATATCACACCAGGCCTGAAGTCAGGAGGACCTGAGTTCAAATCTGGGCTCAGACACTTAACACCTCCTGGATGTGTGACCCTGGCAAGTTATTTAACCCAAATTGCGTCAGTAAAAAAAATTAAATTAAAAAATAAAAGAGGAAAATGACAAATACTGGAGGAGCTGTGAGAAAACAGGCACATTAATGTGATGCTGGTGGATTTGTGAACTGGTACAGTCATTCTGGAAAGCAATTTGGAACTATACCCCCCAAAATTGTTAAATTGTCATAACCTTTTACCCATTGTATTACTAGGCCTACACCAATGAAGAGATAAAAGAAAGAAGAGAATACTTACATACAAAAAAAATTCATAGCAAATTTTTATAGTGGCAAAGAATTTAAAATGACAGTGCCCATTGATTTGGGGGTGATTGAACAAGTTGTAATGGAGTCATACTGTGGGATGCATATAAATACTGTGCTGCTAAAAGAAATAATGAAGGGAACACTTTCAGAAAAATCTGGGAATGCTAGTATGAATTGATACAAAATCAGATGAAGAGAAACTGGAGAATTATACAATAACGACACTGTAAAGACAAACATCTTTGAAAGCTTTAAGAACTCTTATCAGTATGAATCACTTTCAGATTCCAAAAAACCCATAACATAGTAACATGCTATCCTCCTCCTGATAGACAAGTGAAAGATTGAAAAAGCAGAATAAGAATTATATTTTAGGACATTGCCAAAGTGGGAGTTAGTTTGCTTGACTGTTTATTTTTCACTAGGATATTGTTTTCTTTTTTTTTCTTCTCAGTGAAATAGCAAAAGGTAGAAAGGAGATAAAATAAATGCTTATTAGGTATAATTTTTTAAATATGAAAGAACATGTGCATATGTGTATATATCTACACCCACATAGTTACATAAACACACATACAGCCTTACCTTGTCCCTTCCCTGGATCCCCCTACTGTAGTAGATCAGATATTAATTCAACTTTAGGCAGGAGGCCAAGGAGCTCCTAGCATCCTTCCCTCCCCCCAGCTCTCCTATCATGCCTGTGGATTTGACTATAATTCTCCTAACTGTTACTTAATCCAGGAAATCTTTAGGGATTGCCTGGACTTTATGGATGTTAAATGCATCTTTGGCCACATTAGAGAGGATGATACTGCCCCATCAGCATTTTCTTCAGAAACACTTTTTTTTTTCTCTCAAGTGGTTATTTGTTTTGGCTTTTCTTTTTTGCTTTGTGACTCATCAGCTTTCCAACTTTGTCTCCCATGACTATGCCTTGGATCCTCCACTCCAGCCAGGCAAGCCTATACTCTATCTCCCCACACCCCTTCCCTGTCACAACTTCCCACAAGCCATTCTCCATTTGAGACATGTCTCCCCACTTCTCTCTTCTCAGCTCATTACCAATTCTTCCCTCCTCCAGAGAGGCTGGACTGACCTTTCTGATTCTCATCCCATCTTTTCAAAACCCCTATCACTGATATCCAGAGCTCTGTGTTTCATGGCATTGAGAACACCCAATGAGGAAGTCTGACCATTGTCTTCCTTCCCCTTTACTTCCCTTCACCCCCACCCCACCAGCCCTAGTGCCCAATACAGGGCTATACACAGCAGGATTATTGATTGAATAAATGAATGAATGAGAAGCTCTATCTTCAATTCTTCCCCTCTTCCTAATTAATTTGATGGGTCTGTCAGAAACTCCACTCCCAGAGGGGTCTTTTCAAAAGAAGCAGAGGGGGTGTCAGAGGCCTTGCTCCTCTCCCATCCCTTCCCAAATAGCCTAGTATTTCACTTTGACAGCTCTGATCTAGTTCTCGAGCTATTTTCCTGATGGTTTTACTCCAAAGTCATTGCCAGGGTCATGTTGTTGAAATCTACCAAGTGACAGCATCCTCTGACCCTAGTACTGAGCTTCACACATTTTACAGGTACAAACACCATCAGGAAATTACAAAGCCAAAGACAGAAAGAAACCTTGAAAGTCATCTTGGCCATTCCCCTGTATCCATCCAATCTGCTTTCCATCCATTTAAATAGATAAGAAACTCTTCTAGTCAGAGCTCTTTCTAAAGGAGAATGCTACACCCTCTCTGACTATTCTATTGTCTAGCACCCTTCACTCTTAGGAAGCCTTTCCTGAAGTCTGACCTTAATCTCCACTGTTTTCATTGTAGTCCCCTGTTTACTTTTGCTGTCCTCAGAAAGTAGACAGAGGCAAGTCAGTTCCTATTCCTCTTAATTGAGCAGGTGTGTGCACTATACATCGTGAACTAAAGTGCTGACAATTACCAGGAAAACATCCTTGGATCCATTGTCCTTCAATATAATTCATGGAGGACTTATCAAGTGCCCACTGAGTGTCAAGCACTGTTAAACTCTCACTCTCACTAGGTTGATAAAAAGAAACAAAAGTCTGATCTCAAGGAGTTCACTACCCATTGGGGAAGACCACAAACAAACAATTAGGTACAAACAAGCTATACACAGGATCAATAAGAAACAATTAGGGAAATCACTAGAATTAAGAGGGATTTGAAAAATCTTCCTGTAGTCGGGATTTAAAGGAAGCCAGGAAAACCAGTAGGCAGAGCATTTCAGGAATGGGGGACAGCTAGGAAAAATGTCAAACACAAAGAGAATGTCTTGTTTATGGAACAGCCAGGAGGCCAATGTTAAGCAGATGGTGAGGTATAAGGAGACTGGAAAGGTAAGAGGGATAGGTTTATGAAGGGCTTTGAAAATCAAACGGGATTTTTGTATTTGATCCTGAAGGCATTGGAGAACGCCTGGAGTTTTTTTGAGGTGGGAGGAGTCAAGATCAGTTGTGCCCTTTAGGAAAATCACTTTGGTGGCTGAATGAAGGATGGATTGAATAGGGGAGACTTGAAATAGGCAGAGCCATCAAGAAGCTACTGATCAGGTATAAGGTGAATAGGACCTGCACTAGAGTGGTAGGGGTAGTCTCAGAAGAGAGAAGGACGCTTATTTGAGAGATGTTGCAAAGGTAAAAATAATAGGCCTCAGAAACAATTTGAATATGGGGAGAAATAGTGAGGAATTAAGGATGACTCCTGGGTTACCACCTTCAGGACTTGGGGAGAAGGTGTTGCCCTCTACAGCAATAACAGAAGTTAAGAAGATGGAAGGAGGTGTTTAAAAGGGAAAACAATGAGTTCAGGCTATGCTTGGTCTTTTCTTTGATCATGAGAATAATTTCCAGATTATGTTATTCAGATAACTTGGCTGTACAGGCATTCAAAAAAATCCCAAGGTCCCCAATGTTAATCAATATATTGAATTGGCATTGGTTTCACTCACATTTTTTCAATGCCTTTCCCTACTTAGGCATACCCAACTCCATATCTTTTCTATTAATTTGATTCAGAAGCTTTGGCAAATGCATTTAAATTGGGTTTGCACAAACCTAAACTGAATGGAAATAAATTTCATGAATGATCTGTATATTTTGCTTAAAAACCTCATTCTAGATAGACATTTTTCTTTCTCTTCAGTGGAAATGCTATGTGCTGTAATGGAGAGAGAGGCTAAATTGGAATCAGAATTCAAATTTACATCCTGGCCCTTTCCCTTTATAGCAATGTCACCTTAGCCGAAGTTTGCAGTTCTTTGCAACTAATTTTCCTCATGTGAAAATAGGAGGTTATGTTATCCTTTTCAATATCCTTCTTAAATCTATATTCTGTGAATCTGTGATCCAGATGTTCAGCACTGCATAAACAACCTTAGAGAATGTGATACTGCTGTGTGTGTGGCTAAATTTTTAATAGTATTTTATTTTTCCAAATACATGTAAAGATAGATTTCAACATTCATTTTTGCAACTTTGTATTCTAAATTTTTCCCTCCCTCTTTTACCTCTCCCCTCCCTAAGACAGCAAGAAATCTGATAAAGATTATACATGTACACTCCTTTTAAACATATTTCCATACTTATCATCTTGTGAAAGAAAAATCAGACTAAAGCAGAAAAAGACCACGAGGAAGGGGGAAAAAAACAGACAGACAGACAAACAAAAAGGTGAAATACAATGCTTCAATCCACATTCAGTCTCCATAGTTCTCTGCATACTATTGGCATTTTCCATTTCAAGTCTATTGGAATTGCCTTGAATTTGTATTGTTGAGAGGAAACAAGTTTATCACTGTTGATCATCACATAATCTTGTTGTTATTGTGTACAGTGTTCTTCTGATTCTGTTCACTTCACTCATCATCAGTTCATGTAGGTCTTTCCAGGCTTTTCTGAAATCAGTGGTTAAAATTTTTTAACAAAACCACTGACCCATTTCTTCTCCACTTGAGGTGGAACTGGATTCCTCCATTATTTGAGCTCCAGCCTCAATGGACTGGATATCCTTTCTTCCCACTTGATAGCATTAACTTCAGCCTCATCTTAGAGACATTACAGTGATGATTGGCTTTTGGGAAGGAGCTCCCTGCCAATATTCCAGGATGAGGAAAGATGCCAAAGAGTCTATCAAGCAGTTGAGCTCTCGGGCAACTGGTGTTATTTCCCATGGAATTACAGTTCCAATGCAAAACAGGATAGGATTGAGGGAGCACTATTCACAGGCTGTCATGGCCCACATGGGTAACTTAATTTGATTCAGGTAAGTGGGAAGAATGAGAAGATGTAATTTGAAGACTGAGGCAGTGTAAAAAAAAAATCAGGTTTAAATGTTTTTGTTGTTTTAAAAAAAGTGTATCTTGAATATTTTCTTTCACATATTTTTAAATTTTATTATTCATTCATTTTAATACATTTTTAAAATTTTGAGTTCCAAATTCTTTTCCTACTTCCCATCCCACATAAATACCCTGAGAAGGCAATCAATGTGATATTAATTACATATATGAAATAATGCAAAACAAATTTCCATATTAGCCACAATTTTAAAAAGCAAAAGAGAGAGAGAAAGAGAGAGAGAAAGAGAGAGAGAGAGAGAGAGAGA
>JAJPUD010000267.1:314915-336736 GCA_023553655.1 Myrmecobius fasciatus | reverse complement strand
GAGAGAGAGAGAGAGAGAGAGAGAGAGAATTGTGCTTCAATTTACACTCAAGATTCATCTGTTTTCTCTCTGGAGGTGGATAGCATTTTTTTTTTATCATGAGTCCTCTGGAATATACCCTGACCACTTTCAATAAAGGATTGGGGTTTTTTTAAGTGACTTCAAATCCATTTTCAAAATGGGATAATTGTTGTCTACACAGCAGGTAAAATAGAAGTTTAATTAAAATGGATCTGTGTAGGCAGTCAACATATCAATCCACAAGCATTATTTATTTATTAGGTATAGAGCACTGTGACAGTCACTGAGAGACAACATTTCACTAAAACAGGAACCTTCCTCTCAAGGTGATTACAATATAGTGGAACCACTCAGGCATTGGTAATGCACGTGATTAGAACATTAGAGGTGCAGAATAAAGTAGTTTGGTATTCGAGAGGGAATATTGCTATCTATGGGATTTGGAAGGAGGAGATAAAGGAAAACCAAATTTCCTGGAGGATTTGGCCTTCTAATTAGGTAGTATAAGATGAATTGGAATAGAAAAGGTGAAGAGAAGGAAGATTTAGGGAAAAGCATGAGTATAAACATGGAAAGACTTCTGGGGACAGAAATAGTCTCATTTATCTGAAGCACAAGTGTGCACAAAGGGGAATAATGTGAAAAAAGATTTGAAAGTTGGGATGGTCTTAGATTGAGTTGTGAAAGCTAAATAAAATTTGAATTCCATCATTCCTATATCCGAGGGCCTAAATAATTCTATCTGCACACACCAGATTAACCAGGTGATGCCAAAACTTCCCTTTATTTGCAGCAATTCAGAGCCTGAATGCAAATAATTTGCATAAACAGTCTAAATTCCACTAGTAATTTCTTAACATTTTGCTTTTGTAAATTTAGGTTGCCTAAAGTGAGGGTTCTTCTTTGAAGTTGAGAGACCTCAGAAATAATTCTTTGGCATGAAAACCATCTCTATATCACTAACTCTTTCTTTCTCCAGAGAAATCATATTATAAGTAATATAATCTGGGAGATATGAAAAGCTATCCAGGGATTAAATTGATAAAGAATTGCTTCTTCTCCACTTCCCATTTGTATTGTGGACTTGTGAAATACTCTAGAACAACAATGGCTCTCAAACTTTTTCAGTTGGTAACCTTTACCTAGGCAGATCCCCCTGAATATCATTCTTCCCAGAGTCATTTGCCAGTAGGAAAACAATACACCTTATTTCAAAATTTTCTCTATAATAAAGGAGATGATTAGTGTTATATTTGATAAGAAACTAATAAAGGGCATCATAGGTGTATAACCAGTTCATGCAACAACAAGAAAAAAAAGTTTCTTTTTTCCTAAATAAAAACATGAATAATTAGGGAGCCCCCAATAGGTGCTGCAGAGGATAGGGTGTTGGGTTTGGAGCCAGAAAGATTCATTTTCCTGAGCTACTTACTAGATAAATTACTTAACCCCTTAGATACTTACAGGGCAAGTTACTTAACTATTTTCCCCTCAGTTTAACATCTGTAAAATAATCTAGAGAAGGAAATGGCAAACCACTCCAGTATCTTTGCCAAGAAAACTCTGAATAGGGTCATAAGAGTGAGACAAGTAAACAATAAAAGTCTCCCATGGACCACAAAAGGTCACTCTAGAAAATTGTCCTGAAGGTGAATTGTAGTATCCCTAAATGTAGTATCCTTATTCCATCCTCAGATTTTTTTTCAAGATAAGTGACATTCTAAGGATACATAGTAAATGAGATCTTGGAATATTCCTGAGAGTTCAGACAATGTTACAGAGTTACAATAAATACTTCTTGAAAACAGAGTCAGTCACCTTTTGCATATTTTCACTGGCCTCCCACACTTGAAAGAAATTCTCTCAGGAAACTTGGTAAAACATCCCTTTTAGTTTTTGACCTCTTTAAAAGTAAGTGACTATTACATACACCTGAAGAGACTAATAGTCTATACATCCAATTTCTCTTCCTAGTTTCAGAAGACTCCAATCCAAACATATTTACCAGGGTAAAAGTATTGCTTTACCTTTATTTCTACACTTAAGCTTCTTAACCCAATAAATACTGCTGATCTCACCCAAGCAGAGCCTTTCCTTCACAGTGGATTCACTTAGGTTAAAGTTTTTTATTTTATTTTATTCTTTTTCAACAACGTTGCTCACAGCAGTAGGATCAGAAGACACTTCTGGCTAGGATAAGATCATCGCGGTAGAGTCGGATTCACAATGAATAATAATGATGATGATCATAATTTTCAAGATGACTCTTGCATTCTCCTCCAAGGAGAGGGGGAGCAAAATTTGAGTGGACAAGCCACATGGCTTTTGCAACTTGATCCTGGTTGTTAACCCTTACTACCTTTTCTCTAGCCCTGGTATGAAACAAAAGTATGCCTGTCTTCTCCCTTTAAATGCACAGTTCTGCAATGAAAGCAGATTTCTGATTGAAGTTGAATCTGCGGGAAGTTTAGTCTTTTTTTTAGTCTTCTTTTTATTTTGGGAGCTTATTTTCAACATGTACATCCCATTTTGAAAACCTATTCAAAGGGCTGGAGAGCAAGCCATTTAGACACCACTGCATATACATGCCAATCCAAAAGAAATACAGTGAGTGGGAACACAAAGAATTTCTAGCTTCGGCAGTCGACCAAACAGTGTAGACACGAGCACAAAGGATTAGAGCGAGAGCACAAGAGGACTAGATATCGGGCAGGACTATCTCTCTCAAACGTTTTCCTTGAAGGATAATGACAGGAGAACTGGGAGAAGTGAATCCTAGACGTGGTACTTGGGGGTCACTGATCACGTCCGTACCCCCTCTCTGGATCTGTTCCTTAATTTTTAAAATGATGGGAGTGGTCTGGATTAGAGGTTCGGACCCTTTTTGACGCTCCGAGCTTCTCTGGTGATCAGTTGAAACTCTAGACCCCTCCTCAGAAATAAATTTTGGGTTTTGTAATTATTCGTAAGATGGAAATGCTAAGTTTCGGTGGAGATTCAGTTGGAGAAAGATGTTATTTTGTTCCCTCATCCAAATTAATGGACTCTGGGACTCGACGATCTCTTAATATTTTCTTTTTGCTTCCCCCTCTCAGTTCTAAGAGAACGTAACGCGTCGGCGCTCAGCAAATCTTCTTGTTGGTAAGAGGAGAGAAGCTCTAAATGCAACCAAGCCTTCAAGAGCTACTCCTGGGCCGGGGCTAGTTCCGATCCGCTAGTCATGAACGTCTATGGGTTCCTTGAAAGTTTTGGAAGGGATTCCCTTGGAGGGCCCAGCTTGAACCGAAGCGTTGTCAATTCGACGCTCGAACCAAGCGAAAACCTCTCTTCTCTCAATACAGCTGGCTTGAGGATTGGGACTGTTTCTTTATAAAAACGAGTTTCTGGCCACCCTCTGGTCAGGGCCAGCAGAACGCCGAAACCTAGTTCTCGGATCTTTCAGAGCAGAAATGGAGGAGGGGTTGGGGAGTCAGAGAAATTTAGGGTTGAATTTGGAGCAACACAAAGGAATAAACAATGGCATATTAATGTAATTTCTGCGATTCGAAATGCAATATTTTTTCCTCCGAAGTGCTTTTCTCTAGTTTTCGTCCTTACAGGCAAATGCCGCGCTTCAAGGGACCCAGAAGCCTCCGTGTTGGGGTTCTGGGTGAGAGCTCTTACTGGGTTTGAGGAGACTTGCTCGCCCCTTTCCCAAAGCCTGAACTTTCCTTGAGTTCATATTGGAGCTGAGGACTACAAAGAATCTTTCATACGAGGACAGCGTTTTCCGGCCCTTTGCTCTAGAGGTGTGGTCCACATGTCCCGTCAATCTGAATAGTTCAGGTAAAAGAAGTCTCCTAGTCGCTTCTCAACCTCCCAAACACCCACAAATCTCAAAGAAATCATCACACCGATTCCAATCTATGCTTAGCCCTCCTAGCCAAGTCTCGAGTCTGCTGCAGAAGAGGCTATTAGAAACTCCGTGGGAATCCTGAACAATTTTTTGCCCTGGCCTCCGCTTGATTTCGGCTAGGAATTCTGTCCTTAGCTTTCTTATGGATGGATATGAAATGATTGGACTGTCAGGTTACCGAAATTGTTTCTCTGTCTTTTTTGAATTTCTCTCGGGTGAAGAAATTTAAATAATGCAGATTTGGCCTGTAAAGATGGGGAACGAGACTGCTTCTTTGCCAGTGGATGCGGGAAGGATTTTTATTCGAACTGCTTTTTTGTCCATATTGCTCTGGAATGAATCTCTGGGATAAGAGCTGGCTCCTGCCCAGAAACTCGGAAAAAGCAATTGCTTTTACTGACTGAAGAAGCTTCACTCTTCCGCCGAAGCTTCACTGCAGTAAACCGTGTCTATGCAGTAAAGAATAAAACCAAAGCTCCGATTAATGAGAGCGGATTTGCCCGAATGACCTTAATAGTTGAGGCCAAACTGGGTTTTCCTACTCAATTCGGCTTCTTTTCAATTAACCGCATAATTGTCTTTACCCCACCTGCACCTTCAATTTGCCCCCGTAGACACAGACACGGAGCTCTCTTCTAAGTAGGAGTTGGGGGGGGGGGTGAGGAAGGGGCGTTATCCTCTGCCTTTATTTCCAGAAATAAAATAAATTTCCTCGGCATCTCAGTTACCTGGAGAAATAAGGCCAAACCATCCCAACTCCTCCATTTCCTTTCATTAACAGATAATTTAGGCAGAACCCTTTTTCTTTGGCTAGTCACAGGTATGGGAGTGTTTTGGGTAGGAAAGAGAATTACTGGGACACCATCCATCGTTTTTGTCCTGGGTAAAAATTTGTTTTGCCGGATGCAGTTTTTCCTAATGGAAAATGTTAGTGTTCTTCAATGGGAGCATGAATTTCTACTTTTCTAAAGAGAATTCTCGACAGAGAGATGAATAAAAGGAGCTAAAGCACGTTGGCTGATGATGCTTCTGCTTGTGTTCCTTTGCGTGTGTAAAGAATCTAACTTCTTGGTCTGTGTCCTAGCCAACACAAGGGAGATGAAAATTAGCAATCTCCCGTCGGGGCGGCAATTACATCCTGACTCGAAGCGACTGACACCTAGTTTCCACCCTGGAGTGGTCAGGGTATTTGGCCACTGCAGGAGTCTTCAAAGAGCTTCACCTTTTAGATCATTATATAAGATATAAGAATCTTCTCCCTTTTCTGTTCGTGCCAGGGTCGTGGCCGAAGCAAGTGGCACCGCAATCCCCTCTGTCTCAGTACAGAGCAATTAGCAAATCCGCAAAATGACCTGAATTAGATTGGGACCCGTCAGGGCACCCATAGTGGAAAGGACAAAGAGATCTGATCGATTGTTCAATATGGTTTCTGGTCCCCTCTTCTTTCAAAGTCTCTTCAGGGGAAACTCCTGTAAAGAGGTAATTTGGATTCCGAGAATTAACGCTACTTTTCTCAATCTCCGTATGGGAGAGATGAATTCATAGCAGAGCATTCTGAAGAGGCTATGCAGAAAGATTGCAGCCGGAGCATGAATGTACCCCTATTCTATGTCTGCACACACAAGTGGGTACCAGAATGTTTTCATGCACACCCTACTTTGCCATCTCCTATTGCTAGTTAATATGCGTATAAAGTACAACAAATGGCAAGTAACAACTCCCAAGCATCCTTGAGAAGTCAACAGATAAACTGACCTGGAATGGGAATATCAATTTCAAACAGAACTGTTGCTCATAGTCACCTGAACATAACACTGATCCACGAATGTTTAAGGACTTTTAAAGAATAGATTTCTGCATCCCGAAAAAATCCACAGATTCCAAACTCATGGAATGAAAAGCTCTCAGAATATAAAGACCTAGTGGAAAAAATTAAAACCCTGTTGGAGCATGCCTCCCTTGTTGTCTTGTCTGCTACTGGAAACTGTCTCTCAGAGGTGTTTTCAGTGTGTCCAAAGAAAATGACCTTACATTCCGATACTTTTATTCAATTACAAAAACAGTTATTTTATTTATTTGAGCAGTAATTTGCAGGGCATAAAATATACTAGAATAATAGCAGGATAGCGACTTAGCCTCTGGCCGTTTTTATCCGAACCCTATCCAAATCAGACGGGAAGACGAACTCGACCACCACCATGACAATCATAATATACAGACTCTGAGACTCGAATTATCTGAAAAATTCGGGTTCCCAGGGTAGTGATAGGCTATTAGAGGCTTTAAGACTGCCATTCCTGAAATGACATTTGACCGAAACTTCTTCCTGCGTGGGTTCAGTCCTTCTTCGCTCTCAGTTCCCCCCTAATTCCTGATCGTCCAACTAAAGTAAGCAGATACAGATATATAAATAGATGCCACCCAACCCCCATCTCTCTACTCGAGAACATTCTGGTTAACACTTATTTTCTCTTTCTTCAAGCTGGTCTATGTCTTCCCTGAATTTCTCTCTGTCTTGGAATTCGTCTTTCTCTTGAACTAGCTCAGATAAGTGGCTGGAGTAGCAGAGATGTGTTTTAGGAAGATCTAGAAGGTAGTTACCACCAAAACTACCTTAAACTTCCTTTTTGGTCTTCAGTATGATGATTCCGAGTACATTTATTCATTAATGTGTGCATTAACCCATGCAATAGGCACATGTATTCATCTCTATGCTTTTATCTTAAAGATAGACACGCGAAGATATGAGCTAACATGCACTTTTATTAACGACTAAGAAAAGGCTCCATGTACATATCAGTGTCATCTATTTCGAAAATATTCCTGTTCATATTCAGCTAAAACTGTGCACACAGAGTAAATACATATCTCCTAACTACAGAAATCCCATCCGATTACATAAATCTACCTAAGAGGAATCCATTTAAATCTTAATACATATACATATATATAGTGGCACACAGATATTTACATCTATCTCTACATATATGAAATTACAGACCACCATACAAGTACCCATGCAGCCACTATTGCTCGAAAACGCACACACACTTTGATATCCAAAATCATGTAAAAATAAATGTTCAAGTATCAACTAATTAATTTTTGGAAACATATTGGTCAAGGTCTATCCATCCCCACATATGTACTTATAGGACTACAAAGCAAATATGCCTACCTATGGAGGCAGAGATCCATATAATCATTCAGCCAAATGCATATACACATACACTTAATTGCTTATGGAGCTTCTTACACACACACATTCTGCCCAGTGTTCTCGCTACCCTCCAGTACCCTACCAGAACAATATTTCCACCCAAGTGGATGTCCAAAGCTATTTTTACGACAAGGAGAACTCTATAGTTACAGGAGGACACACATACACCTGGATCTTTTACAGTGTATATGGCCACAGTTTTCGGCAAGCTTGGGCTTTGTTCAAAATTATCGAATTGACTGGAAAGCCAAAAGTCAGTTAATTAAAAGGAAGAGGTGGAGAGACCAGGGACCTGATATTTGGAGTCACGATGGGGTGAAATTAAGGGAAGGAGAAGAACCTGAAGAGTCAGAGCTTCTTAGCCTTTGCCAGCAATCATTCATGGCTAACTTGTCCTGAGGAGATGAAGAGAAGAGAAAGATAGTTGAAGGAAGGAATCAGACAGGAAAAAAAAAAGTTAAAAGCATAGATTAGTCGAAAGAAATCGGCAGGGAAAAAAAGAGTGAGCCAATTTCACTGCGACCCGTACTAAATCTTAAAGAAGGGGAAAAAAATCCCCCCTCCCCAAACCCTGAAACTCTTTCAAGCACACACACAAAACCCTGAGGTCTGTATATTAATGAAACTGGAATTGGCTGAACCTGTGACATGCTATAAAACCTCTTTGTGAACATATCCATGGCTTATTTCTCTAATTTCTCTGAGATAAACATTTCCCTTCTATTTATTCATAGCCCCGAATATAAAAAGGGGTCCCTTAGAGAAATGTGTGAAGATGTATGAGAAGTTATTTCTGTATCAATCCACGTCTTTCTTTCTCCCTAGCTAGGGCACTGAACCTAAACCATAAGTCTAAAATTGACCACGTGTGTTCCTATTTGAAAAAAAAAAAAAAAGAAAGAAAGAAAAGAAAGAAAACACTGATAAGCCCAGAAATGGAGAAATAAGTGTATATTTTGTGTACGTGAATTAATTCAATACTTAATGTGCTTTAAGATATAACAAAACTCTTTCATACCGTCCATGCTGTTTTAAAGTCTCTCAACAGTGGCACAAATACACACACACACACACACACACACACACACACACCTGTTTATAAGTATATGTACAGATAATATAAGCATGCTGTAGCTACCTATAGGAGTGATGGATATACAGAAATATATCTATTCTATTTTCAAGAGAAATTGAAGGGATGCGTGGAGTTAAAGGGGGTGATGATAGTGATGATTAAAATGTGATTTTAAATAAGCTACAGGTAAGAACTTTTCTAATGTCTAAGCAACGGTCATTTTCTTACAGGTCCCAACTCTGCTATCCTGGTGGCTTCTAATAGAGATTAATTGCACTCTCTTCCACTTGTTAGCTGGGCAGATGGGCACCCCATGAGGGAAGGAGCTATTGGACAGATTTCCACAAGTCCCGGTGTCCCCAATGTTGCAGGTCTTCTCATTTCCTTCCCACTCATTACTCTTGGTCCTCCCCTCCTCTCCCTGAACCCTACCTAACAAGTAAGTCCAAATTAACATGCCCCAACAGGCGTTGCATTGGACACAGCCCGTGAACCGAATGTACTAGTCTGAGTGTCCTCACAAGCACGGTCCTGTGAAAATGGCCAGTCAAACATAGACCAGCAACACTCTATGGCGCCAGACTTCAGAACCATCGATCCCTGTGTCCAGCCAGCTCCCTTTTCTTTTCTCGAATTAGGGTTTTCTTCTTCTGTGTGGGAAGTGGGTCTGAACTGGAGAGGGAAGGTGGGGATAGATTCCCACACTTTTGACTGCTCAGTATTTAAAAAAAAAAAAAAAAAAAGTACGTTTCATCTCATACTGCAAAGGGGCTTCCAGAGTGCAAAGAGGAAATCTCTCCTGGAAGGATTAAAAACATGGATTGCAAGGAGAGGGGGCCTGAGGAAAGTGTGGTGCTGATAGTATATTGGTGGGTGGATGCAATATGGGACTTTAAACTATCTCATGCTCGTCCTAGAGGATGGACCTAGGAAAACTGTCTGCCTCCGCAAAGCTGAACTGCTCAGAGTTTTACTTCGTTAGAGAAAATTAATTAAAGTAAATAACCACGGAAAACACATCCCAGGTCTCCCACCCACATTCCGGGCCAGAGATCTTCAGAAGTAGACTGCAGGACGCTGCAGCGAACACCTTTTCGTCTGTTTAGCTAAAGGGATTTTGTTTTTCACCTTCGTTTCTGTCTCGTGCCCTATTCTCTGGGAGGAAATAGGAATGGAAGTGAGAAAAACTCTTCCATTTACTGCGAGATTTTTTTTGGTGGGGAAGAAGATTTTAGAGTCCTTTCCTCTTCTTTCCTTCCTTCCTTCCTCGTTCCTCCCTCCCAGACTGGATTTGGGATTCCGAAGACATTTCCAATTTGATTTGGGATCTGTGGTCAGAGTTGGCAAAGAGTGATCGCGAGTGCGATTTCGGGTGTGATTCTGGAAAAACAGGAGACTGCCTCATTTAACACCCTTTTCTTTTTTCCTTCTACCGCTTCCCCCCACCCCAAGTTGGCCTCCCAGTCTCTGACACATAGATTCAAACCCCTTTCATCTACTTCGTCTACTTCTACCAGACCTGTACAGGTTTGGCTACAGTCTTTGCAGAAACTCTAAAGAGATTCTTGTATCCTCTTTCTGACCTAGTTAGATTTAAATTTCCCGCCCTTCTTCTCTTTTTTCTGTAGCGGACATGATTTTTGTGGAAGTATTCAGATTCAGCACCCTTTTTGGTCCTGAGAGATGCCAGGATCTCCTTCCTATTCCAACACAATTTTAAAAATAATTTTTCAGGTTTCTCTTTTAAAAAATCTGAAAATATCCCCGAAAGAAGGTGGGGAGTGGGGAGTAAAGTCTTCTCTCACAGAGCCCCAACCACAAACTAAGATAAATGGAGGAAGAAATGATGGAAAGAGATAAATACCTTTTCCAGCTATTCGGTTTGTTGACTTTCTGACCAAAAGGGGCCTTCGCTTTGTTAGATCTCGGATAGAGGAGCCAAATCCTCCCCCCCCAACACACATTCTCTTCCAACCTTTTTCCCAACCCCCCTCAGCTCCCTTGTCTAACTTGAAAATGAACTTGGACTTCTCTTTCAGACAGGCCCTAAAACCAAGGGGGGATTTTATTTGTCTGCCTTTGAAGGACTTCCTAAGCAGGGGAGGTGTTTTTGGGAGGGGGGATTGAATAAAAGGTGCTCTTCCGCATCTGAAGGGGTGGGGGGTGGAGGGACTGGAATAGAAGAAGGGGAGGAGTGATTTTGTTAATGTCAGTTCTAGGTTTACTTCCTTCGAATTCTTTTGTCAATTTCGGGGGTGAAATTGACCCGCGGAGATGCAAAAGGGAAAGGGATAATGGGAGGGAGTGAAAGCTAAAAAGGGGAAGGGTGGGAAGAAAAGTTAAGAAATAGGGAGAAGGGTATAGAAGATAAAAGGCCTTTGGGGAGGTTGGAAAAGGGGGGGAATGAGGATCGAGGGTTTGAAAAGGTTTGAGGGAAGAGGGTTAGAGGCACAGGAGGGGAGGGGGATAAAAGATTGAGTTGGGAGCTGGGAAAGAAAGAGTACTGGTATTGGGGATTGGGGAAGCTACAGAAGGTGACTGCTGGAAATCTCTATTAAGGGAGTGATTGGACCTTCTTGTGAACAACAAACCAGAGCACAAGTCAGAATCAACAATTCCTATAATTTCTGATCTGGTGGCATTCTAGGGGAGAGTCATCGAGGAGACAGAAGTTGACCAAAGGTTGGAAGAAAAATTCAAGCAAGGGACAGGATAAGGAGTCAATTCAAGACCTCTCTTGAATCCTTCCAGATCAGGGACAGATTGAAGTGAGGGAAAGTACTTCGATTTAAGCCAATCAATCTTAACCTCAATTTATCAATGTCTTCATTAATTGGCTTAGCCTTTGGATCTTTGAAAGATGTGGAACTGAGATCTCCAGAGTGAGAGAGATCTTGGAGTGGGTTTTGGAGGAAGGAGACAATTCTGAAAATGATGGAACTGTAGAGTAAGATGCAGATTGAGGACCTTGGCAATCCTAGGTGCCCAACCAGCCACTACTCTACTCTTGGCTAGGGGACAGGAATTTAAATGGAAGAAGCCAGAACTAGAGGAAGATGTCCCAGAGGTGAGTTTTCAGGCTGGGAAGAAAGATTGGATCTTTTTCTGAGGGATGGGCTGTGGGGGTGGAAAGATCAAAGTGAATATAGGTAGCAGGGAGATGGAGGAGCCGGCGTCTTCGTAGGCACGCTCTACAGGCCGCCTCCAGACCTCACTGAGCCCTGGGGAATTAAGAACGGAAGAGATGGGGGCGGTAAGAACTCCAGCTCTAGTTCTTTGAGTTCTGCAAAATGGACCTATTAGCCTTTTCTAGTTTGCTTATATCTTTCTTTTCTTCTGCTCCCTCCAAATCTCAAAATCTTTTTATTTAGGAAAGGGTGGTTGGAGAACCCTATGAGAGAAAACAACAAAGACCAACCCTCTCCTCTCAGTTACCTTTCCACTTCCTTACTTTTTTGCTCCCTCTCCATGAAGGTCTTTCTGTAATGAAAATTTTTTTCCAGTAATATTGTTCAAATTCTGTTAGCTTTTTATGCAAGTTTCCTTCTTCCATCCTATAGCTAGGATTTTGATAAGTACAAACCCTATTGGAAAAAGGTATTTCCAGATCTTCTCTCTCTCCCCCTCCCCCGAAGTTCCTTGTTCCATAGCTCAGAAATCTAAGGTTTCGAAACTCCTTTTTTCTTCCCATCCCACTTGAGAAAATTTTAAAAGGCAGCAAGAAGAATTTCACCTGAGTTCATCAAACTCTTCTCCCTGAGAGGGTAGAGAAAAAGGAAGGGATGGAGACCAGGGTAGAAGAACCCACTGTTGTTGAATTTCCTGAAAAGGATTTGGGAGATGAGGTAGATATAGATAATAAAAAATCTTATCCTCACAGCTATGCAAAGTGAATGATGTGAGTTAGGGCCTGGTGTCCACGTTCCTAACTTGTAGACAGAGGCACAGAGGCAGACTCATAACTTCAGAAATGCCTGGGTCCCTGGATTAGAAATGAGCTGCTATTAACTCAGAGTTCTGACCAAGTTTTGGACTCTACAGGGGTTTGCCTAGAATTCCAAATGAAAACTTGTAAGCCATCATAATCTGATTCTTTATCTTCTTAGCCTTTCTTTGGTAGAAAATATGTATATCTTGAGAAGCAGGCCTTATGTAAATGCCCATGTCCGCCTATAATATCCACACACATTCATATACATATACCCCAAGATCTATATTTTCACATAAAAGATATATGCAGAAGCACTACCAGGAGTTGGGGGGGTGGGAAGAAAAGGGGGTGGACGTTAGGTTTACTTTTCCATGTTTCTGAACATTTGCCTGTGGCACAAGACTTCACAGAACATTCCAAATAGCCTACACAAACTTCTAGATACATGGACACACAAACACAGGAGTTTGCAGTTAGATGACAAATTGAATCTCCTCTTTATGTGGTGAGAAATTCAGAGTCACTTTGAAAACTCAAAATTCAGGATCTCAAGGAAGCAGGAGCTGAGGGAAGGAGGTGGGAAAGATTTTTTTCCCCAGGCCCTCAAGTTATCTCAGTTCTTCAGCAAACCACTCTTTGAAAAGGCAGCTGAGATGAGAAGACCAGAATCAGATCTCTGTCGAGAGAGAGACTGGAAGGGTATCTAGACTGTGAAGGGGGGGGGGGAATAACATTTATTTGGACTTTAAATGAACACCTTTTTTCCCCTTCATGCAATCAAGTCTTCTACATTTTTGCAGAGCCTGCAATTGAAGGGGAACTGTGGAGGCCAGGGACCCACCTTACTGTCTTTATTCCGATTTTAAAATTTAATTGATGACTAGAGAGGACTGATCTCGGAGTTTAACCTGGATCGGCTAAGCTAGGCAGGTTGGACTAGGCTGAGCTGGGCTAAAAGGAAGATTATATTTTACTCTAGGTTTCTTACTGAAGTTGATAAATTACTCCCACTCTAATGATCCATTTTTTTCCTTCCTGGAGTTTTTTATTTGGTTTTATCTCAATGAGAGCCACGTTTAGAGAAACTGAGATCTGGGGAGTGTTGCGGAAGAAAGGACTTGACACTTCTCAGCTAATTAACATTTAAAAATTTCATCCATACTAGCTCTATAACTTTTTCTATGGGGCTGATTCTTTTTTTACTCCACACAATTAGGATTTTTGGAATCGAGAGAGGTAAGAGGAGCCTATGGGGGCTGGGACAACCGGCCCAGACACAACAAACTTGTTCCCAATTCCCTTCTATGTCCTCTGTCTTTCCTCTCCACCCCCCCTCCAAGTGGTACAGGAGGCCTTGTTCTTTACTCTGTCTTTCGGGAGAACGGGATTTTGGTTGCCTCTTTCTCTTTCTTCACCTCTCAGCTGCTAAATTTCGGCCGGCATCGTGCCCCTAATAAACGGAATTGTAAAATGCCCGACTTAATTAAATCTATATCTCATTGCAATAGGAATAGTTAATGTCCTCACATAAACCTAGAAAAGAACATACTATTAATTTTATTTATTGCAGGGCTACCTTGCTGTAGGAGCCTTCGAGAGTGCTGACCCGGGAGCCCCGTTGGAGAAATGGATGGGATTGCTTCTGGAAACCCCAATAGAGTATGGAGATATAGGGAACCTGGATTCTACCAGCAGGGCTCTGGTTCAGCCTTGGTGTCAGATGGAAACAAGTCAGTTCGGGCCAGGATCCCCAGATCTGAAAACCAAGAAGGAATTTGGGGCACATAGAGAAGTTTAGAGTTGAGGGTCCTTTTTCCTTCAGGACCACAGAGCCAAGGAACTGGTTGTCTGAATAGGGGTCAACGCTGGATGGAAGAGAAAGAAAGTGGAGAATGGAGGGAAGCATTGTTTTGCCCCCCCCCCAGCCTAAATTGTGCCCCTCCGAGCCTCTTGGAAGAGGCAACTCTGCTCTCCAGGAAGACCCTGGAAGGGAAGGTCACACGTCTCTGTCTAGACCCAGACGGATTTTACCTTGACCTTGGACTCGAGGATGTTTGGGGCCGGACAATTCCCTGAAGAAAGCAAACCCAGTTTTTTTTTCTCAATCCAACTTTTCTCTCTGCCTTCCTCTTGCTATCGTTCTTTCTACCCAATTCTATAGGTCTATAAACCTAGCCCCAGTACCCCCACACACACATTTTATTTTCCTTTTACTGACCAGCTTCTAGACAGACGCTGTCTTGTCTCAGATGACCTCTCCAAAAAATGAAGATGATAATTAAAAGTTTCTGCTGAAGAAGACCCCACACAAACACACACAGACATACACAAACCACACTTTCTGAGCCAAACTAACCCTCTCCTCCAGGGCCCTGAATAAGCCACTTAGTAGTTAGAAGGGAAGGAGCGTCGGCAGAAAGATTTCTTTACTGTTCAGCAGGAGTTGAAGTCCTGGGAATAAAAACCTCTGGACCATCTCTGTCCTCTTACTCGGTGGCTACCAATCCAGAGTTTAAAAGCACACGGCCTGGGAGTCTGAGGACTGAGAGCCGGGGAGGGAGGAAGAAAAAAAGGGACACCGAAAGGACTGAACAGGAGGAAGTGTTCCCCATCTTCCCTCGGCTTTTGGTTTTTCCCCTTCGCATTCCCATTTCGGCTCTTCACAGCTCAGCCTCACCCAGGAGGAGAAGCAGTGCTGAAGATGGGAAAGCAGCTATCGAAGATGCTGGGTACCCGGGGGTTTCATTGAAAGGCAGGATCCTGGGATCGGAGAACCGGACCCAGACCGAAGAGACCGAGCTACCGAGCTTTAAGGCATCACACTCCACGCTCCTTCCCCCCCCCCCCTTTAAGTGAGAAGGCAGCCTTTCTTCTCCCTTAAAAATAAAAGCCCAGTGTTTTTTCGTGGTTATTCTTTTCCTAGAAATGTGATGGTGGTTGAATTTGAAAGTGCCATCCTCCACCGTCTTCTAGTACTTCTCCCTGTAAAATTTTTTGACACCGATGTGCTTCCGAGCGTGGTGGTTCAGCTGGAAATTTAGCCACCCCTGCCGGCTTCCCTTCCCATACCGAGCACGCCCTTCCAGGCTCTTCGGCGCCGCCGCCCCAAGCTCTGCACCCGCCTACTGTCCTGTCCCCCAGCTCAGCGTTTCCACCAGGGGGTGGTCAGCCCCTCGGGAGGGTCCTAAGCACCCCTGGGACAGAGAGAAAGGAAAAAAGGAGAGAGTAAAAGCGGGAGGCATTTGCCTCCTGGCAGCGAACCGGTGGAGCCGACTGACCGAGATTAATGCCAGAACATTAGACAAAAAGGAACGCGAAAGAAGTGAAGCAAAAATCTATTCGCATCTTTTTCTCACTCTATCATCCTTTTGGTGTCAGTACACCCGAGCCGAAGCCCAATACAGGCTGGGATCCTGGTATTTCTAACACTGATTGTTAACACTGATTCTCATCTCTATTTCTGCATCCCAGTTTATTTCTATTCCTTTAAATTCCATTTCTAATTCTCTTATTCCCGTTGTGCTTGAATCGTCTCGATTTCTAATCTTTCTCTCTGATTCTTTTATTTTCTTTCATTCTTAGAATCACTGTGGCTTTTTTTTTTCTCCTTTTCGGGAATGCTGTGGAGGGGAGACCGAGTATAGGGGACTCTCGTCTCTTTCTCTCCGGAGTCCCCACCCCTTGGCGTGGAGAAGCCTGGACAGGAGGCAAGCAATGGCCAAGGGCCAGGAGAATGATCCTCTCTCTCTAGGGCGGCCTCGTAAGGATGAGAGGTTCGTCTGCAGGAGACTCGGGGAGATAGATGGTCTGTAATGGAAATAGCTCTATCATCAAAGCCTCTCCGATCAGAGTCTGACTCCTTCCAGCTGGGAGCTACAGGGGAGCTAGCTCTCCTTGGCTGGAAGCAGAAACGCTACCTCTTCCCTCGCACACGCACACATACCATTACCCCACTCTTTTATTCTGTTTGACCAATTTTTAAAATTCTCTTTTCTCCTACAGATCCTAACACCTAATCCGTGACTTTTGTAGTCTCTGTAGCCTCCATTTACCGGGGAAAGAGGGGGGGGGGAGGGAAGGAAATGGGTGGAAGAGATGTAAATCGCCCCCACACCCACACCCCCCATTCTTGGGCTCCCCAGGGGGAGCCACGGAAAGCAGCCCCTCCTTCCCCTTAGCGTCGACCAAATAGTGCCCGCTCCCCTCTGCCCCCCATCATGCCCCCCTTTTTCCAGGCCCTCCAAGGGGCGTAACCTAAGCTATTTAAATCTCCCCACCTCCCCTTCCAATGAGCCAATCGGTACCGGGCTGTACCTTTCCTCCCCCCTCCCCTCGAATGGGGCGGAGAACCCAGGAGACCTGGACTGGGTGTCACGTGCGAGAATAAAGTCACGTGGTAGCAGGCAGGGAGGAGAAGGGGAGTTATTTGGTGAGAGTGTATTTCTTAATGAAGCGGGGAAGGAGAGTGAAGCGCATGCGCCGGGACCTAGTTTTTTTTTTGGGGGGGGGAGGAGGGAGGAGAGGAGGAGGAGGGGGAGGAGAGAGGAGGGAGGAGGGGGAAAAAGGGGAGCGAGGTGTCTCCCTCGCTCTCTCGCTTGCTCTCTCCCTCTGGCAAGTGGAGTTTTTAAAAAGCTCGAGCAGATCATGTCATGACGACTTCGCTGCTCCTGCACCCGCGCTGGCCGGAGAGCCTTATGTACGTCTATGAGGACAGTTCGGCTGAGAGCAGCGGAGGAGGAGGCGGCACCGGCGGCGGAGGAGGTGAGGGAGGCGGAGGAGGCGGCGGCGGCAGCGGAGGAGGAGGAGGCGGAGGAGGAGGGGGGGGAAGCTGCAGCGGAGCCAACCCCGGCAAAGCCCCGATCATGGACGGACTGGGCGGCAGCTGCCCCTCCAGCCACTGCCGGGACCTGCTCACCCACCCGGTTCTGGGCCGGCCTCCGGCTCCCCTGGGCGCCCCACAGGGCGCCGTCTACACGGACATCCCTGCCCCAGAGGCGGCCCGCCAATGCCCCCCGCCACCGGCGCCCCCCACCTCGTCCAGCGCTACCCTAGGCTACGGCTATCCTTTCGGGGGCAGCTACTACGGCTGCCGCCTATCCCACAACGTGAACTTGCAGCAGAAGCCCTGCGCCTACCACCCCGGGGACAAGTATCCCGAGCCGTCGGGGGCCTTGCCGGGCGACGATTTATCCTCCAGGGCCAAGGAGTTCGCTTTTTATCCCAGTTTTGCCAGCTCCTACCAAGCAATGCCTGGCTACTTGGACGTGTCCGTAGTGCCGGGCATCAGCGGGCATCCTGAGCCCCGCCACGACGCCCTCATCCCCGTCGAGGGTTACCAGCATTGGGCGCTCTCCAACGGCTGGGACAGTCAGGTGTATTGCTCCAAGGAGCAGTCGCAGTCAGCCCACCTCTGGAAGTCTCCTTTTCCAGGTAAGGGGCTTTTCTGGAGCGACACTCACACCCCTATCCTCATCGCCATTTCCCGCCTCCCACCCCTCAACCCCCCTCCACACACACCCTGGGGCTCCGCACCCCAGCCACCCCCGCTGTCTGGCCCCGGCGCGCCCGGCTGCTGAGGGAGCCGGCCAGGCGAGCTGGGTTGAGGAATGCGCCGCTGAAGGAAATCTGCTCCGACACGTTCCCTTGAGCTGCCCCGCCGAAAGTGAAGCAATAACAGGCGCCCGAGCGCCTGGCTCCCCGGGCTTCGAGCGCCCAGGTAGTACCAGCTCCGGCGCCCTTCATACTCCCAGGCCCGGACACACAGTTGGGCCGATTTTTAAAGCCAAAACCCCAAACAAACAACAACAACAAAAAAGAAAATGCTACGCAGGATTTTAAATTATCCTCCTCCAATTGAATTGCCCAGGTATTTTGGGCACTACTCAGGTTCTTTAAAGACCCTGAATTAGTCAGATGATTTGGTTACATTTTAGCCATAGGACTGTTTTTTTTCCCTTTATTATTCTAATTGCTGGGGACCTTATAACTATAATGCCCTTGTGTGTCCTTTTCCTGATTTTTGAAGCTCAAATCTGATTAACTTTCTCTGCCCAAAACGAATTTAAAAAACCCAGAAACAAACAAACAAAAAAACCAGAGGGAGCATCCCTGGACCTCTTGATTCAAGGAACATAGATAGAGTTTTGGGGAGGGTACCCACAGCATCGAGAGGCATAAATGATGACTGGAAGGAACTAGGAGAATAAAACCCTAGGCTGGGGGTGGGAGAAAAAGACAAAAATAATGTGTCTGCTTGTGTAGGAGGAGGAGAGAAGATAGAAAGACATGGATTTTCTGTCACCTCTTTCATTGTGCTTTTGGATGCATTCATTTTCCACCTGGGGCGGACCAAAACGATGCTCCTAGAGGAGGGAATCATTCGGTAGTAACTATCACCCACCCCATAGGAAGAAAAGTCGAGAGGAAAGATGGGGTGGGGTGAGGTGTGTGTCTCCCAATAGAGGAGATTCGGCCCTATCGTAAAGAGTGAAAGGCAGATCTGGGGACCTCAAAGGTGGATGACAGAACTTGTTCGTTCTCTTAGCTTCTCCTATGCCTAGAAAGAGAAATCTGAGCAACCGACCTGAGAGAGCTATAGAACCACTATAAACCCTTATTGAAGAGCGGTAGAGGGTGGGGAGTGGAAGGGGAGCGTCAGAGCAAGGTACAACCACTCTCCCTCTGGGATCACTGCCTATGATCTCCCATACTAGAGGTACAGAATAAAGAATAAAAGTCCTCTCCAGAGTTGGGCCTGAGAATCCTCGGTACACGGGATTGGAATAAGAAGGTGAACTCCATATTGTAGAGACCTCAACAGGACTGCACACAATGGACCATACGGAATAGATTTCATTTTTAGTTCTATTATAGGATAGATATCCTATAATAGATATGTCCTCCTGGACAGGGTACACTCAGCATCCATTTCTAGGGTTCAACACATACATACATTGAGATTGTGTCCCAATAATCCTGCATCTGCAGCCCCTGCTCCTTCCATCATCTAATTGAGAGGAGCTTATTTGGAAATCAGTAGCTCCCAACAAGGAATGGGTGGAGGGGAAACTCCTTGAGCACTCTAGGAACAGGCCAGAATAAGGGGCACTGTGCCACCCTGTCCCAATGTCTGGACAGCAGGCAGAGGATAGGCACTAGTAAGGCAAAGGAATTAGAGACAGTTTAGGGGACTAAGGGGCCTAGGGCGATGTGGCATTTTGGAGTTTCAGGGAGACTAAGTAATCTTTGTGCAGATGAAAAGCTCTGAAAATTTCCTTTTAGCAAGATGATGCCTCTTAGCCTAGCCTTCTAGAGGAAAACTAATAAAGCTTTAAAATTTAAAAAAAAAAAAAACCCTAAGCAAAATTGAGACAATACTGGGAGATTTACCAAATGTTTGATGTGTAGCATATAATGTAAAATTCAGTGTCTCAGCAGCTACATCTGTATAGCCATATATTATATAGGCATGCCATATATATACATGTATATACATGTTTTGTGTATATATCGACATATATGCATATGTAACTCGCTCGTAAATGTAGATAACTGAATTGGTGGTGAATTAGTACAAAAGGAGATAAAGTAGATTAAATTCAAACGAACTGTTATCTTCAAATGTGTCTCCATCTTTCCTCCCCAGGTCTTTAGACTTTTAAAATCCTTTAGAAGAACCAGAATTTAAAGGTTACTAATGTTTGTATTGTTTGATTTAACCTACGTATAGGTATATACAAGATTGTCTTTCTTGTGTATCTCTGATTGAATGGAACTTGATCTCCGTACATAGAACGAGGTAGAGAACAGTAGACGATTAGTTCAAAAAAGACAGATAATTGGGGGGGGGGACGTTTCCTAGTGATTTTTTAAAAATTCCCTACTCTGCCCCCTCCTTTGGAATTATTCACATAATTGCCTCTCTTCCACATTTCATTTTCGGTGCGATTGTAGAAAGGCAACATTTGCTGAGAAATCTGGAGGGAAAGAGGGGCAAGAGAGAAGAGGAAAAGGAAGAGAGGGAGGAAATGGAAAGAGAAGGAAAGGAAGAGGAGTAGAAAAAGAAGCAGTGGGGGAAGAGGAAAACGGGGGGAAGAAAGGAGACAGAGAAGAAAAGGGGGGAAAGTGAAAAAGAAAAAAGAGAATGGAGAAAGAGAAGATATAAGGGGAGGGAAGAAGGGAGAGACAGAAGGAAAGTGGAAATGCTGGACTCCAGGATGTACTTGAGAAAGATCTCACTGACAAATACTTAAGTCTCTAGTGACCAAAGTCCTGATGCCATTGAGAATGTGGGAACAGGGGCAAAACATGCCCAGAGTGAGACAGAGGTCTGGGACTATACTGTATTTTGGTGAACTGAGAATGTTGGGGGTGTGGGATGAGGATACACAAAGATATGAACAGCTTTTGTCTTTAGCACTGAGTCCAGTGAAGACTGGAGAATTCTCTCATTTGATTCACAAACCGCAAAGTTCAGGCTTCCAAGTGGATTTTGGAGAAGGGCATGAATACTTTGGCTTGGTTTTAGAATTAACTGGAGTGATGCCAGATTTGCCGACTTTTTGCTCTGTGGCTAGGACTCTGGGGCTCCCATACCAGAAGTCCCCCCATCTCTCCATCTGCAAACATTCTCATTTTTAAAGAGCCCAATTGAAATGAAGAAGGAGCTTTTTACAGGAAGCGGGAAAGAGGGCTGTTTTCTATGGAGACCAAAACAATCCATTTGTGTTTTAAAAAGACAACCTTCCATCAAACTGCTTCTTTCACAAAAATCTCTCAAAGAACAGCCATAACACATAAAGGGATGGGCTGCTCCAAGCTAAGTAGAAAGTTTGTTGCAATTGTGAGTAATTACTTAGCTAATCTGCACACAGAAACCGCTCCCCTTCCTCAACATACCAATGTGTAGATGAGTTCCTGTGCCAGTATCTCCGATCATAGAGATAGTGATACTAATATTGTGAATCTCAGGATAGAGATGGTTATTCATAGGGGAAAAAAATCATTAAATTAAGCAAGCCAGTTGATGCAAGGAAAAAGCGATGTTGAATGTATATTTTCCTAGTTGTTTAGCAATGTGCTGGAATTGGGGTTGTGTAGACAGCCAAGCCATGTCCTTTTAATAGTCTGCTCTTTACTTCCTATTCTTTTCTTTCTAGGGATTATTTTTCTTAATATTTTAGATGGTTACCCTATTATAACCATCTAGTCCCTGTAATACATAGGGCTTAAGTAACTACAGGCAAGGGTTTGTGGGACTGGAAACATGCCTTAGAAGAATAAGAGCCTGCTCTCCTGTGGAACTTTTCATGTCCTGTTCTTCTTGCCAGAACTTTTGTCTACTTTCCTGAGATCTATCTACATTGGCAATAGAGAGAGTGGAGGTACCTTCCCTTCCTGACCTATCCATTTCAGAACACAATTGAATGCAAAAATTGGAGGGTTGTTTTTGGTTATGGGGGGGATTAGAGGACCTGAATGATTGCCTCAATTTTCTGTTTCTTGTTGGAAGATCTTTGAGGCTTGTCGAAGGGCGAGGGGGTGGTGGTAGTGGCGTAGATGAAGTTATTTATCTTCCTTGATTTGGTTTTGTGATTGTGAAGAAAGGGAATATTGGGAGAATGGAAAGGGGTGTGTGTGTGTGTGTGTGTGTGTGTGTGTGTGTGTGTGTGTGTGTGTG
>JAJPUD010000267.1:296276-314905 GCA_023553655.1 Myrmecobius fasciatus | reverse complement strand
GTGTGTGTGTGTGTGTGTGTGTGTGTGTGTGTGTGTGTGTGTGTGTGAAGACAACGGAGTCTCTCAAACTGAGAAAGAGAAGGAGATTGAATTAGGGTGCCTATAAAGGAGCCAGCACTTCTTTAATGGTCTGTAGGAAGTTAGAAGCAAAGTTTGGATCTTTAAGAAGCAAAAACTTGAAGAAAGAACTGGTAGGGGGCTTCTTCTGACTCAGGAACGCCATTGAAGACACGTGGTGATCGGGGAGAGCATGTCTGTGCACGGGGAAACCTACTCAAAGAAGGCCACCCATGGGATGCCACAGTTGGGACTTTCTTACCTAAGACCAGTTTGTGGACCACCATTTATGGGAAGGATTGTGTTCCTTCAAGGGTTTGCTTTGTTTCCTCTTGCTAACTGTACCTGTTTAATAAAAATTAGCCAAGATCAGGAGGAGAAGGCAAAAGTGCATTTTCCCCATTCCCCTACTCCCACAGGAGTAGGAAGGCCTAGTCTAGAAGGGGCATTGCAATAACGGAAGTTCCCCTTTCTTCCTTTCCCCTAGATTTTACCTTTTCCTTTATCCTCTCTTTCCCCCACACAAAATCAAAGAAAACATCAAGCCCTCTCCTATTTTGTTTGTCAGAATGAGGCAAAAATGTATCAGGTTTGGGGCATGAATTCGCTAGCTCTTTGATATAAATTCATGATTTAAAAAACTTGAATTACCCACATAATAAAAGCTAAAATGAATTGGGAGCTGGTGTTTGAATTATTCAAATAATTGTGGTGCATTGGGCTAGGAGAGAGCAGTTGAATTACTCAAATCACTTAAACCAAAATTAGGGAAGAGGAAAGCCTGGCTGAATTACCCCATCATTAAGAGAGTTATATCTTTGGAGGGACTTTGTCCCAATCCTCAAGTTCCTGCCTCCTATACCTCAGCCATTTCCCATTGGGGAGGAGGTAAGTCTCGGGTGTTGACTTCATCTTACGGATTCTCTCCCGTGTTTCTCTCCAGACGTAGTCCCCTTGCAGCCTGAGGTCAACAGCTACCGAAGGGGCCGAAAGAAGCGAGTGCCCTACACTAAGGTTCAGCTGAAGGAACTCGAGAAGGAGTATGCGGCCAGCAAGTTCATTACCAAAGAGAAGAGGCGGAGGATCTCAGCCACCACCAACCTCTCAGAACGCCAGGTCACCATCTGGTTCCAAAACCGCCGAGTCAAAGAGAAGAAGGTGGTCAGCAAAGCTAAGGCACCCCATCTCCACTCTACCTGACCTTGGAGCTCTGAGCCCCTGCACCTCCCCACCTATTTATATCCCACTTTGTACCATAAAAAGAGCCCACTGATGGACACTTCGCCAGTGAACCGATTATTTAATATTAATACTAATAAATAATATTAATGTGGAAAAAGAGGGGAAGGAAGGAAGGAAGGAAGGAAGGAAGGAAGGAAGGAAGGAAGGAAAGAAGGAAGGAAGGACCCTGGCAGTGGGTGTGGAGAGGGGATTACACATCCCTCTTTTCCCACCTCACTACTGTTCCAGGTGAAAAGTAGAGCTTTGTATCCAGAAATATTTGGGCTCGTATAGGTTTGGGGGGGGCTTGATTCCAGTCAGTGGTTGGGGAACAGTTTAGGTACAATCTTCAAGAAAAAGGTTGAACCTCCAATTGTCCTCTTCCTCATCACGTCTTCCTTCCCAGCCATTTATAAATAGACCCTCAGCAAAATATATGGAAGGTAGAGATAAAATTTATAGTATCATTCCAGTAAAATCTGGGTTTTTGACTCCGCCCCCATATTGCTAGGCGAAATATAAACTCCCCCTAATGAAGGCTTGTGGGCTAGGATGTAGAGGGCTAACTTTCCCCTCTCAGATCTTCACCACTTCCTTTGGGTGATTGTTTAGAAAGGTATCCCAATAAGTTTTGTGTGTATTTTAAAAGTCATATTAACATTAATAATAATTATGAATTGGTCTGGGAAGTAGGGGGAGTCCAAGACCCAGTGCCTGGATCTGCCTTTTGTATCTCTGTACTATATTCTTCCTTCCCAAGTTTCAAACCCTACCCCTTGTGGCCTCATCTTGCTTCTGTGGCTGCCTCAAAAGTCCTAATCTGTAGGACCTTCAGAAGTTAAGGCCCCAGCCCTGGATCATCCCATAGAGCTTTTATCCTGAGCTTGTGTTAGGCTACACCCAATGCATTCTCTCCTCACTCTGCTAAAAGTTCAAGAAAAACACAAAGATACCTAAGCTGCTAACATGTTTATTTCTCGTTGAGAAGGAGGAGAGGGCTAGGAATTCATTTTATCTTAAGGGGAAAAATGCATATTTCACTTAAAAGTGACCAAGAAAGAATTTCATGCACCAGAAGTTTCCTTTCCTCTTTGCCTAGAGAGTTCAGGATGCTTTCCACCCCAAGAGAACTATTTCTGATCCAAATCATTTTGGCCCCCTACACTTTCTTTGACTTCCTCCAGGATCCAGATTCTTCAAGCAAAATCAGTTTTCTTGGAGGGGACCTGAATTAACCCTGCTTTCTGGAACAAAATAGATATGTCCCTTCTATAATGATCAGCTCCGGGCTGTTGGGGTTCCAGACTTTTCCCCAATTTTCTCCCACCCTTCACTAGCACCTCACAAAACAGTGTTCTTTGGAAATGTCACTATAAAAATCTCTCTCTTTTTTAAAAAATGTCTTGTATCTGTATATAGTATCGTGGTGTCTGAATGACAATGTATTGAATGCAAAAAAAAGAAAAAAAATAACAACAAACCTGTTTTTAAAATAAAATATCTTTTTTTTGGGCCTTGACCTCATTTCTTAGATTCCTTAAAAATCCCCTGATTTCCCATTAATGTCACTGAAGGCTCTCCTCTATCACTGCAGCATCTACACAGTAAAAAGACAGAAGATTGGTTTCACTGGAACCCAACTGGAAGCACTGAATAGGGCCTAAACCTGGATTTCCTTTATGAACAATAATCTAGGTTATTGTGGCTATGTAGACACAGTTTCTAAGATTAGAAATTGGAGAGTAAAGCAGGTAAAGATATCATGGGGACATTATAGGTGTTGAAGCAGTTTTGAGTACAATATGGTGTCTTTGTGGGATGATAAAAGCCCAGGAATCTTAAGTGGTCGTGAGTGGTTATGAAAAGAGCATTTCAACTTGGATGTAGATTCGGAAAACTAAATTATTTCGGATAGAGTTCTTCTCCAGGATGAGGGAGAAGTATTACCCAGGGTGAGAGAGGCAAATATTCCATGATTGTCCACGACGACAATCATCGTCAACTGAGGCCGTGGAATTATCAGCAATCCCCATTTCTACACATTTTCTCTTTCAATTGAGTCTATCTCCAAGGAGGGTAGGGAGGAGGCCAGTGTCTGACAAACAGAGCCGGATTTCTTTCTGGAAACATCAGAGATTCAGTTCACACCCTCAGAACTAATGGAACCAACAGCAGTGAGAGGACTTTTGAGACCCCAGCCACTGGACTCCTTCAGAACTCAAAAGGCTGGTAAAACTATTCCATTTTTTCCCTGTAGAATCCTGAGGGGAGAGGAATCGTGGAACCAAACGACTGAGTCAACCCACTCTTCTTTACCTGCGTAGACGTGGCCGCTAATTTGTTTCTCTGGTCTCGTTCCGGTCCTATCTCCCTATCTAGCAGAGTTAATGAGATCGTTAAGTTGTCAGGTTAAGAGATTTTAAAAAGCAATATAGCCTAAAACAATGTTATCTCAGATTAAATCTTTATTGCGGCAATTTTTATTTATATATAATATTTTCTTTTCTCCTGAGACGCAGAAAAAGACCTGAGGCAACGGGTTGGAAATCGGAGAAGTTGACTTGACTTCGTATTGATTGCCTAGATTATCGGGTGCCTTAAGCTTTTTCCAATTCAATTTAAATAAACGTGTCCGGGGCTAACAAGATTCTTTTACCCCTACTCTCAACCGCAAACCGGACATCAGAAAGACCAACAGAATTATTTTTCTCCTTTTTACCTTCCGCACGTCGGCATTGTCTAAGTAGTCTCAACTTTCCGGAGGATTCGGAAGTAGCTCCTTGCATCTAAATGAACAAGGGAATTATAGAATTAAAAGCACGCTCCCCCAGGGACAGAGTCTATTCTTATTATACTGTGTCCACCAGCCTTCCTCTTTATCCAGAAATCACTTTGTTCTACTTTGAAGGTAGAGATGGTTGGGGGGAAGGAACAAGTGAGTCCATTGGGGAGTTGAAGAGAGAGGCTTGTGAGGTCTTAAGCCCTGGAAGGGGGCAATCAATGAGCCTTTCCAATACTCCTGAGAGCTCTCTCATTTTCTTTATCAAGAAAGATATTGAAGTGATTTGTGAGAGAGTAGAACAGCAAACCAGAAAATTGAGAATCTATGGAACGAGTAATACCTAGTTCCGGTAGAAGGGTTATTTCTCCATCAAATACAAGTATAGCTAGGGCCCTTTCTGTGGCCCCTGCAGAGGGTTAGGGAACCACAGAGTTAAGACTTTACTTTGGAAGAGACAGACCGGTTCGTTGGAGTTTTGTAGATATTCAAAGAGGCTGTTTCCTCTCCCTCCAAAAATGTATAATAATGGGAATGGGGAGAAGGCGGAAAGACGGTGAAAAAATCTTAATGGGCTCCTAAGTTTGGATGATTTTGCACCATAACTCTCCTCCCAAGAGGTACAATGGGTAATTTAGGAAGTAGATGTGTGAATGTATGTATAACTGGAAGACAAACCGACCAAAACATGTAGAGACTGGTGCTTCATGGAAAAAAATATATTTGTTTGGAACTGTGTAGTGTTATGAGAGGAAATAGAAAAACACTTGTTTCCTTGATAAGTTATGTTATAGACCTCTCCTACGGCAAGTGTGTGTTATTGTTGGGTAATTTACATATATCGAAGTGTAAATTCATACAAATGTTCTTACGTGACTATGAAGAGTATTCTTTCTTCATTTGATTCATACGTGAGTGCCATGTAGACATGTATATTTCCATGTGTGCCTGGAGTGAATGTAGAACAAATACTTATATTTTCTTCTAAATTACATCCACAAGAACATTTCCCTCTCTCAGAAAGTCCTCAAATTTGTGCTATACCTTTTGTGTATGACGGTGTGGCTATATAGGAGTGAATATTTGGTGTGGGTAAATGTGCTCCAGAGTCTACTAAAGGTGTGGGTTGTATGTGAAATAAAGAAGACTGTATTTGAAAGAATGCAATGGGTGTAGTCACATAAAAATATCAAAGTAGGGGGGAAATCTTTCCAGAAAACTGGGATCCTACTCATTCCCCCCCCCTTTATTTGGTGGTTGTTGAAATTCCTAACTCTTCAAATTCCAGTGCTCTCAACTTCGGTCTCTAAACCTTATTCTTCCTATGTCTAAGAGCCTTTATTCTCTATGATTAGCCTCCTTGAGAATGATTCCAGGACAAAGAAAGGGGCAGTCCTGGAAAAAATGGGCATCCCTCACTCCACCGCAGGATGCGGGATTTAGGGCAGAATGAGCAGAGATCTCCTGCAAAGGGAGATAGACGAACACACTTTGAGCCGATCAAGTCCACGACATTTTCCATGAGTTTGTCCCCTTCTTGGTCACTCTGTCCTCCACCCTAACTCTCCAGTGGCCATCTTGCTGACCTATTGCTGCCAAAGGCAGGTTCAAGGGTGGGGAAGGAAGACGTCAGTGCTTATTCAATTCAAAGGGAGCATAGCCTGTGTCCGAGGCTCACGGTAATCTTTCCAACCTTCCCCTGTTTATTGGGCTGTCTTCTCTGTCCAAGGGTCAGGTCCTGTGTGAAATTCATTCCTAAACTCTGTGAAAGAGGAAGTTAAGGAGAAAAAGGCGACAGATCCCCAATATTATTGTCCGGGACCCCGCCTCACATCCCTAGTTTAGTACTGAACTCCTCCCTCTCCCCTCACCACACAGAGCAAAGTTCAGACAGATGTGTCTGTTGACCACAATGTCTAGGCACTTGGAGACACTTCAGAAGGAGGACTGGAGGCTTCAGAAGTGGAAGAACCGATGAGAAGGGGAAATTATTGGGGGGGGGGGAAGAACCGGCAACCAACCAGATCTCTTCCTCTTTTAGCCTTGACCGTGACTAGGTCTTTCTGACCTTGACATCACAGGGATCTGTGAGTGATGGAGAGGAGGAGGGGGGGAGGGGAGAAAGCCTTGATCTTCCGGTGGCCAGAGAGGGGGAGGGCCGACTCGCCGTCCCCCTTTTCTCTCCCATCCCCTCCTCCTCTCCCCCCACCCTGCCAGGGAACCCGCCCGCTTCTGTTTACAGATAGAGGAGGTGTCGTCTTCAGTCTAGACAGGCAAGCTAATAACACCAATAAAAGGAGGAGAGAAACTGTCCCTAAGTCTTCTTCCTATTCTTCAGCCTTTGGTCCGGGCCCTTCCTCCCCCACCCTCCTCAGCCACCCCGGCTTTAACTTTCCAATTGGGGTTGGATGGGGGGGTGAAGAGAAAAGAGAATTTCGTGACGCTAACAGCACCCCCCTCCCCCTCGGTGATAATCACAGAGGTAAGTTCTCGCCGCGCTAGATCCGGGCTACACTCCAGAGTAACTGTCCATTTACTAGTCAGAGGGCAATTTGGGTTGTCTCTGCGGGTCTTAATCTTTCTTTCCCATTCCCATTCCGACGTCAGCTTCCATTCCACCCCTCAACTTTCCCAGAAAAAGAAAGGAGAAAAGTTAGGATATCTACTCCTTCCATAGGAGGGAAGGGGAGAAGGCTTGAGAGTCCATCATCCCAGGGGTTCCAAATTCAGCCGAAGCCTGAAGGCTGGGTGAAAAAAGAGCGGATGTCTGGACGCTTTACCATAGGCCACGGTCACGGCCAGCCTGCTCAGACAGTGGTGTATAGGGCCAATCCTCCTCTACCATCAACACTACTACCATCACCCCACCACCTTCATTCAGAAAGCAATGGGAAAGAAGAGAGCAAAGGGCAGAAGGAAGGAAAAGAGAGTGCCAGTGGCTATCAGGGTTAGGCTTGCAGAGGCTTGAGGATGGAGAGCTCTAGGAAGCACAAGTCTCTTATGGAACCGTCTGTGACGGTGTGTGGGTGTGGTGTTTTGGAGATTTTTTTTTTTTTTTAAGCCTGATCCCTGCACCTTTGTTGAGTCTCAGGCGTCTCTGACACTAATTCACTGGGCGGAGGAGATCCTCTACTGGCGGTGGAGGGAAAAATGTAATACAACGAAAATATTTAACTGTTAGTTTGCCAACCCTGCTTCCTAGAGTAGGACTCCCATTTCTCTCTGGAATGAGAAGAAAAAGGAGAAAAAAAAACTCTCATAATTTCTTTTCGCTTCCTTTCTGCTGAGAGGTGACCCTGGTAGTCTCTTGGACTATGAAGGTTCCCCTCACCCTTAGCCTCCCTTACTATCATTTTCTGAACTGTAATCCGGAACTTCGAGGAGAGACTAAGACAAAGGCAGTTGATTTGTTAAAGATAAGGGTAGATTCCTAGGCCCTAAAATCAAGTCCATACTGTCTCAACCCTAGTCTTTCACCCAATTGGGACCCCATTCCATCTCCATCCTCTCCTCTACCAATCTAAACCTGTAGAGATGAATGAACCCATCAGATGACTGGTGCCATGAGTTCTCTCTGCCATTCTTCAGTCTTACCCTCAGTCACCCACTTGATTTTCATACCGATTCTTTCAAATATGAGAGAACTGAGAGGAAAGAGGAAGGGGATCCCTGATCCCCAGTTCTAGAAAAAACAAATGATACGTGGGGTAAGGCTCCTTGGAAAATTTCTCTTCTCCTTCCTCCCCTTACCCTCAGAATACACACACCTCCAACATCCACATCTCAAAAGCAAGTGTTATTTCCCCAGTTCCAAATACCTTAGCCTGGCAAAACCAGCGAAGGATGGGGACTGAGGAGGTTCAGTTCAGGAGGGTCATCTCCGTTTTCCATCCCTCATCCAAAGTCCCCTTCCTCTTCAGCCCTCCTCCCATTCCTCCCTAGCTAACTTCTCTCCGGGGGGTCTAAGTAAGTAGCTCCATTTGCATAAATGGCAGACCCTGCTTTTTTTTTTCTTTCCCCTCTTCAAACTAGACAGTGACCTTGAACTGAGCCCTCCAGGAAGCAAAAAGCATAGCACCCCAGTGATTCCAAACCTAAACCCAGCTGCAGTAAAGATGCGGTGTGATCCAGCTATGACTGGGAAGCCCCTTTTCCAATGGTAGGGGAGACATAGGTCTGTTCGTGATGGTGAATGAAACACCTTCTGGAGAATCCAGGGGGCCAGTGCCTGTGTGACTGCAAGCTGAATCTGTAGAAAATTCGCCTCACACCGATTTAGGGCTGTGAATGGAAACAGAAACAAAAGGTGTGGTCATGGAGAGAGGCTGTGTGTGTGTGCGTGTGTGTGTGTGTGTGTGTGTGTCCCTTGAGTAGGACCTCAGGAAGGTATATAATCAAGATTTCAAAAAAAAAAAAAAAAAAGATTTATCAGCGAGCATCCATTCCATACATTTTAATTAATCCAGGAATTAATTAGTGAGGGAATTGCTGAATTTAGGTAAGCAAGATTGAGAAGCTGATTTTTGTTTCTGCCTTTTATTGAGTAATAATATTTCCCTGTATCTGTCGGCATCAGTCAATAAGCCCTGTAGGATTCATGTTCTCGGTCCAAGCTGTTTATCCATCTTTAAGGTTGAATAGTTTTTGTTTTACGCTTTAATCCTGCATCTCGGAATTGGCTGAGGTAGAAGGGTTTCCACAGTAGGATGATAATGTGTCTCTCTTCGGCTAGGGACTTAGCCTATGTGTGTCCTCGCTGTAGCTTCTCCGGAATGTGCTGCTCTGCAGGCGTCTTTAGTGATGTCCGGAATCCGTGGTTTGTCTGCGTCTGCCAGCACGATAGGATAGGCAAACACCGAAATTTGGGTAGTATAAAGGGAGTGTTGCTTGGGTTCTGCGCAGGTTGGGGATAGATTGGCAAAGGCGTCTCAGGTCAGCATAGACTGAACCTGGGTAGGAGCAAAGCAAAATAGGTTGGGGAGGAAAGGGGAACTTTGCGGAGATTGGGTGATTTGGGTTGCTTAGATCCGTAATTTCCACACAATGAAAAATTCCATTTTCTGACATAAAAGGAAGATGAGGGAAGAGCTGAGGAGGCAGGCGTGAGTGAACCCAGACAAGGGTGGGGGGTGGGGAAGGGGTATGGTATTCCTTACACTACATCCTTAGCTCATTCTGCTTTCTGAGGAGAAACAACGAAGAAAAAGGGAGGGTACGACATTCTTCAATGTAGATGGAGATTTTTTTCCCCTCTGGAGCTCTGATGACTTGGTATGAGATATGGCACATTTTGACTCCACTAGTTAAGCCAACCCAGGGAAAAAAATAGATCTCTGGATGGAAAAAAAAAATCCTTCCTCCCCTCCTCCCTCCAACCCCATAATCTGGTTTCATCTATCGACAATTTATCTAGCTTTTTGCTTTGACTGGGCTTTGGTAGATCAGGACAATTGGGGGAGGGAGGGAGAGGCTTTCCAACTGCTTACTCAGAGGCAAAGAACCCTTCCCTATTCTTTACCTCGATGGAGAAAGGGAAGGAAAGCAAAAATAAGGAAAGGAAGAATCCTATTCCCTATATAGAAACTGCAATATGATTATGCTAATAACTAATTCCTACGATGATATTATCAGAAACAAAAACTTACTACCAGGGAACTGCCCAACAAGACCCTGGATGTCAGTGTGAATTTGCACCGGATTCTGTTGATAAAAATAAAAATAATAATATATTGCTCATCTTACCAAAACAGCTTAAAATAATAAGAAGCACCATTTAAAATATTGACAGTAGTCTCACTTGAAAGGAGAATGCTACTTTAAAAATACAGCTAACCACAATGATAATTAGAAATGGAGGGCTAGATGTGGAATTGGTTGTCATGTGGACTCGCCTCTAGTTAGTAAAAAGACAGAGACCTGTCCCCGATTCTAGTCTGCTTTTCCCTAGGCTAGAAAAACACTGCTGCAATCGGAAAGGACTAATATTGAATTACAATCTTTCCATGGACTAGGCTTCTTCCCAGAGCGCTTCGATCTGAGGAGTACTGCAGTCTCAGGGCCAGGACGAGGAGTTAGCCGGGGATGGAAGGTGACGTTGGGCAACCGAATTCGCCCAACACCCCACCACTAAGCCATAGAAGGAAACATGCATAAAGAAAAGAATGAAATGGGTAGAGATGGTCAAGAGTGGGAGAGTTCGTCTGATCTAGTGGACAGACTATAGGAATTTAGGGTGGGGGAGGGAGCACGTATTTCTGTCTGTCTCAGAGGCGATGGTTTTAGGATATGAAACCGTCCAGGGAACCAAGGAATTTGAAGAATCTGGATTTTTTTTTTTTCGCCCATGAAATGTCCCTTTAGCAGATAAAAGGCAAGGAGAATATTTGTATATGGGTCTCCTTTTTCTTTTTGCTAATTATCTAGTTATCAATTGGTGTGTACACACACATACACACACACACAGCCTATAGATTTTTCTTTATCAATCTGACTCTAGATTCTTCCGGGCAACTCTTCCTTTCTCACTTCCATTCTCCCTTTTGTCCCTTAATAGCTTGGGTCTATAGTATGCCAAGAATTTCAATGCAGCTTGAAATATTTAGCCCAAAATATCCGAATACTTGGTCTACACCGATTCTCAGCTCTAAGATATTATGAAACATCCAGATTTTTACTATGATTATTCTTAATCTGGAGTTTCAGTGCCCCATAAACAAGGTCAAAATATATCTAACTTCCTGTTCGGCATTTAATTTCCATTAGGTTAAAGCGGGCGTATACGTCCTTATTTACAATCAGCTAGGTGCTTAATTGGAACTATCAATACCCTTTTGGAGATAAAGGAGACTTTTGTACAGATTTTTCTTTTTATCCACACTTTCATTGGAGGGTGCACAATGGTAGTTATTGGTATACATTGGTCTGGGCTAGGATTCTCACTGCTCGATATTACTCTTCAGCTCTAGATCCGTACGAATTTTAGTCTCCCAGCTAAACCCTGAGCTCCAGCCGAAGCCGCGTCCTCTGCTGGACTGGTTCCTTCTCGGGCATCCAATTGCCTCGATTCTTTGGGGTCTTCTTTTTGCTCGCAAGACTTCCTCCTCGTTTCTCCCAAGAGCAAGACGTGAGGAAGGAGGTAATTTGTGGCAAGCAATCTTTTAGGGAGCGGACCCTACTCAGAAACGGGCAGAGGGAAGCGTGTGGAGCCGGGTGATTCCTTCCCTCTTGCCTTCCGCATTCGTCCTACGATACAGGGAGTGGAGGTAGATGGATAAGGTGTGTTATTGAAGGAGGAAAAGGAAAAGAGGTCTTGAGGCATCATTTCTTCTCCGGATAGGTTCTTTAGTGGGAGGAACTCCTCTCCCCGAGAGTCTGTGGTGCCCTCTCCCAACTCTTGGAGTGAAACCAATGGAAAAGGATCGAGAACAGGTCCCGGAGGCAGAATGAGAAAGAGAATCAGGAGAGAAACATGTTCTTACCCCCACTTCTCTCTACTGTAAATAAACCCTGTAGCCAAAGGGCTCATCCGTCTCCTTAAACAGCCAGTAAACTTTATATGACACAATATCTAATAGTAATTTATTGGGGAGATATTGTAAATTCCAACGGTTTTAGTTAATAAAGGAGCTAATTAAAGAAGGACGGGCTGCGTTCGGCCAGCTGTTGGCGAAAGGATACATGGGGGGAGGTAGGTGGAGTGGGTGTGGGGGGACGCATATGTTATTGGTGTTTGTATGATTTTTGTGTTCTTTTCCTATTCCTTCCTCGCCCTAGATTGAGCTACTACTGCGCTCCTTGGATTTTGTGTGATTTTTTTTTAACAACTAGAATTTAGCAAATTAGCCCCCACCACAACGTAGATCCACCCCCTCAAAAAAAAAAGGGAAGGGGAAGAGAAGTTGATGTTGGCTGGCTATGTGTGTTGGGGGGGGGGGGTGTTTCTTCATTCCCCACCCCCTCCTCTTCCTACCCCTCCTCCACCAGGAACCCATGTGACCGTTCAGCGGCCAATGGGACGCGTCCGCAGGTTTAACTATGTTTAATGTCAGATAGCAATAAAGTAGAAGCTCTCGGTCGGGCCCCGCGGAAATGGGCGAACATAATCTCCTTAATCCCGGGTTTGTGGGGCCGTTGGTGAATATCCACACGGGGGACACCTTCTACTTCCCCAACTTCCGCGCCTCGGGTGGGCAGCTGCCCGGCCTGCCTTCCCTGTCCTACCCACGGCGTGACAACGTCTGCTCCCTGCCTTGGCCGTCTGCGGAGCCTTGCAATGGCTATCCCCAGCCCTACCTCGGCAGCCCGGTGTCGCTTAACCCGTCCTTCGGCCGGACGTGCGAACTGGCCCGGGTGGAGGAGAGCAAATGCTACTATCGCGAGGCGTGCGCCGAGGGCGGTGGGCTGAAGCGCGAGGAGGGGGGGGGGGAGGGGGGCGGGCTGCTGCAGCTCGAGCCGTCGGGGCCGCCGTCTATGGGCTTCAAGTACGACTACGCTGCAGGCGGCGGCGGCGGCGGCGGTGGCGGGGGGGGACGGCGCCGCGGGACCCCCTCACGATCCCCCCTCCTGCCAGTCACTCGAGTCCGATTCCAGCTCGTCCTTGCTCAACGAGGGAAACAAGGGCGGCGGCGCGGGCGATGGGGCCAGCCTGGTGTCGCCCCTAAGCCAAGGGAACGGGCTCTCTACCAGTGGTAAGGATCACACCTTCCATTTCAGCCAAGAACCTCTACTGCAACATAGAGCGGGCATTCTGTTGCGACAAGGGGCTAGGCGCATGGGGCGTACAACTGACGGAATTCAGGAACTGGGTGTATTCCGAGCGGCTTGGAGTGGCAGAATGTTTCATTAGTGAGCGCTTCTTTCAAAAAAAGAAAAGAAAAGGGGAGGGGGGAGGCCTATAAACATGTAAATATCCCTATAAAATAAAATGAGAAATTCCCTTTCCGCCTGCCAGAGGGTTGAAGGCCAGAAAGCTCCAGGGGGTAGAAGTTAAGGGTCCATTTCCTTCCTCCCAATCTGTCCTCTTTCACCCTACCTACAACTCTTGCACCCTAAATGTTTCTTCTCCTCTCTCTTTTTCTTCCTTCTTTCCTTTCTTTTTTCTTCTTTCCTCTTTCTTTTCTCTTTCTCCTCTCGCTCTGTCTCAGAAAGCAAGTGGATACTATTTATTTTTTCACATTGAGCCATCCTGCCCAAGGTTCCCTGAGAAGATTCCCCAGGAAAGGGGAGCAGGAGAGAATTGAGGAGAAGAGAGAAAGGGAAGGGTTTTGGGGGAGAAGAAGGAATAGGGAATGGAGAGAACAGAAAGTATGGTTGGGAAAGAGGAGCAAAAGAATGAGGGGTTAAGAAAAATAGGGGGAACACTGTGGGGAATGTTGGGGACCTTTAAAGAAAGGAAATAAGAGACATAGGGAAGAAGAAAGGGGAGATTGAGGGAGGACTGAGGTTTGTTTTTTTTTTTTTTTTCTTTTCTGTATTGTCGACTCACCTTCCAAAGCCAACTATCCTGTGCCCACTCCCTCCTCCCCAGGCGCCCCTTGGTATCCCATGCACACCCGATCCCGGAAGAAGCGCAAACCCTACTCAAAGCTGCAGCTCGCGGAGCTGGAGGGAGAGTTCATGGTGAACGAATTCATCACCCGCCAGAGGAGGAGAGAACTCTCGGACCGCTTGAATCTTAGTGACCAGCAGGTCAAGATCTGGTTTCAAAACCGGAGGATGAAAAAGAAAAGACTTCTGCTCAGAGAGCAGGCCCTCTCCTTCTTTTAAGGGGATCAGAAGGAGGAGACATCAGACTTAAGCCGACTCCCTGGTGAAGAGAGGGGGAGAGCCTCACTCCCTGGCCACCTGGCCACTTGACCGCCTGCATCAGACATTGTCACCCGCTTATAACGAGAGGCCCGGGGCTCTGCCCCATCCGGGTATTTTTGTTATTGTCTATTTTGATAATCAGTTCTTTTTCTACACATGCCATGTATCAACTCTGCCAGGCCAAGTGAGAGAAACAGAGAGAGGGAAAAATAAGAGGCCCATCGATTCGAGTGGGGTGGGAGGAAGAAGCCAAAACTATAGTTGATTTTCAGTTGTTTTTCCTTTGTATGGAGGTGAGGGTGGGACCTTTTTGTGCACTCCTCAATCTGATACCTGAGTGAAATGAAGGCATATCTCCTGGATATCAGGATTTGACCCCCTTCCTTCTTCCACTACCGCCTGACCTATCGGACACTTCAACTAGAAATCTCTTGTGCCTGGTTCTTCTTTGGTGATACTTAGGTAAGGAACCAGTATTAGTAAGCCTCTGAGACAAGGAGACAACTAGAGTTTCCTCAAATTCTAGATTGAAGGTCAAACAGTGAGGCCACTTCTGCAAGAAAGGGGAGTGGGGAGGAAGAGAAAAATGGAGGAGTTAAGTTCTAGGAATGCTTGAAAGATGGGGAGAGCTGGCAGAAGGGGAAAGAATAGATGGATCAAGTCTTCAACTCCCAGATCTCAGTCAAGGCCTTCTTTCTTTGGATAGGGGTAACAGCTGCTTTTGGCTTCAGTAAAAAACAAAAACAATAACAACATAAAAAAAAACCCTAGTCCTCCCCATCCCACCCCACCCCCATTTCTCAAAGACTTGGGCAAAGCGGGCTTAATCAGAAACCAGACCTCGGGAGGTCTGGTCTCCAATTGGATGACATACTTACCAGTGCATACTTAGATTGCATTCTACCTATCTCCAGTTTTCAATTTAGACTGCCAGACAAAGCAGAGTTTAGGATGCCTTGCGTTTGTTAGTGAGAGCAAGAACACCCCCCTTCCCCTATCCCTCCTATTTCTATTAAGCTATGTTATGGGGGGGGGGGGGGGTGGAAGAAGGAGTACTCTGAAGATCACAAACTCTGCAGATGAGAATGGGCTGAGAAGTGGAAGAAAAGCAGGTCTGGAACCTTAAATTTAGTAGTAGAAAGTGAAGACGTGAAGCTGTGGGGTTTAGGAGGAAGAGTCTGAGGATATAGCTTGAATTAGGGTGGGAGGAGAAAGAATTTGAGGCGGGATTTCCCAACAGTGGAGGCAGTCCCGTCTGTCTTTGCTTCTGGCGTTCATGGTCATGGCCGGAGGCTAGAACTTTGTAATTTATGAGGTTGGGGAGATTGTGTTTAAGGGAGCTACGGAGATACTGGAGCCTGCCTCGCCTCAGCCCTAATTTCCCAGGCTTGTGACAATGAACTAGGGGCCCTAACTCCCTCCTGCTCTCCTCCTCCTCTTTACTTACCACTTATCTTTCTCCTCCTCCTCTGGCTTTGCGCTCTCTCTGCCTCTGTCTGTCTCTCTCTCTCCCTCCCCCCTTCTCTTCCTCCCTCCCTCTTTCTTCTTTCTTTTTTTTCTCTCTCCATGTTCTATTCTGTCTCTCTCTTCTCTCCCCCCAATCTCTGGCCCTCGAACGCTGCCCTTTGTCTCCACTTCTCTTTGCCTCCGCCCTCTCCCTAAGTGAATGTGATGAAGTAATGAAAGACAAGACCAAGCAAGGGGGGAGAACCTGAAAGAAGAGATGTCCTTGAGGAGACCGGGAGAGATTTAATATAATTTCCTCTTTGAATTTCCTCTCTGTAAACAAACAAACCCAGAGTCCCAGCCTAAGGTCAGGAGGAGTGAGATCTTAGATTGACTGGAAAAAGTCTCCCATTCCTGGTTTGTAAGTGGGTTTTTGTTGTTGTTGTTGTTGTTTTGGTTTGGTTTGGTTTGGGTTGGGTTTTTTTTTTTTTGGTTGTTTGTTTGTTTTTATTTGTTTGTTTGTTTAGAAATCTCCGTAGTTCAAGGTACCAGTCAATGGTTCAGGGTTTCTTTCATGGGCATGGGAGTACCAAACTCTAGGGAAGTGTGGATCAACAGGCAAAGAGGAGGAAAGAGGAAGGGAGAGTGGCCAAGAGACACACCCAAGCAACTGTCCCCTTTTCAGAGAGAAAGACATTTCTTCTCATCTAGGAACTCCACCCATTCCTCTCTCCACCAGTATTTTCCTGGCCAGGCAGTGACATCCACACTGTCTGACAACCTTCTACATACTTACATATGCCCCCAAATAGACACACGAATGCATTCACTTGCATTCACCCTCAGATATATATAGTCACAGAAAAGCCAAACACACACACACACACACACCTGTTCTTTATCCCCGATTGCATACGGATAAACACACACTTCTTTATACACATTATTTACATACAGAAATACATACACACATTCATATCCTTACACACTTGCGCCAGTACATTCACTCACCTCCTACACACACATACAACTCTTTGCAGTTAATCACCTCTCAAAAATCAAAACTCATCACCTGAGATGGGATCTCAAAACTAAATTTGTCCACAAAACACAATTCTCCAATTGTGGAAATGGGTGGGGAAGGGGCGTCGTGCTGGTGGGAGGGACGACAAAGATATGCAATATCCTCTTCCCATTGCTTTAAATACTACTCTTTCGTGAGGTTCTGTCAATCTGTGTCTCTGTTCCCGTGTCTGTCACCCCTATTCCCGCGTGTACTTCGTCTAGTTTTCTCGCTGTTGTTATTGCGCCCCCTCCTCCCCTGCAATTCTCGCTAGTTTTCTGTAGGATCCCTATGCAAATGTCTGTCTCTAGCACGTTTCAGCTTTATATAGTCCTTGTACAAAGTCGCTTCACAATATTAATATTAATAATAATTAAAACGTGAATGTATGACGATGTGATTTTCTGAGAACAATAAAAGTCATCGGCTCCTCTCGCTCCGTTGCCTCTCACAGTGAGGGGGGGAAGCCAGAAAACTTGCCTCCCGGGTCCGTTTCTTATTCCCACCTCTTTTTCTGACCAGGTGAATAATAAAAAAATAATGAATAATAATAAAACAATAGCGGCGGCATCAACAACAGGAAGACTGAGCAAGCAGGCTAGATCTGTTGAGGCGTCTGTCATCTTTTGGCCCCAAATAATTAAAGGCAGAGATAAAATGGGAGCGGTAAACTCGCGTGTCCTAGGGGAAGGGTGGTGATAAAAGTAGTGGAGGGAAGGGAAGACAGAAAATAGAATTAGGAAAGTGTCCAGGCAAGAGGGAGCATATGCTAGACTGGAAAGGGAAGTCAGAGCCTGTAGAGATCCCAAAAAATCTATCACCTGCTGGAACGCCCTAAGGTGGAGTTTCTTCGGAAAAAGAGGAAATTGTGAAGGGCAGGTTGGGAACACTTCAATGTGTATAATAGAGTGGCTCTTGGACCGCTGATTCTGGAAAAAGAGAAGAAATTGCCATTGGTAATTGAAGAAACCTTTATTTACAGGGTCCACATATTTTAAAAACACACAGCTGTGAGTTTGTTAAATAGTACCCTTATTTATAGCCTTCACCCGGTAAGAGCGAAAACTGAAGGCTGGACTTTAATTCCTTACGGGAGTAATGCTCACAATTAGCTTCCCAAAGCATCCCCTCTTTCTCCAGTTTCCTTTGGACTGCCTCTGGATTTCCTGCTCTCTTCTTCCTGAACTCTTCAATTTCCCTTCCTTATGCTTACCACTCATATCCCAAGAAAGTGTCCACTTTCCAACTACCTTATTCCTAAAGCAAGAAACATCTGTTCGAGGTTAGGAGGTGGCCTACTGGTAGGGATAACTATTTTACAAAAAGTCTCCGATAAGTGTATGAACGTCCCAGTGTGTGTGTCGGTGTGTATGTGAAGTCAGCAACAGGAATGAGTGTGGAGGGAGAAATCTCTCTACTGCCCTCAACATGCAATGTTCAAATCGTTTGGGTGGTTCTTTTTTGAAAAAGAGACATCTAGAAAAACAGCCAGTAGAGTTCAGACCTGGTTGGGGAAAGTCCATCGGATATGGGAGATTCCGGGGGAGGAGGTATGGGGCAGGAGAATGCAAATGGTTTATTCATGGATCTTTGCCTTCAACAGGATGCAAGGCCTCCTAACCTTCAAAGCTCTGAGCAAATGCCATTATTTTGATAATTAAAATAATACTTTGACCTAATTCTTCTGGAGATTTAAGACCATTTTCCTTCTTTGTTTAAAATATCCGACTTATTGTCTCTATCCTTGAGTTATTTGATAACATTGTCGCTTGGTTCCTGGGAACCAGGTGGAGGGAATAATGGGGACTTACAACTCAAACAGCTGGGCTCTCCATAGGTTTGGGCTCCCTTGGAGAGAGATTGCAGAATATCAGGAAAGGGTACAGATTTTTGTTTTCTTCCTACACCAGGCTCAGAAATAAGATTCCCCATGAGCATCCTTGTGAAGAGAGGGAAATTACTATTCAGGTCCCAAACAGTTTTCTTTTGGGGACTTATTCTGACAATTGCTTCTATTCGCGTCTTCTCGCCAGAAAATATTACATTTACTGAAAAAAAAATAGTATAGTAAAAATCTTTGCTCAGGATAGAGTTAAGCCCTGGAAGTCAAGGAAGTAAAGGAAAGGAAAATTATTCAGATTATTCGGAGAAAAAATAATTCTATGCGTGGCGGTGTATATGTGGGAGAGAGAGAGAGAGAGAGAGAGAGAGAGAGAGAGAGAGAGAGAGAGAGAGAGAGAGAGAGAGAGAGAGAGA
>JAJPUD010000267.1:275156-290386 GCA_023553655.1 Myrmecobius fasciatus | reverse complement strand
AGAGAGAGAGAGAGAGAGAGAGAGAGAGAGAGAGAGAGAGAGAGAGAACAAGGAAGAAAAAAAGACACAAAGAGAAAAAGAAGAAAGAAGAGGAAGAAGAAAGGGGAGGAGGAGGAAGAGGGCCTTAGTAGGTCTTTCTCAACTGCCCCATTCCTCTCTCCTGTTTTGTCCAGCGACTTTGGCTGCCCGCTGGCAGTCTGGGTGGGCGGGGGTGGGGGTGAGGGGGCGCCATTACAAAGTGAAGGTCAAGTTAGCACCGTACCTTATAAGGAAGGCGTTAGTCCTCCATTTTCAGGGCTTTCTCTTGGCCAGGGACATGGCCGTGGCATTTCTGGTCGTGTAAACACTGGCCTCTTTGGGGCCTTTCCCCCCTAAGGCCTCTCCCCTCCCTTTATTGGGGATGGGGGTGCCGCAGTGCAACCCCTAGCCTCAGCGGAAACGGCGGAAATGAAAGCAAAGGTAAAGAAGACTGAAAGACTGCCTGGAAACTTTCTCTTTCCTCCCTTAGTGTCTCTTCTTCTGTTCTCTCTTTCGGTAGCTCTTTCCTTCCTATTTCTCTCTCTCTCTCTCTCTCTCTCTCTCTCTCTCTCTCTCTCTCTCTGTCTCTCTCTGTCTCTCTCTCTCCCCCACCTCCCTCCCCCTCCCTCCGTCTTCTTTTCTCTCCTCCTTCTTTTCCTCCTCCTCTCTCCCCCCCCCCTTCCCACTACAAAATCCATTCTATTCCTGTAAGATGCTGAGCAGGTCGTAAGAGTTGAAGAGGAAATTAAACGTCATAAAGAAAAGTCCATTTTCAGCTTAAATGTCTGAACATTACGATTTCCTTCAGAAAACAATGAAGCGCATTCGGTAAGGGGGAGAGGAAGCGGGGGGGGGGGGTGGAAGGGAGGAGATTTATTTATTTATTTGTTCATTTATTAGCTCTGTAGTCTGGAAAGAAAGGAATGAGACCACGAAAGAAGCATCTTAAACCTGAAATTAGCAAAGGCTGGAAGACTGGGTGAATGGGGATGAAAGACTGTTGGAGAGAAAACCAAGTTCTTGGTCAAAACACCACGTACTGGACCCCATTGCCTTCAGCCTGGATAAAGAAATAAAGAAGGGTTTAATATGCTATCAAGAAGAGAGTAGATATTGTATTTGAGGGAGAGAAGTGAGGAAGGAATAGAGAGGAGAGAATCGGAGTCTGAGTCAGGCTCAAGAGAGACTAGATCGCAGTTCTTGAAATGGGCCTGTCGGGTTATGGCTACCACGGTGGTTGGGAGGGAGGGTAAGGAAGGAAAAGATTCAGCTTCCTTTGGGTAAAGAGCAAGAGAGCTTGGATGTCTTAAGGGAAGGAAAAGTGGTATTTCCTCTCTTGATTTTCTGAAGTTCTTTTCATTTTCTCTACATGGATATTTCCCAACACCTTGCCAAATATCTCCAACCTGCTCTTGGGCTCAAATTCAAAATTACGTCTTTTAAAAATTCTAATAAACCCACAGTGGAGAGGAAAAGAATAGAGATAACAAAGGGGGGGGGGAGAATGAAGGAAGGGCTCCTCGAATTGAAGCCGACTTTCTTCTGAAAATAACAGTGACATTTCTCCTCCCCTTCTCTCCACCTCTGAAATTTGACTTTCGGCCCATCCTCTTACCTCACTCTGGTATCTTCCCTTTCTCCCATTTATTCTCCTTACCTCCATGTTTCCGCTGTGATTAGAAATTTAATACTACAGTTCAGGCCCCAGAGGCCCAGGAATAGACTGAGATCTCTGCTGTTCAATCCTATTTCCCTCAGCTCCTTCAGATCCTCCACTCACTACATAGAAAACAAAGGAGAAGGATTTTATATTTCTTTGTTGTCCTTAAAGGCTCGTGGCTTTAAAGGCAAGTTCCTGACCCTTTGGATATAAAGATAAGCATATCCCCCAAGACGCCTAATCTAGGCAACAAGATCCTGACTTTCCACAGCAGTCTCAGTTACCCTTGCTTGACTGGAGGTGCGATTGAAAGAGCTAAAGAGGACAAATTTCATTTAAGAAACCCAGGACACCCACCCTCTTGGTTTCCATCTGTACCCATCTCTATCCTTTTGTAGGCCTACAGTAGTTTTCACAATCAGAGAGGACAAGTGTTGGGGGGAGGGTGTGGGGAAGCCTTTTCTTCATCCTTCAGCCTTAGGACAAAGGGGAGTATCTGGGTGAGGGAATTTTGGCATCCTGTCAGAATTAATGAGTCCTCACCTGTCCCCATCCTTTAAACTGACAGTAATATCATAATGAAAACTTAAATGTTTCAAGAAGGCAGGATATTTCATCCTCAAAACAAAAATTAATAGAAAAAGCAGAGTGTAAAGGTGCAGGTAAGCAATAGATCAGGGAACCTCTGAGATCTACTTTTTACAAAGAAATCAAACTTATTACTGAGTCCACACCCAGAAATAAGGATACAATCTGGGTACAAATACCTATACAAAACACACACAAGCACATATGGATATAAAACGTAGGGATACATCAAAGAAGACCCTGCATACTGATACAAATATCCCCATTTCAGACTCACTGAAAAAATAATCATGCCTAATCCTATTTTCCATAGCAATGAGTGTCCATGGACACAGATACATATTCAATGCAAACAATACAAGCACACACATCCATCAAAGCACATTAACCTATTTACATATAACATATCCATATGTTATTAGATGTATAAATCATAAATAAATGCAGAAAACAAAATGATAAAATGATTAGGCACACATACAAACAAGTCTATTTGCCATATTCATGCACATAGACATGCACATGTACACATCACACATTCCCATGTACACACTTCCATGCACATTAAAGCACAGATGCCAAACATGCTCACAAACACATATACTCAACACACTCACATACATAACTGGTTTCATACCAACTCCAAACGTTCATGTACAAAGGTACACACCCACACTTACATGCAGCATGTTCACACGGACATACAAGAAGCCAGCAGTCCCCTTTGCTTCTCAAATGTATAAGCTAAAAGTCCAAACAATGGACAGTTGTTTATGATAAAAAGGCTCTTAAAGTTTGAGGCCAGGCAATCAATCTCTGGGGTATCTTCCTGATACAGAGTTTCTGAAAGTAGTAACAAGAGAGCTAATGGAAAGTGCTCTAAAAGAGAAAAGTTGACCAAAATTAAAGAGGCTGACTCAATAAGTAGTATATGATAGATCCAATACTCTTCCACGTGCACTCACTCTTGCTCACATCCACACACAGAGATTGAGTACCACAATTGATACCTTTATATCATGCCTATGAATACAGGTTTTATAGATATATCTCAGTATGTCCACCACTGCCACTCTGAAAAGAACAAGAAAATGAATTGTCACTTTGGAGACAGAGTCATTGGTGGAAAGATGGACGGATGATTTCTTTCTGGAAAACAGACATTTTGTAAACATTTTTGGTCACCAGAATTTTCTTGAAAAGTGTTCTGATTTTCCTCACTAAGTGACCTTACCACCACCACTTTTCTCATCTTTCTGGTGTTAAAAAAACTTCTGCCCTTTTCATTTTCGACCCAGGCATCTGATTACACGTTAAGAGCCACTGAAGTTGATCTCATAAAAATGCCGCCATCTCACTTTGATCATTGAGGACTGGGTAGGAGACTTAAGTAGGTGCTAAAAGCGGGGAATGGCATCCGGCGGCCCATCCCTCTCACCTCTCCTCTTCATACTCACCTCTCCCTCTCTGTCTCCTCTCTACCCCTTTCTTCCTCCCTCTGTGTCACTTTTATCTCCTCCAGCCTGTCTGTCCTCATCTCTCCATCGAACTCTCCCTTATTTCCTTCAATCTCCTCTTGAATTAGGAGTTTCTGGATCCTAATAAGGGCTACAGCCTGAGCTCAGGTGACCCAGGAGGAAAGGGGAAGGCAGAGTTAGTTTTCCGTGCCAGTGCAGCAAGTGATTTGGCCAGAGGAAGAATCATATATTTCCTCCTTCTGAAGCAGGAAGGCTTCTTTCTAGGTGACATGTTCCTATTTTCTTCATTTTAGGGCATTTGGCAAATGGGCCAATGAAACAAATTTGTAAATGGGCTTTTTAAAATGGCAGATATGAACTTGCTCCATACCTTTTGATCTCTCTCCCTCCCTCCTTCTCTCTCTCTCTCTCTCTCTCTCTCTCTCTCTCTCTCTCTCTCTCTGCTAGGCATATGGCATTGAGACTGAAAGAGGAAGTCAACTTTTCCGAACCCTAACTGTGCAGACAATTCCTGATAGGTTGGCTCCCTTCCGGCCACGGGGATGAAGCCTCGGCCCAGGTGGGGAGTGGGAGAACCAGAGTGGATCTAGAGGAGAAACAAGAGTCTGAGTAGGGTGGGCTCGGGTTGCTGTCCCACTTTATGCCGCTCAGTTCATTGCAGTTCCCCAGGGCCCCAAACTGACACTGAGACAGACCCGACCGGCCACCAGTCACTGGCCGCCGCATTAGATCTGGGCAGACTCTCTCCGAAAAGCCGAATAACTCACGTACGGAGAAATATAACCTTAACAGAAAAAAACAGGATAAAATACTCCCACAAAGCTATGTAAAGAGAAAAGAAAACAAAGCAAAAGGAGGAAAAGGAAATAAATGTAAACTAAATTACCGGCCCTTCCCATATTCAAAGCAACTCCTCTGCGTGATTCTTAGAGTATTCTCTCCTTTTATCTTTATTGACTCCACATGAAACTAAATTCAGAACTCAGATCTGAGGAAAGAAATAAAGGGCTCCCTTTCCCCCTTGGAATTGTCTTTACAGATTAGCGTTCTTCCAATTATACTGATCTCTGATACTTGGGGCTGGCTCAGAGTATTCTCACACCAACCCATACTCTTTTTACTTAAAGAAACCGGTCTGGGTTTTTCTCATCCCTAAAGATCCGGCGGGAATGCTTTCGGCAGAAGAAAGTGTTCTCCAACAAATGAAGGAAACAAACACCATGGGAGGGAAGGGGAGGGGAGGGGAGGACGGGACTCGGAGAGCGAAGAGAGCCCCCTGAAATCATGACCTCCCTGACTTCCTCAGACATAGAATGCATAGAAAGATCGTGAAAGGATTTCCCCCCTTCTTTTCTATAAGAGATGTCAGGGAAACTAGGATGGAAGAGAAGAACCTGAGATGTTATAAACCGGTCAAGAGATAGTCTAGACTAGCCAAAGGAAACTGAAGAAATTGTAGCTGCCTGCTTTGACAGCCGTTGGTAGAAGTCGACGTCGTGAGAGCGTGTGGTTCAGGCAGGGAACTGAGGTTTGAGGCCAGTACCCGTCCCAGGACTGGGGAGAATTTGCTTTTCATTCCATTGTTCAAGTTTTCCTGCGTTGTAACATCCTCCTTTCCCCTGTATGTGAGTGAATGGAAGAAGAGGGGAGGTAGAGAAAGTTCTGGGGACATTGTCCCTCTTCTCTCTCTGGGGCAAAAAGGTAAATCGGTTTATTCCCTAAGCCTGCCTTACTCCTGGCTCTGACATGAGAGAAACTTTTACTGGGTGATAAAGGTGGTGATGATGGTAGTGGTGGAGGAGGAGAAGGATGAGGACGAGGAGGAGGAGGAGGATGCCCCAGAAGAAATTTTCTGGAAATTGAAATAAATGAGGACTTTGGAACTCTCTGGCTTTCCTTACTCCCTAGCCCCAGAACTAGAGACAGACACAGAGGGGCCATCGGCCAGGCCGGGGGCTGCTCTGGGAATTGCCTATGGATTGGATGGGAGGGGACATAGGAAGAACTTCCCGGTCTCTCTCCAGATGGCCCAGTCCCAGGGCCAGGCTCCCAGGCGGGGCTCCGGAGCCAGAAAGAGAAGGCCAAGCCATTCCATGGGCATATTTGCCAATCAACGCCTCAGTGACCTCGGCTGCCTTAGCCATGTGTTTCTCACCCCCCTCCCCCAAGTCCGAGAAATTGGGGCTGGAGTGAAAGGAAAGGGTTTATTAATTTTTTAATTGTCATTATTACCAATAAATAAAGATTAAATTTAAACAGGGAGATTTTAGCTAACTTTGGGGACTAATTTTTAGGGAAGATAGCAAGCAACCCTCTCCCTAAGCATTGAGTCGTCTGCTTCAGGCAATCCCATGGTTTCATGGGGACAAACTCCTTTGACTTTTTTTTTCCCCTTTCTTTTCTGTCTCAAGGAAATGGAGCCGCCGGCAGCTCCCTCCAGTCGCTAGTCTCACTTTTATGGTGGCCCCGGAATAAACTTTGGTGGTCAAATTCAAGTGCTAAGGCTGCACAGCTGTCTCCTCACAGGAAGGCGGCAACTCCCACCCCCCCCAAACACACACTTTTACACTGGGTGTTCACAGCTATTTACTTTTTAGGCTATTGATCCTTAACTCGCCCCATCTCTCTACTCCCCCCATACCAATCCGCTCCCCCGACAGCCCAGGGGCCCTAGGATTGGGAAAGAAGTTTGGCTAGGGGAAGGAGGGAGAGAGTCGTAGCCTTGACCTATAGGAGCAACTTCCTTTGTCTCTAAGTTCCATATTCCTAGAAGAAAGAGGAATCTCTAATCTTTTCCCCTACCCAAAATGGGGGATCTTCTGATTTCCCATAGACAATAGCACAGTGGGGTCCTAGTGGACCCTATAAAAGTTACAATCCATACTTCTCTAACACGATAATTAAAAACCCTGGCTCAAATCTCCCTATAAATGGGGCAGAGGGGAACGCAGACAACCAATATTTTGGCTCTTTCTGAGCTGTCTTTGACCTGTTCTTTCTTCTGAGGACTCTCTCACATTGCCAATTTTATTATATATTCTAATTTATATACATATATATATATAAATGTGTATGCATAAATATTTACATTGAATATGAAAATTCTCCCTTTCAGCATATATTAGGAACTAAGGGGGGGGGGATGGAATGAAAAGAACATAAGGGAATGGGAAAGGGGATGATGAAAGCTGGGATTCTGGGTCTTGAATTATCCCTGGCTTAGAGAACATATTAGGTTATTAACAAAAACAATAGAATGCTGGTGTCCGAAGCAGCTTGTCCAGCCTTGAGGCTGGGCCGGAGACCACCGCTGGCTCCAGATGTTGCTTTTAATGGAATACATTTTTTTTTTTCAGCACCCACAGGCAGCAGCAGCAGTCGGGCGCCAAAGAGTATATGAAGACGATTTAGTTTGTGAATAGAGACTGGAGTAAGGGGTCCCTAGATAGAGACTAGAGAAATTCCTCTGACTATGGGTCTCCAATAAGTCCCGATGGGCAAAGAAAAACAAAACCTTGGGAAATGAAATAAAAATGACAACAGAAGTTGCCTAGATAGAAACTCCACATAGAAACGAAGACAGCCCAGCCAGCTATTCCCCCAGAAAAGGAAGCTAGTAAACCTCCTCTCCATCATTTAGATCTGAATTATTTTGGGGGATATTGCCATCCCTTTTCTTAGGGGAAAATGAAGAACAGTGTTGGAAAAGTCTCATTTGCCATGTCCTTGTAGTGCCAAGCTGTATTCTCTTCTCCCCACCAAATGTATTGCTGATATTCCCTCAAATAAACTTTTTTTCCTGCTCAGTTGTGTCCAGTGTGGTCAGAAAGAGGGCAGATTTAAGAAGTGGTGGAGTAGGGGAGGGTCCCCCAGTATAGCGCCCCGATGAAGTTGGTCCTTCCAGAGGACCAGAAATCAAAGAGAAGAGAAGGGGAAAAATCAACTCTGCCTGCCTGGGAGTGAGGGAACAACAACAAAAAACAAAAACAAAAACAACCCCCCTCCCCCCCAAAAAAACCATCAACAAAAAAAACAAAACAAACAAACAAAAAATAAGCCTACTCTGTCCCCAAACCTTTCCCAACCCTGCTGCTCCTCGAGGAAACGGGATGCGAGTCTGCAGCTGTCACCACCCTTGCCTTAGGAGATGGAATTTTTCCCCAAACGTGAGACCCGCCTACTCTAATGGAGTTGGGGGCCCCACCAGTTTAGATCAGCAGCTCGGATCAACCCCTGACTGGCCTCGAACTCTAATTTCCCAGCATTTCCAGGAAGAGGGAATTGGAGAAGGGGAGAACCTTAAAACTCGAGAAATGCTCCCAGAACCCCAGCGTTTGCCCGCAGCCCCATCTGGGTATGGGTGATGGGTCCAGAAAGGGGGTAAGGAATTGGCAACGGATATGTGTGGGAGCCAGACCCAGAAAGGCAGGAAGGAGAGGGAAATACAAGATAAATGGCTTGGAGCAGTTTTTTTTCTTTGGGGTTTGGGGGTTTGAATCCACAGTGGATCTAGCTTTCTCGGCATTGATTGACAATAAAGGCGGGTATGAAATATTCACCAGGGCCACTCTCTCTCACTAAATATTTAACACAACATTAGAAAAGGTTTTTCCCAGACTTAGCCAGGCACCGGCTGGACTCGTTGGCTCGCCCCTCTGATAGATGACTAATTCCATAGCCCAAAGCACTCGAGAAGGGAGCAGAGGAGTGAGAGAAAGTTAGGATGCTCAGAGCCGCTCAAGGACCTTTGGGAAACTTCTCTCACCTTGCTGTCCACCCAAAGATAAAGAATAGGGCTCTCCCCCCATTTTAGACCCCAGATCTCCAGGAGTAAGAAGTTACCAAACTCTTTTTCAATCTGCCAAACAGGTTGCTGTGTATAGTTGAGGGTGAGGGAGTAAATCATTAAAACCCTGAGGGAGAAAGAGGAATAAATCCATTTCTTCCCAGATGGACTGAGGTAGAAGTGAATGTCAACTCTCCCCCCCCCCCCCCCGCCACACACACACACCTAGTCCCTGTCTGAACAGAGGGAGAGGGAGCAAGACCGCTTCCCCATATGTGAGGACTTCCCTCCCCCCAATCCTGAGGGGGGGAAAGCGGTAGGGATAAGAAAATATAACTAGCCCCCCAAACTCCCCCTCTCCACCCGCCCCCAGCCCACCCCCACCCTCTCTTCCCTTTTGCTCGCTCCCTGGAATGGAGAGGAGGGGAGTGACGAGAGAACAGGAATACAAATCTGCAATTGATTTTCATAATGTTTCTGCGGTGTTCTCAAACCAATCGCCTGAACCTCCCCGGTCTTACCTAAGAGAGAACCCCTCCTACGTCTCTGAAGTGCTCCGAACTGATATATGACAATATCTACTTTGGATCACGTGCTCGGGGAGAGAGACTAAGACGGATAACGCGTCATCTCGCCTTCCCAAATTTTTCCCCCCTCGCTAGACTGGGTCCAAAACCTCCATCTAGAGCAAGCAGAAAAGGAGAACGATGTTTAACTCGGTTAACCTGGGTAACTTCTGCTCGCCGTCGCGCAAAGAGAGGGGCGCTGATTTCGGCGAAAGAGGGAGCTGCGCCTCCAATCTCTATCTGCCCAGCTGCACTTACTACGTGCCCGAGTTCTCCACCGTCTCTTCTTTCCTGCCCCAGGCCCCCTCTCGCCAGATCTCCTACCCCTACTCCACCCAAGTGCCCCCAGTCCGGGAGGTCTCCTATGGCCTGGAGACCTCGGGGAAATGGCATCACAGAAACAGCTACTCTTCCTGCTATGCTGCGGACGAGCTCATGCACAGGGAATGCCTCCCTCCTTCCACCGTGACGGAGATCCTCATGAAAAACGAAGGCTCCTACGGCAGCCACCACCACCCCAGCGCCCCCCACCCGGGCCCCGGCTTCTATTCGTCAGTCAACAAGAACAGCGTCCTGCCCCAAGCCTTCGACCGATTCTTCGACAATGCCTACTGTGGGAGCGACGGGCCAGCCGAGCCCCCGTGCGTGGGCAAAGGAGAAGGCAAGGGGGAACCCGATCCCCCCCCAGCCCGGGGTCCTAGCTCCCCGGCCCGAGTCCGGCGGAGACCCGGAGGACGAGGAGGAGAACACTAACCCCAGCTCATCCGGCTCGTCCCACTCAGCCGGCAAAGAGGCTAGCAAGGGAACCAGTTCCAGTAGGTAGCGAGTCTCCTAGCCAGTAAACTGGGGGAGGTTAAGGGCGGAGGGGGGAAGCAGGCGGGGGGTGTTGACTCGTGTTTTGGGTCGGTCTGATTTTATGTGGAGTTTTATAAGCATTCAAAGGATTTTATTATAACCTACAAAGCCCTCTCTCCCAACGACTTGACTTTTTACGATGGAGAAAGGGTGGGGAGCGAGGGAAAAGGGCTCTTTGGAAATGCTCTGTGAACCCCCCCACCCCGCCCCTTATCTCCCTTAGTCTGTGAAATTTTTAAAAGCGCCACCATCGCGGACTATATTAACTTTGATCGTGAACTTAGAGGAGCATTTAAGGAAGGAAGGATCGGGGAGCTGGACTACTGAGGGGGGTGGAGGGAGGGAGGAGTGGAGGGAGAGAAAGGGGAGGGCGAGAGTGAGACAGAGAAAAGAGGGGTAGGGTGGGGGGGCTAGAGAGGCAATTGAGCAGAACATTAAACAAGAGAAGCAATCGAGGTCTAGTTTGCTTCGTCTCCTTTTAGGTTTTCTTTAAAAATTGAAACGAAATGTCTGGGGGTCCTTAGGGCGAGGCGCAGGGCAGTCCATTGGTGGAAAGTAATGGTGAGAGGACAATTACAGGAGGCTGTATTTTATCTCACTTCTTCGGGGTCTGGGTAAAATAATGGCGCCCCCCCCCACACACACACCTCCTGTCAGTAGCTCCAAGGCTTTACTGAACTGCAAAATTCAATAACTAAAAATCCCGGCTTCTGGAAAGAGGTGGCCTCATTGAAGAGTTCATTATAGCTTCCCACCGATCAGTTCCAGGGCCTGGATCGCTGGAGTGAGTTGAGCTCCTGAACCTATCAGTTTCTCCTCTTTCTGTTCCACTTCCTTTGAAAAGGAAGATGGCATGAAGGAACACCCGACAGATCTATAGGAAATAGGCAATACAGACGAGCTTGAACGGCTAAAGAAGGCTCTTGGATTGAGAGGATTTAGGGGAAGACTGAGGGGGCGAAATAGGTAGGCAAATGTGAAGATAGTCCCAGGTTTTCTTTCAATCCCTCCTTAGCTTCTGCTTGTCCTCCCTATTTCCACTCTCAATAAACAGCTCACATTCAGGACATGCAAGCAAATATAGATGAGCCCAGGTAATAACATAAGCAGGTCGAGTAATTCTGGGGGAAATCCACTTGCAGAGACTCTCGGTCTATATAAGTTGGAACCAGTGGAGTCGGGAGGCTGCCTGTGCCCTGCTTCCAAGAATATCCTGTCAGGATGGAAGGAAGAGGACGGAGGTCAGGGGTAGGGCGGTTGGAGGGACGCTCCTCCCAGGTTTCTGGGGTCTTTGGCTTCTGACTTGTCTCTTTTCCCCTCTCCTTGTACTTGTCCCCCCTCCCTCCAGACGCCCCCCGCACCCGAAAGAAGCGCTGTCCTTATTCGAAATTCCAGATCCGGGAACTGGAGAGAGAATTTTTCTTCAATGTCTATATCAACAAAGAGAAGCGGCTGCAGCTGTCCCGGATGCTGAATCTGACAGACCGACAAGTGAAGATTTGGTTTCAGAACAGAAGAATGAAAGAGAAAAAACTGAGCAGAGACCGGCTGCAGTATTTCTCTGGGAACCCTCTACTGTAAACCTTGGACTGGGCTCTACTGTAAACCTTGGACTGGGAGGGGGAGGTCAGGGGAGGGAGGAAGGTGTGAGGTTATTTTATTTTATTTTATTTTATTTTATTTTATTATTTTTCTAATTCGCCTTCTCTCTGCGGGTGGAAAACTGGACTATGTCAACTGGTGGGAGGGTATGGGGCTCCCTAGTTCTCCCATCCCTCCTTTCAGTCTCCCCCTCCCAGAACTATCTGTCTCCACATTTAGTCTGTGACTGTCGCTGTGGATGTCAGGGATTTTGTGTGTGTGTGTGGGGGGGGGTGACCAATTGCCATTGGCAATCTTCTCTGGCCAAGATGAAAACTCTTTATTTAAAAAACAAAGCAAAACCACACCACACAACAATTTATTTTAATAGTTGGATTTGGACGGGGAACAGGAAAGGGGTAGTGAGCGTTTGAGTCTAACCTGATACTAGTAATGATGCTTTTCCTCATTGCCAGTGAGAAAAAACAAAAACAAAAACCTGATAACATTCTCTGTCTGAGAACCAGAGAGCCCCCAAGCCTCCTCCAATCCCTCCCCAATTTCTTTCCACCTCCTGACAGGGGTGGGGAGGGGGGAGCAGCAACCCGACCCTGCCATGTGTGAAATTCATGTACCTTCTTCAATTTGGTGTTAGGTGTGCAGAGTCTGTGTCCTACCTCTGTCTGCACCTAGGTGCACAGCTGTGAACCTACGGAGCTGTCTTCTGTACAGATGTCGAGCCCTCTTTTCTGGTGCGATATTCCTGACATTTTATCCCAACCCTTCCTTACTTCCTTCCCAGGTTTTTTTTACACCTATATATCTATAGTCTATGCAGTTGTTACCTCTTTCTTTCTTTCTTTTTTTTTTTAAGAAAGAAAAAGAAAAAGGAAAATGGGGAGGTGTAGGAGGGAAGAAAAAAAAAGGAAGGCTGGGGAGGGTAAGTTTAACACTTTCCTCACATTTTCCCTGGCATTTTTGTAAATACATTTCACAAGTATTTTTCTCCCCTTCACCCCCCTCCCATCTATGTCGGGGAGAGGAAAAAGAAAAAAATGAAAAGTCTAAGAACTCATCTCTTCGTATGTGTGCGTGTGCGTATGAGTACGTGTGTGTGCAATTCCCACCCATCCCCATTCTTCCAGGGGGATTTCTGTGAATTTTTGTGGAAAATAAAGAGATTCCATTCTGTTCAAAATTATTATTTCATTTAACCTTTTCATTAGGTTCTCCTCTTCTTCAAATCCTCAGTGTAGCAGCAGTATATGGCATGACAGACATTATAGATAGACACGAACATTTCTGGATGGGAAAGGCAAAGCAAGACTCCTGAGGGTGGGAAACTAGAGGAGAGAGAGACAAGGGAAACGGGAAGACAGGAGACATGCATGTGACAGGTAATCTTTGTATGTTTATGGAATACTATATGCCCTCTGTGCTCGTGTGTGGATGAATATATGTGTGTAGCTTCCTCTTCGGGTTGAGGAAACGGAGACTCCATTTTCCCTCCTAATCCTCTTCTTTCTCATGTGTAGTCAGGGCCTGGTCCAAACTACCAGCAACGTTGTGCTTTTAAGCACATGTTTGTTGTGGAGTTAATTGTAACCATCATCGAATTGAAATTTATAGGAATTTTCTTGGCTCCGCCGCCCTCCTTCCAGATGTCTCCGTCTGTCGCACTTAAATTTGCAGGGTTTCCTCCACCCCCTTCACGAGAAGACTGTATTGGAATTTTTATATATGGTGATTATTGGGAGAGGGAGGGAGGAGGAGGGGAGAGTCTTGGGGCCCTGAGATGGGGGAAAGGGGAGATGGGGCACACTAATAATTACCCACAGCACCTCCTCCCACCCAAAGCACTATTGGAATATAAAGTCGAAGGCCACTACAATCTCCTTCCTTCTCCGACTCAGTCTCTCCTTCCCCTCTCCCTACCTCTCCCTACTCCAACATAAAAAGCAAGGACACCTCATGGTTTCTTTAGACATAACTAGAGAGAGCTAGAGCTGTCGGACCATCCACTGAGACCTTGTCTGCATACGACATTGCTCGAGCCAGTGTATAAAATTACCAAGATTTGTTTTATGAAAAGGAACATCGAAGTGGGGAGGGAGGTTAGGGCTGTCAGGGAGATGGCTGGAGTGAAGTAGGGAGAGAAGTTTCAGCACCCAACTGTATTTGCATATGGAGTTCTTGAAGATAGATTGAGGGGTTCCCCCACGTCTTTTCACCTTTTCAGGCACTGATTCATGGAAGAGGGCCTCTTTAGTTTGTGATATTACTATTCTATTCAATTTAATTAATAGGTTGGGGGCGGGGTGCATTAAGAGGACTCCGGTCTCTTTTTCAAGTATTCTCTATATTCCTACTTGTTTTTGTTCAATTCACAGAAAACATTTTTCGATACAAGAATAGGTAAAAGAAAAGGAGCGAAATGATTGGTATCATGCTGCCAATTCTGAAGTAGGTGACTGTTTAGCTTAGATAAATTGGAACCAACTGTATATGTAGATGGACATATACGGTTTATTCTTAAGAGTGGGTTAGAAGAGGTAAATCTGTGTGGAAGAGTACGGTTTTTCTCCGGAATTTGTGGGTTTATTTAATTCTCTACATATATCTAGTTTTATATATGTGGGCACACATATATACAGTTTGCCAATATGGGGGATGTGTAATTGTGCAGAATGTATTCGAGAGCCTTTGCATGTGTGTGAGTGTGTGTGTGTGTGTGTGTGTGTGTGTAATGTGTGTTTCCCTGCTGAAAGGTCGTGAGAGCATTTTCGTGTGAGTGTGAATGTATGGTGTGTGCATGTGTGTGCTCGCAGGCATGTATATATTCGCTTGCGCTGTATGTTTCCGTGCTGTAGGGTCATGAGAGCAAAGAGATGTCTGGCTGAATTGGGAAGAGCGATGCGTTTCCGATAAAATAAGATAGGGCCAAATATATGAAATACAGAGAAAGAAAGACAACAAATGAAACCCAATAATTCCCGGAGACTCGGCTGACTTTGAGGAAATACGATCGAAACCCTAGGGAAATGCTCGAAGTCTCCTAGGAATTGGGTGTTGAAGAATTGGTTGCGTGGGGGCCGGGATGGGGGGCAGCGAGAAAGGGATACACCGGGGATTGTGTAAGAAGAAAACAATTCTTTCTGAAAATCCTAATGCTTCTCTTGTCGGGATCTACTAGATAATACTGGCTGGCTCTTGCTATTCTTGCGATCTTACTCCCTGACCCCCCAAAAAGAGAGAGAAAAAGGTTATTTCTCCTCCCTTTAAGAAAATCCACTTTTGATTCCAAAAGTGTTGGACCAAATCAGAGCTGCTCCAACTGGAGCCCGCTCCCGAGTTTTGTAGTTTTGGTTAATCCCTTCCAACAGCGGCGCTTCTCGGGAACAAAAGATACTAGTCTAGACGCCGCCATAAAGCGCCCCCCGCGCTTCTAAAACCGACTTCATTTTGGCCTTAACGACCCAGTCTGGCCTGTGGGAGAAAGCTTCCGCACTAAACAGTAAACAAATCGGAGAGGGAATTTTCCTGAGTTTTCCCTCCCCAATACCGACACACCCCAACCCCCTTTCCTTCCTTTTTTCCTGGCCTCCTTCCTTTCTCAGCTCTTCCCCCAAACTTTGTTCTCTCTCTCCCTCCCTCTCTCTCTCTCTCTCTCTCTCTCTCTCTCTCTCTCTCTCTCTCTC
>JAJPUD010000267.1:240301-273678 GCA_023553655.1 Myrmecobius fasciatus | reverse complement strand
CTCTCTCTCTCTCTCTCTCTCTCTCTCTCTCTCTCTCTCTCTCTCTCACACACACACACACACACACACACACACACACACACACACACACACCCCTGCAGCCCTGAAGTAGAGAAACATAACCTTGACTCCAATCCAGGAAGCGATTTGGGTAGGGTCGATGTACAAAGATCTTACCAGCCAGGAGCCCCAGGCTGGGGAACAGGGCCAACAATGGCTTTGAGAGGAGAGTCAGAGAGACTGAGAAATCAAGAAACACAGGGTCCTCAGCAGTTGCTTCCGGAGAGTTGTCGACCTCAGGACCCGGCGGAGAACTGAGAACAAAGGCTCCAAGCGTTGGGAAGTGGACTTGAAACTGCAAACCTAGGAGCTCTTTCTCTGCCTGTAGGTCTTTGGGTGAATTATCTGATTCAGTTCTCCACTAATTTTCAGGATGCCAGAACGAGAGGGAAAGTGGAGAAATGATAGAGAGCCACCTACTTCTATTGCCTAACCAGCTGAATCTTTCTTCTCCACCTTCTAGTCCTACAGACTTTGGGCAAAGTGCCCCCAAATTAATATCTATCCTAGGGTGCCAACCAGGTTAAGAACACTAAATATGGTGTGACCTATGGAGGGGGGGAGGGAAGGAGCCATTTGGAGCTGGTAGAGAGTATTAGAATCACTTATCAACTTTTTTGGAGATTATTTAAACATAGAGTTGGGGATCCATAAGCCCTTCTAAAAATGAAGAAACTTTGTTTTCCACATTCTTTACTTCAAATGGCCTTTTTTGGGGCCTGGATGATTTATCCAAGGAGAGCTCTCAGTCTTCCCTGGTGCCGCCCTCTAGGAGCAACCTGAGAAGGTCAAAAGCAAATCTACTGGACTTGGGGTTTTTGGTGGGGAACCCCAGAGCTTCCATAAAGGAGAAGTGAGAGCTGCTGCAATATTGACTTTGTCAAGGAAAACTATAAAGGATGATTAAAAAGGAAGAAAAAAGAAAAGGGAAAGAAAGAAAGAAAAAAGAGAAATAAAGAAATAAATGAGAAAGGAAAAGAATGAAGGAAAGAGAAAAGAAAAAAATGATGGAAAGGAAAGAGTAAACAGTCGATTTTCTAAATTATCTTTGCTCTGGGCTGGAGAAGCAGTGGACTAAGAAACTTTGGGATTCATTCCTAGAAGAATTTAATAAGATCAAAGAAAACATAGACTTTTCTGCCTTTTCTGTCTCGAAAATCACAGACTGCTTGTCCCATTCAACCTCAACTCAGGCCTCCCAGCAGCCAGGGATGGTTGGAGAAGCAAATTCAAGAATTGGGAGACTGGGGTATTTGGGAAATAAACTATAAAACCAAAGGTCTGGGGTGACTTGTGGTCCTCACCCTCCCTCCCCAATTGCTTACTTTCTTCTGTTTTTCTTCAAAGCTTTTGTTGGGGTGGGGGGGGAGGAGATCAAGTAAACATCCAGGAGATAAGAAAATAATTGGCAGCATTAGCTTTTCATACTGAGAAGGAGTTGGTGTTCCTGTGAACATAGTAAGAAACGGAGGGTGTTTATCTGTATATATTAGAAGAATATCGGACCGGAGTGTAGTGATCTTTTGATCGCTACCCTCTCCTGAAGGTTTCTTGCTCTGTGTGTATTTGTGTCCTCATCTGTGTTTATTAGATACAAACATGTATCTTGTAAATAGCCAAATAACTATGTGGTGTAAAAAATAGAATACATAAGTGTGTATATATAAATACATGCAAATATGTAGTGAAGTCTGCTGCTTATTTTACATGCATTGAAACACGGCAGCTAAATACATGCGTGATTGGGTTTCTTCATCACCAAATGGATTTCAAAAGCTGAATTAGTGTATATACTCATGTTCTGAGGCCTCCAGAGATATCTACCTATTTTACTTTTCTGTCTTTCTCGGGTTAGTCAGTTTTCTTTAGAATTCACTAAAGATTCTCATGGTGGGCAGCTATACCCAGGACTGATCGAAGAGAACAAAACCTTTTTTTTTTTTTTCGTATTGGGGGAGGGGAGAGGAAGAAAATTGGATTTTTATATGATCACAAATTTGGGGAACTTAAAAATCTCAAAAACACTGTAATTTAGATCCCTGAATACTGCCTATGTCCTGCGATCTTCCTTTCGCTGGAAGCGATTCCAACACATTCACAGGCACAAACCCACGTGCTTGCAAGAGCAGGTTTGGGGGCGGAATAACATATTTTAAAACTATCTCTGAAATTAAAAAAAAAAAAAAGAATTCCAGTTCTTGTGGAAAATCCCCTTGGTTTTTTTTTTTTCCCCCCTGAGGAGTAAATGGAAATATCCTTCAGTCTCTTTTCGAGGTTTCCTGACCCTATATATTTTTTTTCTGTCTTCTCATCTCATTACCTGCTTTAAAATTAAGGAATCTTAAACTGCTCTGGCCCGATCCCTGGCCCCTGATGCTTTCTATCCACATGGTCAGACCTAGTCTAGACAGAGAGCTATATTCTCCACCATAGGGCAGTGTCCTCCCAATTAGTGGAGTCCGGTTTTAGTGAATATATCGTTGATAAGGAACTTCCTAGCCGGAGAGCGGGATCCCTTAACAGGCAACTCTGGGAGAGGTTTAGGTGAATGATCTAGGGATACCCCAAGAAAAAAGGTCTGTTTTTAGCCCTATAATTATGGGGGAAAGGGAAGCAACGGAATAAATCAGGAAACTGAAAAGGATTATTGTTATATGTGCAAAGAAGCAGCGGGGCCTATGCCCAGATAAAGCACATAGATCTCCTAGATGGCTGAAAGATCCCCCCAATCCTTACCCGCACCAAATGAAGGGGGATCCCTGGCTTTACTGCTCTGACGGGGAACGAAAGTGAAGGAGCAACTAAAAGAAAATAAAATGGAGAACAACTTCTGAAAAGAAAAAATGTAGAGGGCATTGATGTGATATATACCATAGTAAAATTCCTTCTCTTCCCCCCTCCCTTCAATATTTATTCAAAGCAAACTTTTGAAATTCCGAAAAGGGATTTGTCCCGGTTCGACTGACTGAGCAAGCGAACAGAAACCACTAGAAGGGAGCAGAACAACTTGGAGTGTGAGATTGAGAACTCCCATTCTCTCCAGACAAGGGCCTAGGTCGAGAGCCCTCAGGCAGGGGGGACGCGACCGCCGTTTTCTGGGTGTCTTTGAACGCCAGGGCCGGGACAATAGGATGGAATCTGTCTTTGCTCATGGCCTAGAGAAAGGGAGAGTCAGGAAAGAGAGGGCGGAGGCCCAGGGAAAATCTTGAATTTTTCTCCAGATTTCAAACTCTAAAAAGATAATGCCTCCAGCCGCACTTCCCCTCTCCCTCCACCCAGTTAGTTAGTTCTTTTCCTATTACCAGGGCATTTTGAGGTTCGAGTTCCTCACCCATGTCCCCCTCCTGAAGTCTGTAACTCCACCCCCTCCCAATAAGTTATTAAAGTCCTCCTTGCTCTCTGTCTTTTGCTTTAATAGAGCCGCGTTTGCTTTTATCCTGCGTAATTAGAGGAGAACATTTGTCCCACCGGGGGTCCCACTTAAGCTGATGAATTTGATTTCTTTTTTTCATTAATGGACCGTGTTTATCATACTTCTAATTATTCAACTTTAAACACTATTTGTTCTGGTGAGGAGGTGGGAGGCAAAGCCAAAGTCTCCCTCTCCTTGTAAGAGGTATTCTTAATAACTAACTTTTTAGTGAGCACCCCCCCCCCCAAGCTCTGAGGTGAGGATAGAAGTAGGGATGGATATTTTTGCGGGGAGGGCAGGGGAGAAAATTGTAAAGCGGGAACTTTACTCCCTTTGCTTTTTCAGTTTAAATCCAGGTTGGATCTGTATGAAGTTTTTGTTTAGCTTTGAGGGGGAATCTGGATTTTCTCTCCAGCCCTTCTGCTCCCCCCACCCAGATACTTTTCCAAATGAACTTTGGGTCCAAGTGGCTGCTGACTCAGCACAACCACATAGTCCAGAAGTCTCATGGATGTAGTGGCAGAAAGGGCTCAGTTTCCCTTTAGCTCCGAGGCCCAGGGAACCGCCAAGCCCTAGACAAGCACGAAAGGATAGTAGGGCTGGGAACCTGGGATGGAGGGGGTGAGACAAATTCCTAGGCGAATTTGGGGGCCGTGGATGATAAAGACAGGGGAGAGGGCTCGGAAGGAAGGAAAATAAAAGCTCAGCCAAAGAGGGGGAGGGAGAGCCCCCCCAAAGCCATATAATTCTCAATTGCTTTGGTCTTTAATTTCATCGCCCTATAAATGAGGAAATATCAGTTCCCATACTAAATTTTTATCCTCGGCTGATAAATATGACGGGGGAATTTTCTTTGGGTCCTCGTAAAAGTGAACGGTTTCGATCAAACTGGTGGGAAAGGACTATGCAGATAATACAAACAGACTGGCCGTAAAGCGTCGGGTCGCTTTCGAAGGGGGGAGGGGATGGGAAAAGCTTGGGGTGGGGGGACAAATGGTTCTTTGCTTGAGCCGGCTGAGCCTCTTCTGCTGCCTAAAGTCTTTAACCTTGTCCAAGTAAACGGCGCGACAAGGCTCGGCTGGCCACAGAGCTATTTTCTCAGCCAAGCAAGTCCAGAGACGCCTGCAGAAAACTCAGCCCAAACCATTTCCAAACCAATTCCATCTCTGGGAATTGGGGGCCGGGAAGGAGGGCGACCAGTCACTCCTCTTTTTCCGCTGGGTCCGAGCCTTTTGCCGCAGAGCATTCCGAATCTTGTTTCTTTCTGACCTGGAGGACGGAAAATTCAATTTATTTTCGCAACCCCCGCCACCTCTCACGTTTCCTTAATTGACCCCAGGATCTGGACACTACTGTTGCTAGCCAGGGCCGGGCTGCCTTTCCGGGCCGGCTTGCTCTTTCAAACACCAGCGGATGGCGTTCAGCCCTACTCCTTTCTTTGCCCCAGCCCAGCGGGTTCGGGCCCGGAGTGATCCGTTGGGGAAGCGGGAACCCAGGAAAAGGATCAGATAGCTAGGGGGAAAATGTGGGGCTACCGGAATGACCAGTTATTCTTCAGTTCCGTTTCTAAGGGGGGGAGAGAGGAGAAGCAGGGAGAGAATTGTATGTAGTTCGCTTTGGGAGAAAAGCAAGCGGGCGATGGAAAAATAATTACTTCCAACTTGTGTCGCTCCTCTTTCTCTCCTTTGTATTCATGATCCACACTGCCCTACACCCAATCCCCTAAAAAATATCCTTCGGCCCTCGTTTCAATTTATAATCAGACTATCCTGAACTAGGTTCTGTTTCCTTGACTTTTCTCCTTGGGTTTCTGTCTCGGCCGCTGGCTCCTCAGGAACAGTACTATTTTCTTGATTTTTTTCCCCCCATTCTTTCTCTTTCCAGGCATATATCTCCATATGTTGGGAAAGGGAAAGGAAAGCAAGTTCACGAACTACATAGAGAATTCGGTTCCCTTCCACCTTCCAAGTGGAGACAAACCCGGATATAAGGCGAGCCTCCTAGAGAATGACATTTACAAACCCATCGGACTAGGATAGAGAAGTGAAAAAGAAAAAAAAAAAGAAAGAATGAAAAAGGAGAATAATAATAATGGGGGAAAGAAGTTCAAATAGTAGTGGTGGGGAGAGGAAGAAAATACTTTCTTGTTCTGGGAGTGCCTGAGATCCTATCAGAAAGTCCTTCGGGTGAAGCCATCAAGTTACCGTAACTCTCCTTTCCCCCAAAAATGGGATTTCCTTCTACCTACAAACCCCAGCAGGAACCTGACTCTCAACTATTCTCTCTGATAAACATTACTCTAGTCTGTCCCAATCTCAAATTACCACCCGGAAAGATCTAGAAGAGAAGAGGAAGGAAGGAGAAAAGTTTAATTCATTTTGAGGTCCCTTTTGGGTCCCCCCTTTTAGGGTCACCCATGGCTCAAAGCTCCTCAGACACCGTCCCTCATACACACATATACTGAGAAAAAGAATGAGGTTGGAGGAGAAGAGAAAAGGAAGAAGGGGAAAGAAATAAGTACCTGAAGCAAATCTTGACCTTTTAATTTGAATTTGACTTTGTTTTTATTTCCAGTTGTCTTTCTCTTTCTCCCTCACTCACTCCCCCCTCCCTTCCCAGCAAATACACTTTAACTATTGGTAAATAAATCCATTCTCCCCTCTATCCCACATCCCCTTCAACCCTATATCCTTCACCTTCTCCCCCCCTTCCCCGCCCCCCCCCGCCCTCCCCCTCTCTTTGGTCCACTAGTACTCAGGTCTCTTCCTTTGTTCAACGTGAAGGTCTCTGACGTCCTTACCCATCGTTGACTGCTAGGTGGCGCTGTTACTCCACGATGCGCTCTCTCTCCCTTCCCCACTTGACCCCGCTGACGTCACGGCCGTCTGAATCGTCAAGGCCATTTTCAAATCCCATTGGTCTAGCGGTCACATGGTGAGGACCGGGTGCTTGGATAATTATGGAGCTGATATTTTCTCCGAGGCCCTGCCCCCCTCCCGCCCGGGGCGCCCCCCCCCCACCCCCCCGCCCCCCCCCCCCCGGATGGGGAAAAAAAAAAAAGATGTCAGCTCCTCGGCTGTAGTATTGCTCCTTAAAAACCCCTCTCTCTGAAAATGACATGCCCTCGCCATGTAACTCCTAACTCGTATTTGGAGCCCCTGGCTGCGTCTTGCAGAGCGGAGACCTATACGTCCAACCCAGGGATGTACATGCAATCCGGGAGTGACTTCAACTGTGGGGTGATGAGGAACTGTGGGATTGTGCCCTCTCTCTCCAAGAGAGATGAGGGCGGCAGCCCCAGCCTCTCTCTCAACACCTACCCGTCTTACCTTTCGCAGCTGGACTCGTGGTGCGATCCCAAAACCGCGTACCGTATAGAACAACCTGTTGGCAGACAGCTGTCTTCCTGCTCCTACCCAACTAGTGTCAAGGAAGAGAATGTGTGTTGCATGTATAGCGCCGAGAAAAGGGCAAAAAGTGGTCCTGAGACAGCCCTTTACCCTAATCCCTTGCCCGAGTCCTGCCTTGGGGAGCACGAAGTCCCTGTCCCCAGCTATTATAGAGCCAGCCAGAGCTACCCCACCCTGGAGAAACCGCCTCACTGCTCTGGGGCGACCGAGTTCGAGGCGAGTTTCGAACCCCGGGCTACCCTCCATCCCCGAAGTGAACATCTGGAATCGCCTCAGCTTGGGGGGAAAGTGAGTTTCCCGGAGACTCCCAAGTCGGACGGCCAGACCCCAAGTCCCAACGAAATCAAAACGGAGAAGAGCCTGGTGGGACCCAAAACCAGCCCTTCGGAAAGCGAGAAGGAACTGAGTAAGACTACCGACACAAGTACTGATAATTCTGATAACGAAGCTAAAGGTAAGCCGGGGCTGGAGGGAAAGGGGTCCCGGCTGGGACCGGTAGGAACTTGGTCTTCGTAACCTTAGTGGGGGGGAGGGGGAGAGGTGAGGAGTGGATCAAAAACTCTGTGGCAGGAAGCGGATTCCCCCATTCCGAAATTAATAATAACACCACCAATATTAATAACACTGGACTGGACTGTGTGACTTCTTGTTATTATTAATATCGGATAGGACATTGCGGAACCGGAACGGGCTAGGCTGGAAAGCGCAGGGTTGGGCGTCTGCCCGCAGAATGGTTGGGGGTGGGGTGCTCCTTTCTATTGGGGGCTTTCTGTTAGCTTCCCAGTGTTTGCGTTTCCGCTTCTTCAGGGTTGCCGGTGTGAAGGCTTATTATTTTTACTTATTTATTTATTTGGCGCCCCCCCCCAAAGTCAGAGGCTTGAAAATAGCTTAAAATGGCGATCTGCAGGCAGTGAGCGTCCCGGCAGAGCACTTGGGGAAAAGAACGAGAATTTAGTTGGTTGCGTCCTCCCGATTGAAAGTTGTTTCCGTGGTTGTTTTCGTTAGAATATTTTGTGCCTATTTCTGACTGGTTTTTGCACTGGCTTTTTGGGCTGCGAGGGTTCTGGGGGAGAGAGGGAACCATGGGCTGAAGGTGCTCTCAAACCCTCTTTCCTCGATGCTCCAGTCCAGCTACTGTTAGGATTTGGGACTGAGAATTGAGCTTGATCATCTTTTGGTTTGGAATTTGAGGTTTTCTTTTTCTTTCTTATTCCTGGGGTTTTGATTTTTTGGTTTTTTGGTTTTGGTTTTTTGTTTTTTGGGGTTTTTTTGTTTTTGTTTTTAATTTGAATTTTGGCTTCTAGGATAAATTGCAAGTGAGGGCTTGAGAGCTATGTGGGCGTGTAGCTTGTCGAGAGCGGTTTCCTTTCAGTCCGGGGTGAATGTGGCTTTGACTGGATATGATTGTGATTTTGGTTGGAGGGTCAGAAGCTTCCTTGCATTGGAGAGCAGGGTTCAAGATTCACTTGTTTTGAAGGAAACTGCACCTCTTTGATCATGATCATTCTCTGGTTCCCTAGAAATGATTTGGAGGAAATGGAGCTGGAATGAAGGGGGGAGGTCTAGATGAGTGGGGGAAATGAATTTCTCAGAAAAGTTGGAGAAAAATGCATAGGAATAGGACAACAGGGAGGAATAAACCCGCTCCCCACGCCGCTAGTGAGCTCGAGGCTGTATATATAAGGAGTACTCATTTGGGTATATAAAGGCTGATGAAATATTGAGTGCCCAAGGAGCCATGGTGGTTATGTTGCTTTGTATATGAATGAAAGCTATACATGTATGTCTGGAGAACCGTGTGTTTTACACAGATAGACACAGAGAAAGATACACACACTCACTCACTCAAACATATGCTTTTTGGAGGGTTATGGTAAGAGACTTTCAACCATCCCGTACCTCTATGCAAAGACATCCTAAAATCACCTTGGTGAATTGGCCTTTACAAAGCCCAGCCCTCTAAGGCTACAGAGTCCATCCATTATCCCCTAAGGGAGAGAGTGCGAAGGATATGTGCGTGTTTGCGTTATTCACGCACATATATAGGTTTGGGAAGTCGATGTAATATTTACGTGCATATTAAATACAGTTCACAGATACACACATGCACTGGAACACACGGGAAGATGTACTTTGTTGGGAGCTGCATCGAAACTCTACACAATGCAAAGTCAAGGTTAACAAAAACCAAAACCAAAAGCAAAAGCAATACCTTTCTTCCCTCCTCCTTCTTCATCTACTCCAGAGGCTCCCCTTTCCTTTTTAGCTCATGATTGTGTGGATGTATCTCTCACAATCAATTGTTTTTTCATCTGTGGACATTTCCTCTATTCCAGCTTCTTCACCTGGACTGTGGTAGAGGGTAAAGAAGGCCATTCTCTTGTTTTAATCATCCCCCCCCCAAAAAAAACCCACAAACACCCTCCAATATCGAAATTAAAGTAGCCAGAATATTGGTTGGGCTTAGTGACCCTCTTTTTTATGAAACAGGTCGAATTGGCAAAGAACAGGCGGTAAATGATTTTTGGTATTCGGCTCCTTTCCCTGCATACTCAAGTTTGCATTTTTTTTTTTCCTTATGCCTACTCATTTTCCTCAATTCCCTCAGACAATGGCAGGGCTGATATAAGCTCTACTAGGTGCAATGAGAGAGTCCAGGACATGTAACTTATCGAAGCCAATACCTTAGCAATAAGCATCATTTCCAGAAAACTACTTCTGTATTTGCCAGTAGCCAAGCTGAAGAGCCAAGCTTTTCTACTACCAAATCTCCCAAACCTTCTCTTCTTTTTTGTTAGACAATGTGTCAAGGAACAAGATGTGTGTACATGTATGTGTACGTGCACATATATACATATGCATATATCCATATACCTGTATATTTTGTATTTACACACATATGCAGGAGAAGGATTTGGAGGTTTGGATGGTGAGGAAGCTCAATAAATTCAGATGTAGTGGATTGGTAATGATCTATTTTGTTAAGATGTATATGGCTAAGGTATAGTGTTGTCTAAATTGCAGATACCATTGAATCAAATAAAGCTCATATAAAATATATATTGTCCTAGAGCCACATACACACACATTTTAATTTAATCTAAATTATGCACAATATGCACAGTATATTTTGAAATATATCATTATATATAATCATTTAATCTAATTAATGTGATAATAGTCATGTATATATAACTTATAATGTATATATGTATACATGTATATATAACTCATGTAAATATAACTTAATTTATCTATGTTGTATACACACCAATTTTTTGTTTATATGTATAAAAATTTGTTTCTAAGTACTTAAATTGCACAAATATATTTACACATTATACATATACACATATGTGTATACACATTTTAATATAAGTATTGTGTGTGCCGTTTGTATATATAGGCACACACACATATGTGTGTGTACATATACACATATATACATGTATATAGTTTCTGGGACTATAAGTTTGAGCTTGTTTTTTGGCCAAATTTTCCTCTTCCTCTACCTTTAGATCCTTTCAGTTAAGGACGTTTTGTAAACGAATGTTTCTTGTTTGCCTCTATTAATATGTGGGACTCAATAGTCTCCATCCCCTCATTCTCCTCCAACACACCTTTGTGGGGGGAGCTGGAGAAGAGTTAAGAAAGAGTTGTTGAAGAAAGTCAGGGTGCTGTCTGAGGTTGCTTTGGGGGGGCACAGGGGAAAGGGAAGGTAATGGAGGATTAGTTGAGGAAAGTGATCTGGAGGTAACCAACCCGAAAGTACTCGGGCAAGTTCCCTTGTTAGAGTCTGAAAAGGCCACTGGAGGCCAAAAACTCATTCCAGTTGTCTCTGGGATTTTAGCAAACCAGAACCCCTCAGCTCAAACCGGGACAGGACCTCCCTCCCCCCTTCTTTCTTTTCTTTTTGTTTTTTCTTTTAGCAATTTTCCCCTGGTGAAATAGGACCAAGGGAAGGTTACACAGCGGGGGGTGACCCATAGCCAATCTTAAAATAGAATATTTAGAAGAATCTAGTTCTCTTGGGTTCTTCTAGTTGATTTGGTGCCCTAAAAATGAGAACGAATTAACCCACCGGAAATTCGAAATCGTCCCATTCCCCTCTGCCCTCTCACGGAAAAAGGACTAAGTCCTAAGTATACTGTTCAGTCCTAAAGTCAGAGCCACGGACACCTCATCTCTGGGAGGGGGATGGGAGGTGGGGAGCAACTCCTCTCCCCTCTTAGTTCCTATTCCCCACCGCAGTCCATGTAACTCTATAGTGAGCTGCGATATTTTGAGTCTTAGTGGGATACTTATATCAATAATGTTATTTTTAACAGAGGATATAAAGGCAGAAAACACGACAGGAAATTGGCTGACAGCAAAGAGCGGAAGGAAGAAGAGGTGCCCCTATACTAAACACCAGACGTTGGAACTGGAGAAAGAGTTTCTGTTCAATATGTATTTGACCCGAGAGCGCCGCCTGGAGATTAGCAAGACGATTAACCTTACAGACAGACAAGTCAAAATCTGGTTTCAAAATCGCAGAATGAAACTCAAGAAAATGAACCGAGAGAATCGAATTCGCGAACTGACCTCCAATTTTAATTTCACCTGAGCGCGCAGGCTCCCCGCCCCCTCCCGCCCCCCTCTCTGTCCCCGCCCCCCCCCTCCCCCTTTGTGGGGGCTGAGTTTTTACCTCGGGTAAAAATGCACTGTGTATGCAAAAAAAAAAAAAAAAAAAAAGATCTCAGACTCTCCTTCGGAGGGACTTCTTGTTGGTGCAGCGAAGAAGCCTCAATATAAGCAAAAGAAGATCTATATCTATACCTGTGACTACATATGTGCATACACTCACTCAGCATCCTTGTAATCCATGTAGAATTAAGGTTAAATCCATCCAGATCGTTCAAAGAATGAGAGAGAAAAGCCCCCCCCCAAAAAAAAATGTAAGGTATCCCCAGAAGCACGATAAGAATCGCTCCTTCTTCTGTATTGTATATTTAGGGTAATAGACATTTTGGAAAGTTTGGCTAGTGTTGTGTGTTTGCTGTAGCCACCCAGCGCTTCCGACTCCCCCCACCCCAGTTCCTACCCCACCCATGAGTGTAGCGCTAAGTCAAGCTGAGAAATCTGCTCCATGTCTTGTACTTGTACAGCTTTTGTCCCTCACCTCCCCCCAGTCCCCAACCCGACACCCCCACCTCCATCCCTACCCTGAGAAATGACATCTCAGAGAGTCTCTTCAGAGGAATAATTCTGAAGAAAAGCAAAGGGGCATAGATAGAATTACTGCCCTCACCCCCCAAGACTGAATAAGTCCAGCTCTGGTCGTTGTGTTATTTAAAGATATTCTGTATGTTGTATCTTTTGCATGTAGCTTCCTTAATGGAGAAAAAAAAAATCCTAATAAATTTCCAGAATCTTACTCCTCAAATGGGTATATTTTTTAAAAGTGATTTTCAGCTCCATTTTCCTCCTCCCAGGGAGCTTGTGTGTGTGTGTGAGTGTGTGTTTGTGTTTTGTGTGTTAGGCTCATCTTTTAAAGGCTTTCTAGAACGTCTCTTGGCGGGTTTAATATAAGTGAGAGGCCATAACGCTGATTTAAATATTATCCAGGTGACCACAATAAGTCAAGGTCATAAAACAGTAATGTCAGGACGGTCTTGGTACGCGCGAGAGGTGGATTTTATGATCTGCAAATATAATGTGGTGCCGCAGTAAAAGATGCATTTAAAGGTGACTGGAGGAGGGAAAGAGAGGCAGAGACGAAGCTGCAATCTTGAGAGGCAGACGGATCTGCTTGCCTGGGGTGCTGGGACTGGGAGCCGTTCCCCAGTGCTCCTGGGGGGGGGGGACCCGGAGAGGCACCCCCCCGCACCCCCCACCTAAGGAGAGGAATAAACTTAACCGCCTGAGGGGGGGCGAGGAACCCAGTCCCCCCCTCTCGCCTTCCTCCACCTCGACACCACTAGCAGAAGGCACCAAGGTAAGAGAAGAGATTTCTTTCTCTCTTTTTCGAGGCTGAGTGGGGGGGACTCGCCGAGTTCCCCAGGTGAAGGAGCAAGGTGGGAAGGGAAGAGGCTAAGGTGTCTCGATTGAGCTGCATAAGGGCGCCATCGGAGGACTTTTCTATCCGCTTCTACCAGCGAAGGGAAAATACGGTGAGCGACTGAGTTTCCACCTTTCCTACTCTCGTTGGAAGAGCAGTGGATGGGGGGCTAGGAGGCAAGGACTGGACAGCTTTGGGAGCAGATTGTTCGGGTTTCTCGAGGGCATAAGGAGTTTCCTCTGTCTTGCTATTCTCTTGTCTAGGTGTTTGCTGGGTCTGATCGCCTTTTGGGGATGGATTGAAGGAGTAGAGAGTGTGGCAGTACTGTTTAAGATTTAGTGTTTGGGTGTCTTTTGGTTGAGTTGGTGTTTCCTGACGTTTTCCCTTTTCCTCTGTCCTTACTCCCTTGGCCGCTGTGGTTTGGAAACCGAGTGGCCAGCGGGTTGGAGCGGCCCTGAGCGCTTTGGTCTTCAGCCCACGCGCCTGCAATTGAACAGTAAAATGAGGACAAATCAGTGTGTATGCCCTGAAGGAAAAAAGATAGAGGGAGAAAGAAGCCAAAGGTAGAAAGGGAAAGGTGGGGGCAAAGGAGACAGTTAGATGGAAGAGCATACAAGCAGAAGACCAGACAATCAGACAGACATCTAGACAGAAGGACAACTCTAGGAACTGGGTTCTGTGGATGAAGAGAAGACAACTATCCACCTCTTCTTATAGATGGCTAGAGACAGACTGAACAATCTCTCCACTGCAGTGGGGGACTGGGGGGTAGAAAGGAAGGTATCTTCTCCCCCTTATTTTCTCGGGGATATTTTCTTATATCGGGAGTGTTATCTTATATCAGAATGCCCAGACACCCCCACCCCCAAGCTAGTCTTTCTTCTCCACAAAAGGATAAGGAGGTTATGGGGGGTGGAAAGGGGGGACCAGGGGCGAATTTCTTCCTTTTTTCCCCCTTCCCTTCTTCTCCTCTGGAGAGCCGAGTCTCCCGCCCTACTCTCTCAGCTGATCTGTGGCTTAGGTAGTTTCATGTTGTTGGGATTGAGTTTTGAACTCGGCAACAAGAAACTGCCTGAGTTACATCAGTCGGTTTTCGTCGAGGGCCCCCACCCCCACTCCCGCCCCCTACCTTCCCTAGGGGCTCACCCTGTTACCACCAACCCACCAGGGCTCAAACTGGTGGAAGCTGAGGAGGGCGAGGCATAAACGGGGGAGAAGCCCAGGACGAAGATAGAGGTCTTGGGGAACCCCTCTTTTATACCAGTCTCTCCCCAGGCTTACCCAATCCTAGTTGTTGAGGGAGATTAGTCCCCCCCAGCTATTGTCTTCAGTCCCCCATATGATCTAACTAGACAAAGAAACTCCTGCTGAATTTCTATGAAATTGTGGAGACTGGTGCCCAGTCCAGCTCAAATGGGGGGCCAAAGAGGGAGAATAAGATAGGGAAATAAGGAGTGGAGTTTCTCCTGCATGGTTTCTCTCCCCCCCCTCCTCCCCGCCTCTCTTTTTCTCTCTAAACCTATATTCCTAGGAAAGAATCTGTTTGAAGAGAAGAAAGGATTTTGATTAAATTATACACCCCCTTTAGAAAGTTAGGGGTGACTACGGGGGAAAAAGAGATGAGAGGTCTGGATTCTAGCCAAACTACTGCCTCCCCCCCTTTGGTTCTTTGATTCTTTGATCTCTGAATCAAAGAATGTGAGTTGATATGGGGGATGTTGCATTCGAAAGAAGCCATCAAGTCCAAGTAGAAGTAACAGCGACCTTCCCCAATCCTACTGGACAGTAAGGGCCAATGTTTCCTGGAAATTGGCTGTCTTCTGTCTCTTTGAAACTGAGTCCATCTGACCCACTTTCCTAAAAGAAATGTCTAGGCAATAAATGCCTCTTCATCTATTAGCATATCTATTTGGCAAGATATTGGAAAGTGTGTGGGGAAAAGGGCACTGAAAGATATAAAAACTTTGCAAAGACTCCTCAAGTCACTGCCTCTAGCTCCTCCAGTTTGGCCTGGAGCCCTTAAGTTACTTCTGAGACCTCAAAGGGATGGACTCCCTGACAAGCAGTAGAGTAAGCAGAGAAAATGGGGCTGATGAACCCCCTTTTTCCCAGGGAAATAGGGACAAAATCAAGAAAGGGAAGATTAATTAATCTAATTTTTTTACATGCTATAAACTTCCTAGTGAGGAAGAGAAAAGATATAAAACTAGGTTTCTCCTCAACACACACATATAATGCAGATATCCATATATTGATCAATATATACATAGCTGTATTTGAGGGGGATGTATGTGTGGTGTGTGGTGCTGTTTACATCTTGTAGGTCCTCTTCGTGTATATGCGTGTAAATGTATTAATAAAACACATACACATATTTCTTGTGATGCACCTACACATTTATTTTTATCGCTAAATTACAAAGGGATCTATTTTGCAACTCCTAAGAAATCAAATGGAAGCTGGAGAAGAAAATGAAAGTCTTTCCTTTCACACCCTGAGCTTGTCTGTCTGTCTGTCTGTCTCCTCTTCCTGCTCAGGAATCTCACTTCCCTTTTTGGAATTAGGGGGATCACCCTTGGCATTTGGATGGATCCTTAGGAAGGAAGTGGGGCCAGGGAGCAATTCTGGAAAATGAACAGAGGCCCGCCTCAGCCTGGAGGGAATCGAGGGGCTCTCCTGGCCTGAGTTTTGCGTGCTGACTCTGCTAGTTCTGTGAATCCTATTGCTTGTTCGTTTGGCTGTGATATTGGGCTGAGAACTGAACAGGAGATGGGCAGCTTCTGGTTCTTTAAGAGAACAGACCCTGTGGGCTTTTCTTGGAAGAGGGCCCCAATCCCGGGCAGCAGGAGAATGAGATTTTCCCAGATGGACCGAAATGCTCAAACGACTTGCTTGATTTCAGGCCTTGGGGCTCCCCATTTCACCCCTCCTTCTCTTGGGTTTAGGGAGGAGATGACTATGGGGGTGATCTAAGGGAATATCTCCCTTGGGATCTCTAGAAATTCGCCAGAAGAAGTTCCAGAATCCAGGCAAGGGCCAAGTTTCGCCTCTTGAGTTGGTGACTCTCTGGCCCTGGTTCGGGAGATATTCTCTAAGATGATGATTATTATTTATTCTCTTCACTCAAAGGGAGTCTCACGAAAGAACAGCGTGAAGAGGAAGAAAAAAATTATCTCTCTCGTCTGCGGATATTAAGATGGATTTTTATTTCTTAAAGGACCCTCCCCGCCGAGAGCGCATAAGCGTAAACTTAATATATGCTCCTCAGCCCAACTCCAGAAATCGCAATAAAAGTTAAAACCTCCCCTACTGTTTTTTTTTAATTATGATATGGGAAAGAGGAGCTAGGATTTATAGAGCTGAACTCTCCTCGTGTGTGTTTGAGACTTGCTAGGGGGAAGGAGGAAAGGAGAGAGGGAGAGGGAGAGGCTTGGTCATAGAGACACACAGCCAGCCACAGTGGGCTAGCTTTTGCTCCGACCTTTCCTATCTAAATTGACGCTTCCTCTCTGGCTTCTGATGGGCCCCGACTCTGGTACCCTCGACTCGTCTCTATCTCTTGGGATTGACAGACGATCTCTTGAACAGGTGAAAACGGCAGTGCAGGCTATAATAGGGAGGGGGAGGTGAGGGTGAGAATAGGAGTGGAAGAGAAACTAGGTCTGGGGTCTTTGTGCTTTTTTGTGGGGAGGAGGTTAGGGTCCTTAGAAGGATTGTCCAAGGGGTAGGGAGAACGGCAAAGGCCGATAATGGAGCAGGAGCTGAAGGGGAGGAGAAGCAAAGGACTTATTGATACATAAATGGTTGAAGGAGAAGGTGAGCACAGCTTTGCTTTTGAATTCAGGTAAGGCTCCCCTCAATGAGATGGGGAGAGAAACCTACCTTTCTATTTGTCTAAGAGAACTTTGGGTAGATTTAGTGAACTGTGGAAAATCAGGGGATAAAAAGCCATGTGTAGATATATTTTTGCTTGTGCATTTTTATGTATATTATATATATACATATGTATATTTATATGCGTACTTTGCTTATTTAATGTGATATACAGCATAGCATATCCTCTAGATTTCTCCCTCTTGTGAACGCTGGCTGAAAATCTTGTGCTCTGGTGACTGGGTAATTTCCAAGAGGTTCCATCGATATGGACCAATGGCCAGAGAATGAAAAATAAATAAAAGTTAGGGTTTTCTTTCTTCTTTTTTTAAAGGGCCAGGGTTTTTGTTTTTGTTTTTCCCCCTCTCTCCTCGTTGGAACTACCTGGACAGGGTCCAGAGCAGGTCGCCCGCGGGAGGGCCCAGAGAGGAGCGGGAGGGAGGGAGGGAGGGAGGGAGGGAGGCTGCGGCTTGCTGGGGGCTTCTCCTCTCCCCGGCGGCAGGCGGGGAGGGGAGCCGCCTCTGGAGGAGCCGACCCGGCAGCTGCGGCCGCCGCAGGGAGATAGACCAGCAGGTAAAGAAGGCTCTTCCTAGGGGCAAAATGGGCCCATGGAAGGGGAACCATGGCGTCCGGGTCCTTGGCAAGGGAGGCCACAGAAAAAGAAGAAAAGGTAGGGAAATGTGCCTGCGGCGTCTTAAGGCCCCATGTAATGTTGAACCTGTATTTGGTTTTATACACACATTGATGAGTGTGTGTGTGTCTGGTTGATGTTGATGCAAGGTTCACCACCGACACAGTCATCGCTGTCGGCTTTAAATCGCTTTGTAAAACCTTCTAAATGCAAGATGAAATTTCTTTTATTCCTTTGCACTGTTCAGGATTGAGTCTAAATATAAGAAGTTTGAGGGCTTTTTCTCCCCCTTCTTCCTTCGTGGATGATCGTAGGTCTTCGGTGGAGCTTGGGGCTCCTGTGTCGCCTGGAGATTTCGGGCTGGCAGGCAGGCTTCCTTCCAAAGGAGGGGGTGGGGAAGGTGTAGGCGGGAGGGAGGGGGAGAGAACAGCAGTTCAGGCTCCTTAATTGTACTTCGGGTTGGTTGTATTGTCTCTCCTCTCGCCTCCTCGACTCCCTAGTCTAGAATCCAAAGTCACTGCAAAATCCTTTGCAACACAAACACGACACAAAGAAGCAAGTAACACAATTCGATGGAAGGGTTGTAGACTAAGCGGGGGCGACCAGATGCCTCCAATCCTGGGGCCAGCTCCTCAGTCCTTTGCCTCTGTTTCTGGTCCCCCAGCCCACGCTCAGCTTCGTTCCATGGAAAACAGGCCCTACATGGGGACCTTGGAACAAGTTCCTTAGAATCTTAAGCTCCAGGACCGGCTGGGAAATGTCTGATAATCGGAAGGCAACCCGTCAGCTCAGCTTGCTCTGATTTGTTTGTGCGTGTGTGTGTGTGTGTGTGGTGTTGTGTTTATGGGTGTTTGGTAGTGCTGGTATGCATTTTGCTCCGTTTTCTCTTTGGAGATCTGAATTCTTGTATTGATAGGTCATAGTTACTGACTTTAGGCGGATAAACCAATATCCTGCATGCAGCCAGGACGCCTGGGTTCCCTCCCTAGCCAGACCTGCTGCTCCAGACTCAGTTTCTTCTTTCAAACCAGGCTTTAGAATGAGCCTTTCCTCTCGAAACAAAGAGGGAGAAATGAGGGAGAAGGGGAGAAAGTGGAAGGAGAGCATGAAAGTGATTGGGAGAAAGGTAGGGGGAAAGAATGTAACCGAGTACATTAAACGAGCCTAAATCTGAAGCAGAAGAGAATGAAAGCAGATGGATCGAGGACAGGAAGGGAGAGTCAGGACAGGATAGTGGGTGGGAGAGGAGCTCCGGGTGGAATGAGGGAGACGGGCTGAAGACGCCCGCCGCTAGGGAGAGGAATCGGGCAGGGAGGGGCGACGGGACTGACGATAGAGAAAAGTCTATTTTAGTTTAAATCCGAACTTGACGGTGTGGATTGAACTGAAGTAAATTCAAAGCATAAGGAAAGAAGTAGGGGCTGGGGGGGGGGCGGGGAACAAGACTCGGGGGGCGGGCGACAAGTCTCTTGCCTCTCTGTCTGTCGGTACCCTAGCGCTGGGTCGCTGCTGCCCAGGCCGGCGTGGGTGGGGGAGTGGTAAGGAATGATCAAGTCTCCTCCTTCTCCAAGACCTCCAGCGATCTGGGGGTGTACATCATATGCCAGGAGAGGAATTATTGGGGAAGAGAGACCCCTAGGCAGAAGAGGGAAGGCCGGCGAACGAAAACTAAAAACAAAACAAACTGGTGAATGTTTTCCCCTCCTTACATGGGGATTCTCTGTGGTCTCCGATTCATCAAGCTGTATTCAGTGTCTGTACTTTCCAGATCTCACTTAGCGCGAAATTGAAAGGAAGGGTGGGGGCGCAGAATCAGGCAGGAAATTCGAATAACTAAGCACAAGCCAGGAAAAATGATCTAGTCTTTTTAAGTAACCCTGTCCCCTTCTTCCTCTGAGCTCCCCTGGTCCCTGAAGGCTAGCTTGTTTCAAAAAATCTCTGTCCCATCTCTCAGGCCTTCCACTCCACCCCAAAACACAGGACCTCAGAGGTTGGGGGGCAGGCAGCAAAATCAATGGGAAGTTCCTTGAAGAAAGAGCCATCACAGGGGAAGGGTTTGTGAGACAAAATTTGGGCTCAATGGTTTGCACCCTACCCTCCTTCCAGTCCTCAAAGGGATATCTCAGCAGAGACTGTAAGGAACCAAATATGCCAAAACCTCAAAACTGAGGTTTTGGTGGTGGTGGGAGTCTGCCTCCTACACTTGGTTAGAAGCAGAGAAGGAAGTACCCAAGTTAAAGCCCCCAAAGAAAGAGGCGAAAATCCCCTCTCAGTTTCATGGGGGATTTAGCCTCTGAAGAAATCCCGAGGCCAGAAGAGAAGTCAAGGGAATTGGACTGTCATGGAATAATTAGCAAAGTCAGGAGATTGGAAGACAGCTGTATGAAGTTGAAAAGGGATTGAGGGGGCTGGCAAGAAGGAAGGAGATAACAATTTAAAGAAACACTTTATATTTCAGGGAGACTCTTCCCCCCCCTGTACATCATAACCCCCTTCCCAATATAGAAGAAAGCTTCGGGATATCCTTTTTCCTTGTGATAATTCCTGATGGAAGGGTATCAGTAAGTCTGAGACTGAGGACTGAGATAGACTCGACTTGAGATTGACTAGGATGCAGGAGTAGGGAGGAATAGGATTTGGGAGAGGTGGTGGTGATTTTTCTTCTTTTCTCCACATTTTTCATGACTAGAAAGTGGGTTGGACCGTAGCTGCACTTCCCAGGTTTCCAGGAGGGGTATATTTGATTCACTTGCTCCCCATTCCTCAATTTGGTTTGCAGTAGCCGCTCAGACTAGAGCAGGGCACCCCTCGGCCTGAGCAGAAAGGAAGCCCCCTATCCGACGTTCCCTCCTTTGTGTCCTTCCATCCGGATGGAATTATACGCCCTGCATCCGGGGAGGGGGCCGGGCTGGGCCGGGCGGCCAAGAAGCCAGGTCCCTGCCGGCTCCGGGGCTGGACATGCCTGTCTGCACAATGGCATTTCTCCTCGGAGCAGCTCTTCCGCTATTCTAGCCCATCCTTCTTTCCTCCCTCCCTTTTTCTTCTCCACGCTCCCCTCTTACCCATTTCTCTTCTTTTCTTTCTTTTTCTCTCTCATTATCTTACCCTTCTTCCTCTTTTCTTTCTTCCTCACTATTCTTCTCTTTCTTCTCCTCTCTTCCTCCCCTCTTTTCTTTTCCTCTCTTCTTATTCCCGCCTATGTCTCTGAGTCTGTCCCCAAGACGCCCCCCTCTCTGTGGCTGCTTCCTAGTTCCCTCATTGTAAAGGACATTTTCATATCCCATTGCTGTCACCCCTTTCAGGATAGAGCAAGGGCTGTCGACCTGCTCCCCACCGAGGCTGGGGACAATCGCCAGGGCGAAGTTGTTGGATAGCATGGAATTTTGAGGAAGCCGCAGCCTAAGGGGCCAGGATCTGGTCTTTTCCTTGAACTAGCCGGTGGATATTTTTGATTGACAGCTAAACACCACACTCCATCAAGGCCAAAGGGATATTTCTATTTCTTACTGGGGGTTTTCCGACTCTCCACTCCCCCCACCGTCACTCTCCTATCGAGATTCATTTCTATTCACCCCACTAGAAGGGAAAGGGAAGGAGAGCAGAGAGATCGCAGCTCGGACTGAGGGACTCGGCCGCATAGCCAGTGTGAGAGCTCATTCTATCCCCATGCGTCGAAAATCAAGCCCCGCTCCACCGAAATGGAAAACTCCTTGGAACTGGGGGGGAAGTTGTAGGCAAGGGGAAGAGTAGCAGAGAGTGGGCCTACAGACCCGGGGTTCCTTTTAAGGTCTTCTTTCCCTTTTGTCCCCTTTAACTTTCTTGTTCCCCCAACACTCTCTCCCCCCTTCTCTCTCTTCTTCCCCTTCTTCTCCTCTCCTCTTCCTCCTCTCTCTCTTTCTCTCTGTCTCTGTATATATCTCTGTCTCTGTCTCTCTGTCTCTCTCTCTCGTCTTTTCCTTCCTTCCCTTTCCCTTTTCTTTTTCCCTCTCCAGGACACATTTCGCCCTGTCATTCCCAACATAGAAGGGCCATCAAAAAAAAAAAACCACCCCCCTCCCCTGTTTGGTCCTATCCTGGGGGAGATAGAGAAGAGACAGGCTGAGATGTTACTCTTATTTGGGAATTCCACTTTCCCCATTTCTGTTCAAAGACTCATCAAATTCAATCTCTTTTGCTCCCCTCCCCTCCCCCCTTCCAATAGATCCCTGGTCTCCTCCACCGTGACCCTGAAATGTTACCCTCCTTTCTCTCCTAAGTCGTTCTATATAATTTTCTCTGTGCCAGACTCGATTTGCTGTTGGGGGCACTGCTCCAACCCTAGATTCTCCTCCCTTCCCCCTTCCTCTATCCCTGGTTCCCCACACATCGAATTCTCCATGTTTGTCTAGATGTCCCCTTACCTATTTTTCTCGACAGACAGGCTGACAGAAAGACAGACACACCGACAGATATACAGAAGTAGCATGCAGAAGGGTCATGAGGCAGTAGATATGAGATAGAGATTTTCTAGTTCAAATCATAAAAGAAAGGGGAATGGGGAAAATCAACTTCTCCACTGGATGTAAATAAAGTTGCCTACCTTTCCCACGCAACCATTATTACCCCCTCTCCTGGACTTCTGTTTATACCCCTTGAAGAAATTGCCTTCTCCCAACACAGCATTGCCTTTCTCTCGTTCCAAAAACAGCCTACACTTTTATTTAATGAAAGACACATTTATGAACAATCAAATGATCCTCATAAAAATTTTATTGACGGACGTAAAAACAAGCTACTTGCCGTCGACCAAGGGTTCTCTCCGTGTATCTCTCTGTCTTCCTGTGTTCAGACAGAGTGACTTTTCTTGGGGAGGGGGAAAAGAGGAAGATTGGGAAGAAAGAAAACAGAGCAGAAATGCTGGATTAGGCGAATGCACTCAAGTTATGTAGGCTTCTCCTCCACTTCTGGAAGCTGGGAAAGAAATATAGATACAGACAATAAATTAAAAATATTCCTATTTGTGGCAAAGGCAAAAGATTTCCGAGGCTACACAATCAAGGTTGATATAGCTGGATGAATAATTTCTATCTTCCTCCATTGCTGTACCCCCTTCTCTCTCCTTTCTGCCACAGTTTTGGGGTGTGCAGCTCGGACTAAGAAAAGACCCTCTTACTTCTGGCCCCATCTCACTGGGGCTCCTCATTCCCCTTTAGAATGATGATAATATTGAAATAGACACAGATGTATATGCTATTTTAAAAAAACAGAAAAAAAAACAAACATGTTTAAAACCCCACGTTAAGAACTGACAATCGCCTGATCTCTGCTCGCACACAGACTGCGGGAGCATTGGAGTCGACAGAGATAGATTACGTCAAGAAATAGTTCCTCAGTCTTACCTCTCCCATCTCCTCCCCCTTCAGTGCACCCCTATTCCTGGCCTGAGGCGAGGAAAGGACTGGGATGAACTGACTCGGGAGACGTTGTGAAATTTTTTCACCTGATTAAAAATTATGGGGGGATAGGGCGTCTTAGGGGGTGGCCTTGAAGAAGTGGTGGGGTATCTCTAAAGAGATACGAGCTTTCCAGAAGAAGAGAATGGGGGGAATCCCATTATTTACTGAGGTTCCCCCCCCCTCAGTAAAACGCAGGTCCCGAGGATCAGCTGAAGGCGGGGGGGGGGGTAGGAGAGGGGGGAAAAGCTGGGGAAAAAAGCCCCTGCGCATTGATCCGCGCCGTATTTTTGGGTAAATACGATCACGTGGGGGCAGAAGAGCCAATAGGATGCGGGGAAAAGGCTGGAAAAATAATTACCTGCCTTGATTGTTCTGTGAGCAGATAAAAAGTACATATACAGTTCATACAATAATCTTATGTATGTAAAACCCTCTAACGATGTCGGCGACGGGACCCATCAGTAACTATTACGTGGACTCCCTGATCAGCCATGAGAATGAAGATCTCCTAGCGTCCAGGTTCCCTGCCACTGGGGCTCACCCCGCAGCGGCCAGACCCACCGGCTTAGTCCCGGACTGTAGCGATTTTCCGTCTTGTAGCTTTGCCCCTAAGCCGGCAGTGTTCACCACGTCCTGGGCTCCGGTCCATTCCCAGTCTTCTGTCGTCTACCACCCCTACACCCACCAGCCCCACCTTGGAGCGGACACGCGGTATATGCGGACTTGGCTGGAGCCTCTGTCCGGGGCCGTCTCCTTCCCCAGTTTTCCAGCTGGGGGCCGCCACTACGCCCTCAAACCCGACGCCTATCCGGGCCGCCGAGCGGACTGTGGCCCGGGGGACGGGCGGAGTTATCCAGACTACATGTATGGCTCTCCCGGGGAGCTTCGGGACCGGACTCCGCAGGCTCTCCCCTCCCCGGAGTCGGACGCGCTAGCCAGCAGCAAGCACAAAGAGGAGAAGACAGAACTGGACCCGAGTAAGTTGGGAGGAATTTTCCTTTACAACCCGCACAGGAGGGGAGGGGGTGGGTAAAAGAGCCAGATTACAACCTCTGGGAGTGGGGGGGGGGGAAGAAGACTCAATAAAAACGAATTACCTTGGGGGGCTTTCAAGAGCCGGAATGTCTGGGGAAATGTGGGGAGACAGACCAGAGTGAGTGTAGAAGAGGGGAAAAGGGGCAACTTCTCACTTGCTTTGGCTTTCATGAAAGTCTTTCCCTAACCACCAGTTCCTTCCCACCCCAAGCTTTTTAGCTCTATCTTCACTTTCCAAGAAATAGAGGCAGGGCCAAAGATTGGGGTGAGAGCAAGTTTCGTTTTTTAGTTTGAGGTAGGGAGGGGGAAGAGGTGAGGAGGATGGAGTGAGGTGAAAGGAAAATCTCCAAGGGAAAAAAAAAATCAAAGCCCCCTCCCACCCCAGTCACCCTTAGGCTCCCTTCTCCACATGAGGTTCATAAAACAGAAAATTGTATTCACTTCCTTACCACCACCATCACCATCAAGCAGAGATAAGGGATCTGAAATGGGATGGGGGGTGGGGGAGAATAGGAAGTTGGAGGTGTCAGGATAGCAAGAGTTGTGAAACAGGAGATAGAAAGAGCAAGGGTGTATGCCACCTTAGCCTTGAAGAAGTATAGGCTGAGGGAAAGCTGAGGGGGACAGAAACTAGGGGTGTGCTACGGAAAAACATCTCCTTGTGTTATTAGGGGATTGACTATTACCCCTCCTCAGGGATAATTGAGCTATTGAAAGTATAGAATGAGACAGAAGAAAAGACAAACTGGGTTTGAGGTTGGAGAAGGGCATGCAGGACAAACAGGGCCAAAGTGGGGAGAATGAATGAATTCAGTGACTAAGGAATCAATAGTAAGGCTATCCAAATTGTCCCTGGGGTAGGAGCAGCATGTGGGGAGATATGGGAAGGAGGCAGCAAGACTCTTCCTACAGACTCACAGAGGTTTAGTGATGGCTCCAACCTAGGGCCTAATTATAGCTCTCTGAAACATTTCCCCTTGTACCTCCCCAGCCATCTCAATAAACCTGAAACTGAGGGCAAGCCTTTCTGGGGTTGGAAAAGAGTAAGTGGGAAAGATGATAAAACCAAAATTGGGTAAGATAGTAAAATTGGGCTGTTTCTTTTCCCTCCTCAGTCAGGGTTAGGAAGGGCTATGGTACTCTCTAGGAATGTTCCTGAGTTCTGTCTCCCTAGCATCATCCTGAGAATTCGCCTCAGCAGGGTTCTGATCGGAGCCAGAGCAGGGAACTAGGAGAGAGGAGAAAAGCTGGGACTTTGCTAGGGTTGGGACTGAAATTGAGGGCTAGTACTGGTAGCCCTACTGGGCTAAGGACTACCCAGGGTCAGGAAAACAGAGCTGCTGAAATTGCAGGACTTGGTGGAGAACTGAGAGGATGGAAGGGGGAGGGGGGACATGGGGAGGAGAGAGACCTCGCTATAAAAATAAAAAACAAGAGAGAAGCGTTTATGGGCCTATGAAATGGTTGGGAATTTGGACTTTTTATGAGGATATTCTCGAATTACTCCTTCTGGAGCTGGGATGGGGGGGGAGGACTATGGGCTTTGATAGCTTGGGATTTTCTATAGCTTTACAAGTCAGATCTTAGAAGGAAAGATATAACTGGAGAAAACCGAGAGCAACCTCTCCCCTATAGTAACAAAAACGTCTTTAAATTCAGGTTCATATATATATACATATCACATATCATATATGCATATATGTTTGTATATATGCATATGTACACACAAATATATACATCCATACACATATATACATATATATGTGTATGTATTATGTGTTAAAGGGCCTGCAGATCTTTGGTTTGGGACTGGGATTGGGACTCAGGACATCGAAGTGGGGTGGGGGTGGAGGGAGGTGAGTTGGAAGGAGACCCTGACCCTGCTCTGTGCCTGGCTCCCCTAGGTAACCCGGTGGCAAATTGGATCCACGCTCGCTCTACAAGGAAGAAGCGATGTCCCTACACCAAATACCAGACACTGGAACTGGAGAAAGAATTTCTGTTCAATATGTATTTAACCAGGGACCGTCGGTACGAGGTGGCCCGGGTCCTCAACCTTACCGAGCGCCAGGTCAAAATCTGGTTTCAAAACCGAAGGATGAAGATGAAAAAGATGAACAAGGAGAAAACCGACAAGGAGCAATCCTAAGAGCCAGCGACCCAGCGGCAGCCGAAGACGGCGGCACCGCCACCAACAAAACAACAACAACAACAAAAACCACACACAAAAAATACCCCAACCGGGGCGGGAATGAGATCGAGAGAGCAAGCAATCGAGGAAGGGAGAGAGCGAGCGAGAGAGCGAGCAAGAGAGAGAGAGAGAGAGAGAGAGAGAGAGAGAGAGAGAGAGAGAGAAGAAAAAGAAAAAAAGAAAAAGAAAGAAAAAAGCAAACTATCTTAAAAAAATACACACAAAAAACAAACAAACAAAAAAACAGAAAGAAAAATGTGATTTGGGGGAATTTCAGTGTTGAAAATTTGGTGTTTAGAGTTAGTTTGCCTCAGCGACGAGGTGGCGGGGTGGAGGGGAGCCGCATTCTCTGCTCCAGCTCAACGGCATAGCTCACATACATACACACATGCACACACACACACATACATAAAAAAACCACATGTGATTTTTCTTCCTCCTTTCTTCAGAGAAGCCAGTACTTGAATCTCTATATCTCTATTATTATTATTATTATTAATATTATTATTGTTATTATTATTTTAGTATCTTATTTGGTTCGTGTCTCTCCCTCCCCCCCCCTCCCCCGGGTCTGGGACGCCCTGCGTGCAGATTTTGTACAGCAACCAAAAAAAAAAAGGAAAGAAAGAAAGAAAAGACACAAAAGAAAAAAAGAAAAAAAGAGAGGCCACGAAATCAGTGGCCCTGCAGCACCAGCGGCCTGGGCTTGAGCTGCAGCCGAAACTAAGCAGGGTTCCCTCCCTCTTTCCCTTTCTCCTTTCCCTCCCTTCCTCTTTCCCTTCCTTCCCCCTTCGGTGGAGCCAGGGCTAGGGCCGGAGCCAGAGCCGAAGTCAAGGCCCGGAGCTGGCTCATTGGCTGCCTGGGCGACTTTGGGGGGCTTGTACATATTCGTGGGTTCCCTTCTAGTCACACAAAAGTCCTGTATTGTCGTTCTGTTTGTTATGGTAGAACAGCTCTGTGTTAATATATCGAAGTCACTTAAAAAACAAGACATCCAAACGCATCCAGACCTCTTTATTTCTTCTTCCTCTGACCCCCGCTTTGGAATTCGTAGGCAAACCTTCTACTAATTTTTTTTTTGGCGGGGGAGGGGGCAGAGAGAAGGAGAAATGAAAATGGGGGGGGGGAGAGAGAATCTGATTGGGAAGAGCAAATGACTAGTTTTGCTGGAATGGGGGAAGAGTGCAGGAAAAATCGAGGAGGCCAGTCTCCTCTACTACTTCTAGCCCGTTGGGGGGGGGGCACGGGGGGGGGCGGGGGGGGGGGGGGGGGAGACATGCCGTAGAATGTTTGCCCTTGGCGTAATGAATTGTAATAATTTATGACTACATGAGATCGGAGGGGGGTGATAGGTGAAGATGAAAGTTGGGTGCTGGGAGAAATCCCAACCTGGATGCTTGCCTAGGAGAGCGCTGCGCTTCGAGGAATTGTTGAACGAAAAGCAGGGAATGAGGAGGAAAGGAGAAGGGATGGGGGTAGTTTCAGGTTCAGTCTTTGGATATGGGGGTGGTAAGAAAGGATTTGAGGGAAATGGGGGATTGCAGGGAGAGAGAGAAAGGCAAGTCAAAGTAGAGGAGGGGGACAGAGAGAGAAAGAGGATGAGGGACAGGGTGAGGTGCAAGTAGAAGGGAATTTTATTTAAATTTTCTTCTATATATACCAGTCTAACTTTATAATGTCCTTTTTTTTTTTTGTCTCTGTGAATTTCACTTTGCACTATTGTTCTTTGAAGGGATCTGTCTTCAGGAGATGGTGGGAAGATGCTTAGTAGGAATTCCTCTGGGATGGGGAGTGGTGGGAGAGTGTTTCTGGAAGTGTCCAGGGTCAATGAGGTCTTAGAAGTTTTCACTGGGTCAGGTGAACCCAGAGTATCTAACTGCAGAAACCCCCCAAAATTGAATTTATAACTTTCAGAGGACATGTTCTGGGGATACCTTACTAACTGTTTGGGGCTCCTTTCCCTAAAGGAAAAGAATTTTCATCCAGCTAATAAGAAGCCATTCTGAGCAGGCGGGGACAAGCTTTGGTCCCCAGATCAGCTCCCCTTTTCTTGGAAATCCCCCAATCTGGAAACTATTAAACTCAGCTTGCGTGAAATATGGCCCTTTAATATCTCAAGCTGTCCCATTCTGGTGAAGATGGTGGTAGTGGTGGAGTTGTCTTGATGTGTCCCTAGGTCATAAAAATTAATATAATCTGGGGCCCACTGTTCATTCATTTCCTTCCCCTCCCAATCTAATCACTTTAAAAAGAGGTAGAGATGACTTTGGGCACCAGTAGGTTTTCCATATCCCACCCCACCTCCAATAAACCTCTAGTTCAGGCCAGATGAAGAATGTTAAAAGACATAAAGGTTTTAATGCACCAAGTTTGAAGAAAATCTGACCCCACAAATTTATTGTTCAAGATGGAGCTTCTCCCCTCCACCATCAAAGCTTAGCTTCCCAAATTTCTGAAGCCTTTTTTTTTCTTGACCCTGTGAAGGGTGCTTTTCTTTCCTGTTCTCTCTTTCTTTCTACATCATCACTACCTTGTCCAATTTCCCTGCCCTTGTTCCTCGGCTGAGATCCAATTTCGTCTTTTATCCTACCACAAAACTTCGTTTGAAGAAAGACTAGTCCTTGATCTTCATCTTTCCTTCCTCTTTCCCCCACCCCATTCCCCTAGATCCTGAAGAGATGTGTTTCCTTACAATCCTTCCTACAAAGTAGCCACTAATCTTGTCGCATTTCCCTCACTCCCCAGGGCCCACCACAACCCTGAACTGCATTTCTGCCCTCGCTTCTCTTTTTGCATCTTCCTTCAGTTCCAGCCTAGAGCGGGTTTCCCTGCTCCCTTTCGAGAGAGGAAGAAAGAAAGAGACAAGGGTAATAGGAGATAGTAAGTGGCTCCTGCAAGACCCGGCTTGAATTCAGTTGTGCTGTGTTCTGTTATAACGCTCTCTCTAGTCCTTCTTGGGGTTTCTAAGTCCAATTCTATGATTTGATTTACTGTAATTTATGGGTTTTTAAAATCATCTGTGGGAGGTGAAGGGAAGGAAGGGCAAGTGGGGGATAGCAAGCTCCCTCCTTCTCTAACCTTTCCCCCTCCCACATCTTCCCCTGTTCCTTTGTATGGCTAACAAAACCCTAAAGGTTGTTCGACTTCGGGAAGCAACTGATAGGTACATTTCCGCAGCTCCAAAATGCCACTTTTATGACGCTGTTTGTCTCCCTGAGCTGGGTCTTGAATAGGACTGAACAAAACAGTATCGCTGAGCTGGCTAGACGTCTGGGTTTAATTGTTTTATGGTTTAAATAAGGTGGACGTTCTTTCCTTTGAAATCGGATTATGGGAGTGTTTTGTCTACGGGCCACAGAGAACAGGACCTCACTGGCTGGAAGTAATGGGGGTGGGGGATGGGGTATATTAAAAACAAGGGGGTACACACACCACAGGGGATTAAATGTCCCACCTTAGAGCCAAGCCTTTGGAGAAGTGGGGCATGAAAAGGGACAGAGAAGAGGGTAAGAAGCGGGACGTAGGAGATGTTCGAGTGTGCATGTGGTTGCCTGAAATGGGAAATGGCTTTAAAAAACATTCAAAAACCTAGATTCACACTGCACTAAGCTCAGAGGGAAAGGTTTAGAGGGAAGGAAAGTAACAAATAAACAGAATTTATTGGAGACATTTCTTTCAAGCGTTTAGATATCGTATTTGAGACATCTGGGCTCCTCTTTCGCCTTAACTCCCCCAATTCTCTCACACTATTATTGAGACTTCTTATCCCTAACCTTTCTTCATTATTTCTAACCTGAACCTATTCCAAAGAGCCCGCAGTTTTTTTCATCCCCACCTCCCACACTACTTCGTGCATTCATGCAATTGAACGCTAGGTGGCGCTGTTGCTCAATGTTAGAATCCACTTCTCCGGGTTTGTCCTCTCTACTCCAGCTACGCTTTAGGACTGTTGTCGGGGATTGGGAGGAAAAGGGGGGTGAGGGGAAGCAGAATCAATCTTACCACCACCACACAAATCTAAACAAATATGTATAAATTCTCTCACCTATGATTTGTAAATTAATATCTAATGCAAGCTGGAGAGCGAAGGCCCTCGCCCTGTCAGGGAGCCCTCGCAGTTCTGTCTCAGAGGGAAAATAATCTGTTTCCACCAGGAGATAAGAAATAAAATAGACTGCATAATTAAAACACAAACCCAGGATGACCCGGACAAATAAACATAAATTCGTGGTACCAAAGGCGGGGGTGGGGGGTTGAGGGGGGTGGAGGACGGGAAAGAAACGCATGGAGAGGAGTGACGTCCAAACATTTCCTTTATTACTAGCCGTAAGATCAAACTAAATGCTGTCTGCATTTTAAAAGAGAGAAATCACAAAGACCACAGTCCATTAGAACCTGGTGCTGGCCCATAGTGCTCAAGCCCCCCCCCCCCCACACACACACACACATCACCACCACCACCATCACCACCATCACCATCACCATCGCCACTTTGCTAGCGGGAACCTTCTCGCTCACCACCCACCCTCGGGGGATCCAGTCGCATTCCAAGACACAAAGCCGGAGAAGAATGCGTTTATAGCGGTGATTTCTCTGGACCATAAAATGTCGACAGATATTCTCGACATCTTCTCCCCCCCCCCCTTAAAAGATAAGGCAAAGAGTCTGAGAGCTGATTAGATTGGCCGGGCCTCCTATGGGGCAGGAAGGTAAAGTATTTATGACATTTTCCTGGAATACTATCAAAGACCCCCCCAGCCCCCTGAAAATCGTGGAATTCCAGAAATGTTTCATTTTTGGAAACCTGCTCTAAGAGATCTCTAGAGGAAAAGTACCCACCTTTAGGCACCCCTCTCTCATATGCATCAGCCTTTCCCCCTCACTCTAACTTCAACAATCACACCTTCACCTTTTTGATCATTTCCTCTTTCTTCCACCACCCCAAGGCTGGGGATGGTTGTGTATAACTAAAGAATCTTTCTTCAAAATAAGCATCTTCCAGAATATTTCCTCTCTGATTTTCTATCTCCTCAAATATGCTCTTTGGATTGCCACAGTATGTGTGTTAGGTGGAAGGGAGAAATGTTATTGCTGGTAGGGACTAGGCTTAATCAGTTTAGTTTTGAGTATGGTGGGGAGGAGGTCCCAGAAAATACCTGGAGTGAGTTTCTGATGGAGATTTTCCTATAGAATGGTAGAGATTTTTTTTCAGAGAAAAAAGAGAAAAGCTCTTTTCTAAATCCTTCCTTTCAAACTAATAGAATTTCATATTTTCGGGGTTTTGATAGCATCATATTTCCCGAAGAACATTGTGAAATTAGAAAGAATCTGGGAGCTCCGAGGTTATTTTTCCTGTCAACTGGGCACTTCCGATCCCTTGAGTCTCCATTCTGAGATCCTGCTTTTGGGGCATGGGCAAAAAAAGACTAGATTTCCAATGTATGCCCCTAAAATCCTAAATCTAGGTGGGTGGAAAAAAGAAAACAATTTTTTTTTCGAACTGCAAAGGTTTAAAGGTATTGTTGTAAGATGGGTGGGTATATTCATGTATATGTGTCATATACAACATACACATATGTAAACAGCAAGAATATGCATATGCAGTACGTATTGTGCATACATGTTGAGCGTTCATATACAGAAATGTATAATATATGCATGTACTATGAACATACATATAGAAAATGAGTATGGTATGTTGTGTGAATATATGTACAAATAGATATACTTATCTTGTGAAATTCATATAGGCTGTACAATGTGTATTTACACATTGTAGAGAGCATTGTATAGCTGCATAGTAGTTTTATAATAACTTCACATGCAAAGGTGCAAAATAGAAGAAAGCCCGTTCCTGTTCTGTGCCTAGTTTTCTATACACAAAGCCTACAAGTCCGTTTCTTTCTGATTCTCTGTGTATAGCTATTGCTTCATATAGATGTCTCTCTAGCCAGATGCTAAGTACATTGCAATTCTTTTTTCAAAGAAATTAACTTGAATTTGTTTGGGGCCGTGGGGGAAGTAAAAAAAATCCCCTAGAGAAAATGTTGATAAATATAGAGAGGTTCTATTAACAGCACTCCATTCCACATCCATGGTTGTGTGGACAGGCCTGGAATAGGAAAGGGCTGAAGAAGAAGAAAGAAAAGGAATGAGTCTCCTTTCCAAAATCAGACAGTTCCTGTTGTATTGGGAAAGGGTGTTATCAAAGAATGGGTGTATTCTTCTTCTAGAGTCCCTTTTACCTCCCCCAAAAGTCTCCAAAGAGCAGACTTTTGGCAATTAGCTTTAAGGATAAGGTTTTAAAGTTGAGAAAAATGGCCAAGAGATGAGAAATAGGAGGGGAGAGAGAGGGACAGAGGACACAAGATAGGCCCCTTGCCCCCTTATAGAACAGAAAGGACAAACCACCTGCAAAAAAGGCATTAGAATATGGTCCAGCAACCTAGCTTATTCTCTGCCAATTCTTTTCAGTGTTGTTCATACATCTGTATATGTGATGGGGGGTAAGAGCAGCAGCTATAATAAACAAGCTATCTATCTACCTACTTTCTCCACTTCCTCTGCCTTTTCCCTGGACACCATGTCCTTTGAGTGAAGAGAGTCCAGAATAAGTTTTGGGTTTTTTTAACATTAAAAAAAAAAAAAAGAACACCCAGCACGCTTTATGACCAGGTAAAAGGACCTCCATATTTCACCCTTGGAAATAGTCTTACTGTTCTTCCTTTTACAAAGGGTCCCAGCCCTTTGGGAGAGAAGGACAGCTCGACATTGCACATGACCAGGATGCAGGGTGTGTATGTCAGAGATAGGGAGAATTGAATGTTATAGTCACTGCTTTCTCCCTATAGTTACCCAATGTTAAGGGATCACCTCTTTGGGGACTGGGGGGTGTTGGCCTCCATCTCCTAGTGACCTGTTTATTCCTTCCCAAAGCTTCTGTACCTGTTGAGGTTGCCTAAGCTGACCTGGTGACATGCATGTATCTCTCTTTCCTCGTGAAGAGGCTGAAGGGAAAAGAAAAAGGAGGTGGAGGGAAAGGCACCTTCAAATAGGAAATCGCACCTTGAAACATCAGCCCCTCGCTGCTAGCTCTGGTTTGCTTCTCCCCCCCCCCAACACACACACACACACACACACACACACACACACACATACACACACGTCTCCCCATCCGTCCTCCACCCCTCCCTTCCTCCCTCCCCTTCCTCCTTCTAGGTCCCCCCCAACCACGAACCCCCAACTCTCTCTCTCTCTCTCTCTCTCTCTCTCTCTCTCTCTCTCTCTCTC
>JAJPUD010000267.1:214882-240291 GCA_023553655.1 Myrmecobius fasciatus | reverse complement strand
CTCTCTCTCTCTCTCTCTCTCTCTCTCTCTCTCTCTCTCTCTCTCTCTCTCGCCCTCTCTCTCGCCCTCTCTCTCGCTTTCTCGCTCTCGCTCTCGCTCTCCCTCGCTCTCGCCTGTCTTCATGTCGTGGATTGATGAACGCGAATCGCGTGTAAGCGCCGCCACCGCCGGGAGTCTGAGGAATTCGCCTGGGCTGTTAAAGGAAAGAGCGAAGTGAGAGAGAGCGAGAGCTCTACCTACCGACAGTAAGGAGAGACGCCGGCAGCAGCCAGCCAGCCTAGCTCCTCGCCTTGCTCTCCCCCTTAGCCTATGGAGCTGCCCTGAACGAGGGCAGAGGCAGACAGAGACAGGCACCCAGGCGCGTCCCCAATCCTCCCGTAACCCTCAGCTCAGCCTAGCCCAACTCAGGGGAGCCAGTCAGCCTGGGGTTTGCATCTGGGGAGGCGGTGATTCGGGATATCTGGCAGGGGGTGTCAGGAGTCATAGGAGAGGGGGCCGTGGGGTTTTCATGCTCCCAGCATGAGCTCCTACTTTGTCAACCCCCTGTTCTCCAAATACAAAGGCGGTGAGTCCTTGGAGCCGGCGTATTACGACTGCCGGTTCCCTCAAAGTGTGGGTAGGAGCCATGCCTTAGTATACGGCCCGGGCAGCACAGCGCCCAGCTTTCAGCACGCCTCGCACCACGTCCAAGACTTCTTCCACCACGGGACTTCGAGCATCTCCAACTCCGGCTACCAGCAGAACCCGTGTTCCCTCAGCTGCCACGGAGACGCCTCCAAATTCTATGGCTACGAGGCGCTCCCCAGACAGCCTCTTTATGGGGCTCAGCAAGAGGCAAGCGTCGTGCAATATCCCGACTGTAAATCCTCCGCCAACAGTAACAGTAACGAAGGACAAGGGCACCTAAATCAAAACTCGTCTCCCAGTCTCATGTTTCCATGGATGAGACCCCACGGTGAGAAGTCTTTTCTCTTCCCCTCTCTGTCCCTTTCTCCGTCTATTTCAGTCTCTTTCTGAGTCTCTCCCCCCCCCACTTTCTTTTTGTTTTCACTCCTTTTTTCTCTCGGTTTTGGATCTTCCCTAAATCCCTTTCTCTTCCCCCCACCCTGACCCATTTGTTTGGATGGGTGTTCGTTCTTTCTCTCTGGGCCTGGGAGCAGAGGGGATTTGCTGGGAGGGTTTGGGGACGATGGAAGGGGGAGGAGTGGGGGAGGTGGTGTCTGGATGAAAAGGGTTAAAAATCCCCCCCCCCACACACACACACACATACACCAATCTATAAAATAAAAGCTGGTTTTAGGGCAAAGTGTAAAGAGACTAAATTCCTAGGAGATTATTAGCATTTAGAAAAGCTCTAGCTCTCTATACCGCTTAGGGCCCAACTCAGAACTGGAGAGACACAGGGAGACCAACAATGTTGTCTGAGGAAGGAGGTAAAGGAAAGTATCCTTCCAATACCGCCCCCAGCCCCCAGCCCAGAAGAGCAAGGGAGATCCCAATGGTCAGGATTTGGACTTCCAGAGTTCCCCTTCTCTCCCTCTCAAAAGGGTCTACAAAAGCGACTTCTCTCAACTTTGTTCAACTTAATACAATTGACAGAAGAAGGGAGAAAGGGGTGCCCAAATAAAAATTTCAACTTACAGGGATGTCTCCATCTCATCAAACACATAAGCAAAGAATCTATCTAGCTCTTATTTCACTGTATTTATCCCGTACCCCCACCCTCATTGGTGAGAAGCACTGTACTCTCCCTTGGACAAGGAATAGTTGGAGAATGAACCATAAAGTTATCTCAAGATTTTAGTTCTAAGCAATTCTAAGCTTTAGTATTTAAGCAGGGGTAATGAGTTTCATTATCCCATTTCGAAGCAAAAGGGGAAAAGAGAGATAGAAAAGTTATTGACAGAGAGAGGCTGTGACTGGAGATCTGCCGGTCTCCAGTTAGCAGTAATTTCGAGCCATAATACATGTTAGTAGATCAATTATTTTTCTTATTAGAAAAGCATTAGGTAAAAAGAGAAAGGAAGTAGGGTGATACACAAACCTTGTCACACACCCCCCAACTTCCCTTTAGTCCTCTGGCTTCCTTTCTTATGAGAATGTTTATCTCCTCAATCCTCCCCTCCAAAAACTAGTATAGAACAACAAAGCTTCGGAGGTCATGCCTCAGCTTGGAGGTAGTAGTGGTGGAAAGAAACTTGCCCGGTCCCCTTTCTCTTAAAAACCCCAATTATCAAATACTCGGTGCCTCCTGGCCTTACTCCCCACCTCCGTCTCCGCCTTCCAAGTAAAAACAAACGACACCAAAACAAAACAAAACCCCAAACTTTCCTTCTTCCTAGTTGCTTTTTTCCCATTTCCTTTTCGAGTAAAGGGAGAGCAGCTGGGAGGATAAGAAGAGGAACCTTTTGAGAGCAATAGGAAAGAGACACCCATCCCCCTCCCTCCCGACTCCTAGAATAACAGGTTTGGGGTTTTGTTCTGTTCAGCTCCTGGGCGGCGCAGCGGACGACAAACTTACAGCCGGTATCAGACCTTGGAACTAGAAAAGGAGTTTCTCTTTAATCCATATTTGACACGAAAGCGACGGATTGAGGTCTCTCACGCCCTGGGACTGACTGAAAGACAAGTGAAGATTTGGTTCCAGAACCGGAGGATGAAGTGGAAAAAGGAGAACAACAAGGATAAACTTCCTGGAGCCCGAGATGAGGAGAAAACAGAAGAAGAAGGGAACGAGGAAGAGGAGAAAGAAGAGGAAGAAAAAGAAGAGAACAAGGACTGAAAGGGGGAAAAGATTTTTTTTTCTTTTAGCAACTCCCTTGAAGTTTCGTTTTATGGTAGAGGATAAATTGAGAAGTTTACGACTGTCATTCGCTTTTATAGAGAATAGAATGAGACTCACAACTGTAACTACCTGTCAAATACTTGTAACTCTGGTTTTATGATCATTGGACTTCCCCCTAAGCTTTATATTTTTGGGGGCTGGGGAGGGGAGATGAGGGTGCTGGGATAGTTTTGGGTGGAGGCGGGAGGAGGAATATCGACACATAGAAAAGTTTTGGCTCCTGTCTCAACAAGCTCCCCACCAGCCTACACACACACACACACACACACACACACACACACACACACACACACAAGCTCCTTCAGCCTCTCTCCTCTCCTAGTATCTCAGATTTGCCTCTCTCCCTCTTTTCTCTCCCTTTGGATATAAACTACAGTCCCACCTCACTGCTTCTTTGGTATTTATTTTTATAGGGGAGTCCTTCCCTCCAGGCTCTGAAAGAGTTGAGGGGAAGGAGAGAAAAGGAATTCCTTACTTTTTCTTCTGTGCTTGATTATATTATTGAATTTCCCCCTCGAATTTATTGTTCCTTTTGGGGGAGAAGGAAGATCCCTATTTAGAGTGACTCTCTTGGCTTTTTCTGGAACCTTAGGGAGACCTGACTTTTTGCTGTCCTGAACCCCTAGGAAGCAGAGATCAGTATGTAGCCTCTCTCTATAGAGTTCCTTCCAGCCAGGCCACGGTCAGTGCCCCCCCCACACCCCCTTCAGTGATCTGTGGTTTCTGTTGTCCAAAGAGGCAACAGCTCTGTGTCCAGTTTCCCCAGTCCCTATATGTGTTAGCTCTCTGAAATAATAATAATAATGATAATAATAAATCTTTAATGTACTACCTAAAGGGAACCTGCAATAATCTTGAAGAAGAAAAAAAAAAAGAAAAAAAATCCCCATCCCACAAGGGAGGGGGAAAAAAAGGGGAAAAAGAAAAAAAAGAAAAAAATACCGTTATAAGCCTCCAGCGTATTGTATCACTACCTATAGAAGGAAGCCCTGCTTTGAGAGTATTCGTATTGCGGTTTTGTTGTCGTTTGTCGCTGCTTATTTCATGAAGAAGGTGCCCAACAACTAAAACTGCCTAGCTCACCAGTACTGTGTGTTCCTTTATTGTGCTTTGATACCCAGTAGAGTAGGAACTAAATTGCACTGAATGTATAGTTAACTGTCTTGAACTATCTGTTTATGCAACGTGCTCGAAAGAAAAGAAAAAAAAGATAAAAAAAATATATCCATAATAATAATTTCTGGTCATTCGTCTTTATGTCGAGCTATGAATGTAGATTTTGTGTGGCCACAGCCCTGTTTCTGGTCCAAGTACTTTGTATTGTATACGTGAATCACAATAATAATAAAAAAAAAAAAAAAAACAAAGAAGAAAAGCAAAGATTTGGAGCCCCAAATGAGTCTTCTTCACTTCTCTCATGTTCTCTCTTCTTTCCATCCTCTACATTTTCTCTTCTCTCTCCAGTCAGCTTGGGGCAAGGTGGTGGTGGGGGATATTTCTGGAAGTTCTTCATGGGTCTGGCTTATGGTGGGAATAAGGATGTCAGATCAAGCAGGTCTTCAGAACTGGGAAACAGGACTCTCAGCTGAATCTGAAGAGGGCAGGTGAAAATGGGTACAGTGTGAAATAAGGGGATCTTACAGCTGGGGGTGTGTGGATAAGTCAACCTAGTATATGTTCCTTGGACATAAGTAATGATTCATTGCCCGAGTTAGGAGAAGTTCTTTCCTCAGGCCTGGTCTCAGATTCCATGTCCCTCCAGCCTTTAGCTTCCATTTCTCCTATCTCTTCCCAAAGTAGACAAAAAAGTCTCTGATGCACTTCTCCGATTTTTCTTCACTTTTCTAAGGGAATTGAGGGTAAATTATCAGAAACAGAAGGAGAGAAATGAAGTATTTTTTGAGAATGCTTTTAGAGCACTTCTTCCCATAATCTCCCTTCTCCAGAATCTCTCTGATATAATTCTCTGGTATCTGTGAGGATAAAGGATAGTTTCTCTGTGGATTGATTTTTTAGAAAGAGTTTTGGGTTTGAAGCAATCCTGATTTTATAAAAGGTATGAGATTCCTGGGTAGCGTCAGAATGGGGTTGGGGGGGGTTAGAAAGGGATGTGGGGGAGGATTGTCTAAATTGAAGGCTGATTAAAGTCACAGGAAAGATGGGATAAGGCTTCCTTTCTATCATTCCATGGTGAGCAGGGATAAGACATCATTTGTCTTCTACGGCTTCACTTTGGGAATTGGGCAGCCAAGCCTTGATCCCACTTTAATACCAGTTCCTTAAAGATCTAACCTTGGTGAGGTAGTCTAACTCTTTACCCAATTGTCTGTCATGAGCTTTCAGTTCTAGACCTGAACTTACTCCATGGAATTTGGGGAAATCTGTCCCCTCTTTAATTTCCTGAAGATAAAGGGGAGACAAAAGCAAGGCAAGAAAAAGAAGGAAAGGAAGGGGGTAACTTAACGGCTCTTGGACCAAGATTTCTGTTTATAACTATAGACTTCTGGTCAAACAATCCCAAATTCCAGAGATACAGCTAGTCTGACTCAGCTGGTACTCAGGGACAGGGGAGACTAGACCTTCCTAGATTTAGAGACCAGATCCCAAACATTGAAATATTTCTAAGTCTTGGAATGGTTTTCTCTTTGTTTTTCCTACTTTCCTTTCTTCCTTCCCTTCCTCTCTCCCTCCTTCCTTCCTTCCTTCCTTCCTTCCTTCTTTCCTTCCTTCTTTCCTTCCTTCCTTCCTTCCTTCCTTCCTTCCTTCCTTCCTTCCTTCTCTCTCTCTCTCTCTCTCTCTCTCTCTCTCTCTCTCTCTCTCTCTCTCTCTCTCTCTCTCTCTTTCTCTCGTCAATCATTTTCCTCAGGACAAATTTCTCGGCACAATTTTTGTCAAGGACCTTATCCAGTCTCTGGTTTGGTGCGTAAAGCGCTTTGATCGGTTGAGTGTTTTTAGATTCCTATTCAAAGGGTTTTGCTACTGTTGTACCCTTTTTTGGTAGCACTAAGATCTGGGCTATTGGAAATGAGGTGGTATTCTTGGTTATGGGGAATGGGAATGAGTAGAGAGTTATTATCCCAATTGCACATCTCTTGGAAATCCCATCCCTGCCCTCCTTCCTCCGTCGGAGCCCATGCCCGCACCAAGCCAGGTAATCAATTCCTTGTGCTTTCGCGTGCGGCTTCCCTTAGGAAAAGGTCCTTTTCTCCAACCTGGAATCCTTCCCCAAAGTCGGGTGCTCTTTCCAGAAGGCTAGGGGGAGAGGCAGAGTATTTGGTAAATTTTATTTATGTTTAACGGCAAGGGTAATTTAAAATGTTAAGCACCCGCAACGAAATCAAGAAAAAAAAACAAAAAACAAAAAAAAACTCCGCATTAAAGGGCTCGGCACTCGCTCACACGGCTTTTAGGAACGACTTTTTCTTTTACAACCCACTCTCGGGTTACTGCCTCGGCCCAAGCACAGCCAGGGTCCTAGAGAGTGCTTTGGGCAGGCATAGGACCCCTAGGGTGCTCTGTCCACGGCATCTTTTCTAGGGGACTCGTGGGAATGAAGCACCAGTTCTCAGGCTACAACCAGGAGAACACTTCTCTTCAGTCCCCCTCCCATCTACCTCCCCCCACTTTCTTGTAGGGAGCTAAAAGGAATCGGATGCAGTTTTATGGGGGAAAAGTAATTGGGAGCGCAGTGCGCTCGCTGTCTTTAGAGCGCCGTCTCGCAAACACTCATTGCAGCTGTATTACCGGAATGGGGACCATTCCGCCGCCTGGAGAAAGGACTCTCCCTCATCCTTTACTTTTTTATTAGCCAATCAAATTTGCTTAGGAGAGCTATTTGTGATTTGTGAAAAATAGTATCTTTCAAAATGCTGAGTTGTAGCATCTTGTTCATTTCTCCCTGAATTTATTATTCTAATCACCGCTGCCGAGACAGGATAACGCAGCTATTAAGTTGGGGGGAAATTCGTTTTTCTTTATTATTATTATTATTATTTTTTAGAAAACTCTCCCTTTATTTCTCTGTCTTTCTCGCCCCACTCAGAGAGGAAATTGCGTGGCAAGTGAATGTGTATGTGTATTTGGTGGGATGGGTGAGAAGGGGTGAAGATGAAGGTGGGGGTGGGGGAGGGGAGAATGTTGAGGATGGAGTTATAGAATTTCGATATCTGGGGTCCGTCTTCACATTTGCCCCAGCGCGATTAGGATTCCTTTGGTCTGTAGCTGTCCCTCAGATAACCATCTTGGGGATTTTAAAGCGCCAATTCTTTGCCCGTCTGGGACAGATTCCCCTCCACCCCCATCCCCCAAAAGAGAGAGGCAAAGGGACAGGTTGTGCCCTGGACTGAGGAGAGAGATTTCCGGTGAGCTACAGGCATTGCTCCCCCATTCTTCGCTCTGTCTATTGTGAGAAGCTGGGTTGGCCGCTTCCTCCTCGTAACTTTTAACTACCTGTTATAAAATTTATGGGTGGGTTTGTAAAGCGAACAAGGTACCGCATCCGGCTGAAAGGGCTGATCGCTTAGTAGGAAAAGAGTTTGGGGAGGCAGCCAACCCCCTGAGCTTGGGGAGCAACAGGAACCCTCTGTCTTATGCAGAAACAAGGGGAAACCAGAATGAATCCTAAAGGGAAGATCTCCCAAAGTGCCCCCAAACCAGGCAAAATAAAGAAGGAAAAAAAAATCTCCCCGTTCCTCAAGAGGGGAAGATGCGGTTTAGGTAGGGTAATGAGAGATTAAAGAGCACTTTCTCCTCTTTTCTCTAAATGGAGATCAAATAGCATTGTGAAATCGCTTTGTAATAAATGACGGGAATCAGGGGGAGAAAGAGATAACATTTTTTCCCCCCAGAGCTGAACTAGGCCTTACTTTCCTTAAATAGCGAAGGTCAGAAATTTTTTTTTGTGAAAGAGGCAAGAAATGGATCAGTGAATGAGACTGAAACACGGTAGCAGATTCTTCGAATCTCAAGGCCTGGGATGGAGAGGAAGGAAGGAAACGGAAATTTAAGTTTTATTGGTGATGGGGGGGTGGCTTAAAAGAAATTAGAAAGAGATGAAAATGAGTTTCGGGGAAGAGAAAGATCCCGTTTCGGGATGAGAAACGCTTTTCATCAAAGGATGATGTGGAAGAATTCAGCGAGGGGTAGGGAGTTAGAGAAAAAAGTAGAGTGATCGGAGGCCTCCTTGGGGGTGCTCGAATTTTGGGAGGTATTCTTTTAGCTTCTTCATTCCTCCCTTCTAATTATTTGATCCGAGGATATAGCGGGCACCTTTAGGAGTCTTCTTCGAGGGTCATAACTGAGAGGAACAGATCTAGATGAAGGAGTCGGAAGGGATAGATTGGGCCGTAGTGGGGTGGAGGAGGACCAAATCATTGACCTCTAATTTCTGGACTTTGAGTAAAGAGCGAACTTTTGGGGATATATGCGTGGGGAGCGGGAGAAGACGTTTCCCTAGAATCCCGCCAATGAATACCAAGAAGGGACTGGACCCTCAGTTGGTTGTCCCTCAAGCTTTCTTTGGGAAGAAATGAGGGAGATAGGAAAGGAGTCCATCCCATTTTCTTCTTGTACGTTTTTGTGAATTGATGATCTTTCGAGTCAGATTATTCTGCTCATCTTTTAAAATTATGCAAGTGCCCTCATTTGTCTTAAACCTCTTCCCTTTAAAAAAAAATCGTATAAAGAAAGAATATGACCCTTAGAGCTTATTCTCCCCTTGTCCTTCTTCCCTCCTTTCCCCAGTTTCTCCCTCTTGTTCATCCAGCTCTGTCTCCTCTGGGGAGTGGGAGGTGGGTGAGGGTTGGGTGGGGGGCTGGGGGATGCTCCCTTTTAGAGAGAACTGGGTAAACATGGCGACAGCGGCTCCCATTTGCACACGCTACACAAATGCATCGCATTCCCGGTTGTTTGCAGAAAATTTACAGCTGAGTAATAAAAGTTTACGATCGACTCACAAGTTGGATTGGCCACAAGAAGTCATGTGGATTCCATCCATGAACGTGAACTTTTTATTGTGGTTTGTCCGTACGGAGAGCTCCGCAGAAGAGTCCTCCCTTTAAGAGCCTAACCATTGCCAGTGAAACCAGAACTGGGCGCTCCCCCTTATTAATAGTATTTCTTTTATTAGCCTGATTATTCCTTATTTTCTCCCCTCCCTCCTTTTTTCCTCCCAGGTGGAGTTGCCAGAAACTGGGGGCATCTGGGGAGGGAGGTAGGGTAGGGTGGTGTGTGTGTTGGGGCGAGGCAAGAGCTGCCGGTACCTCTCTGCCCCCTCCCTGCACCCCCTTCCCCCCCAGGGGCATGGAGAAGCCAGGGAGAGGAGTTGTAAACTGAAAAATACCAATGCCTCTGCCTCTGCCCCTCCCCTCCCTTCCTGGCAACTCTCTGATTTTATTCGGCTCCTTTTTATTATTATTATTAGAATAATTTTTTTTAATATTCTCGGGAGTTGAGACAGACTCTCAGCAGCGGCACAGAATGAGAGGGAAGACGAGAAAGAGAGAGAGGGAGAGAGAGAGGCAGACAGAGAGGGACAGAGAGAAAGGGAGAGTGGCAGCAACGCTGGGTAAGTGTTTCCTTATTGGTTCAAATGTGTAACTAATGATCCGTAGCTGGGTGACTGTTTAAGAATTAGGATATCTCCAGATTCTCTTGACTAAAGAGGAACAGAGGGCTGGTTGGTTTGGTGGTAGCAGTGGGGAGGGAAAATTTGTGGGAGAGAGGAAAAGGTGGGGAGGAGGGAGGGAGAGAGAAAGAAAGGAGGGAGAAGAGGAGAGGAAGGAAGAGGGGGAAATAAGGGGGGGAAGAGGGAAGGAGGGAGGAAAAGGGGGGAATAGGTTTAAATTAGGGTTATAAATAAGGAGGGGAAAGTATGCATTGTGATGTCACCATCTCTGCTGAGGTCTGATGTGTCGGAGAGATAGGAGACGGAGGTCTTAAATTCGCTGGGCAGGCCCGCGTTATAATGAGGTGGGATCTGACGCGGCCTACCGCTCTGGTTTTGAATACTGTCTGCTCATATACTTGTGCTTCATGGATGAATGGAACTAGAAAGGAAAGGGTAATAGAAACTCAAACTCCAGAGCGGGGGCGGGGGGGAGGGAAGGAGGGGGAGGGAAATATTCATTTATTAAGAAATAAACAAGCAAGCTAGTTAACCCCTCCTCCCCAAAACCCCAAACAAACTTTTCAGCGCCCCCCTCAGTTAAGTGAGTAGCCTGGAGAGGATGCACATGCGCAGTGCGGGTGCTTGGCTCTCCTCCCAAGCAGGAAGCGAAATGCATAGAGCCGGCTGGTCCAAGTTAATTGGCAATTAGGGGGGGGGAGGCTGGTGGCTGGGTGCAAGTCAGCTGATGGGGGAACTTTTTTCCACCTCCTCTCCCCTATAAACAGAGAATCCAGGGAGGGGGAAGAGAAGGTGGGGGAAAAAAGGAGATGGGGTTAATAGGGGGTGAGGACTCTGCGATTCAGGCGGGGGGGGTAGCATTGGGGACGGAAACAAAAATCATGAAATTAAGTGAAAAGCCATTTTCCTCTTGGAAAACTTAAGTAGTCGTCCTCCTCCCTTCCCCCCCGCCCCCCCCCCCCCCGCCTTTCCCGGCTTTCCCTCCTTCCCCAATAATCAAATGATCTCCCCTGTTCCTCCGGGCGAAAACTAATCGTTTTATGGATTCACAGGAGAAAATCCTGCTGTGTTGGCTCCCTGAGAGGGCAGGAGAGCTGGCTAGCGTTAAAGAAAGCTTCCCAGCGCCTCGGGGAGACTCTGTTAGAACATGTCTCTCTGCTCTGGGCTGGCCTGGGCCGGCCCGAGTTAGGGTGAGAGGCCTGGCCCTGGCGGCCTCAGGGGCCTAGGAATAGCGATGGAGTTTTCTTCCAGCGGGGATTGGGTGGGTGGGGTAGGATCTGAACCTTTGTGAGTCTGTAGCTGTCGGTCTTTTGGTCAGGAAGTCCAAGGTAGTGTTGTCTCTGTCTCTTAATTCGGAAGTTTGAGGCCTCCTGAAAGGGGACAGTCTGGCTGGTTGGTGGAAGGGGCTCAGGGGTTTGGGGAGGGGACTTGCCAAGTAAACCAGAGGGACTGGTCATAATTGGTGCTAATGGCATGTTGTATAGTCTTTAACCTAACACATATGGTTTCATAACACAGAGGCTTAATTTCTTCCAAATGTCCATTCCCATGAAGGTGTTGAGATATGATATATGGCATCCCCCCATGTTCCTAAGCTTGTGGATTGGTAAAACTGGGACATTGCTATATACTGGGTCCCTTATGCTTATGTGTGTACCCATAAAAGCACTCATGCTCCAACAGCTTAATTATTGAGGGACCTATATTTATTTACTAGGATTTCTGACAGTCACTAAGAGCTGGCAGATTGGCACAATGGCACAATCACAGGTCTCCTTCAATTTAACTCCAAGAACTATTCCTCCCCCTCCCCCCCAAATTTTCATCCCATGCATCCTCCCCCCAGGACCTGTACTGTGGTTTATGTCTTCAGGATGGAGTGGGGGAGGTGTGGCCCAGCTCCTGGTCTTTTTTCTTGTTTCCTTACCTAGTGGTTAGTTCAATTTGAACCAAGGAGGGAAAGGCCCAGAGGAAAAAAATGATTCTCTTTTTTTGGTAAAAATTAAAAATATAAATGCAATTTAGTCTAATTCAATTTAAGCTATTTTTGTTTGTCCAAATTTTTAGAACTCCTTCCCTTAATCCCAAGTGATCCCTTCCTCTCACCACTCCCCAAAATATTCTCCACTCTGCACCAGACATAAAGGCCTTTATGGTGGTCTCTGGGGGGAAGAAATGGGATTTTTCTCTCTTTCCCCTTCTCCCCTCCCCATAGGAATTGTGTGTCAGCAGAGGCGTCAGGGCTGAGGGGCTAATTTCGTGTTTCTTGTTTACGAGCTAGGAAAGGGCTAAGCTCTTTCCAAATGGGCCCGAGGCCGCAGCTCTGCTGCCTTCCCCTGCTGTTTCGTCCGTCCGGACTCAGAGTAAGAGAAGCTGGCCGCGCCCTAGGGAGTTGGGCTTCGCCTTCTACTCTCTATTCCCTCCTTAGCTCCCCAAAGCTTTGGCGTCTTGGGGCTGAGGCTAGGGCTGTGGGCTGGCACACGATGGGAACCTGGATTGGCCAGCTGTGGTGAACAGAAAATGGGCCTTTTTCAAGACTTAAAGTGGAAGCTGCTTTCCGGTGAGAAGTCTTTCTCTATTTTTCTTTCGTTTGAAATTATTTGTAGGGGCTCAACATTGAGGGGACTCTGAACTAATGTCTTGTTAGACACTGGGGTACTATCTCTCTTTGTTTGGCTGAGACTATCATCTCCTCAAAGCAATGTGACCCCTTTGAACCTGAAGTCCGTTTGGTAAAATGGATATTTACCTGTAAAATCAAAAAACAAAACAAAAAACAAACAAAAAAAAAAAACCGCTTGGTTTATGAATGTGTGTTTCCTTCATTCTCCTTCTTGTGGACTTTTATCTCTCTATCACTATCTGGATGAATATACTGGAGTTGTAGGTATGTGTTTGTATAGAGGTTCAGTTGGTGCCCTGAGGGGCATAGAGAAGGCCAGAAGGGATGCAGGCTTTTTTTCCTCCATTGACAGTGATGCCGAAATTCTTTTTGAATCCATTGATTTTCTTCTCTGCCCCTTTCTCCCTCACTCCCTCCTCTCCACCATTTCAGAGTAGTTTGGTTCCTCCCTCCCCCAACCTATTTCGAAGTCATTCTTCGGACCACCTCCCCCCAACCCCCACCAAACTGGGTGTGGGGAGGAGGGAGCTGGGAAATCGAGGCAACTGTGGCAATTGTTCAGCCCTTGCTTTGGCCTCTGAACTAGGGGGTATAAACTCGGGCCCAACCGCCAACAAAAAAACCGACGCTCTGGGCCTTTTTTTCTACCAGTCCTTTTTTTGCTCTCCTTTTCTATTCTCTTCCACCACTTAACACATGAACACTTAAATATCCGGTTCCTGTGGTTTAAATGTCCTTTGTCGTCGTAAAAAGAGTGTGTACAGAGCACCTATGTAGTGCATATATGTGTTTATCCTGTTTTATATATACATACATGGGCATGATATTGAAGCAAAATATTAATTAGAGAATAGATTAATGGTATGTTTATAATATCAAAAGCTATGAAAATGAAATCACACCTTGAGTGAAACAACTTTTGTATAAATGCATGTAAAGACCTGCATATATTATGTCTGTTTCGGAGAACACGGTGCATTCTTTTATAGGCGCTCATATATTCTGTTTATTATAAAATGTTTGTACATTGTAATAGAAATATATTACTACAATCAAGGCCTATCTTATTATAGGCAGGTCTTCAAGGGACTACAGTCATTATTATACTGGTATTTAATTTTCATTTGAATTTGTTAAAATTATCTTTGGTGCAGAGCTGTGTAAAGAAAAGAATATTTTTCTACAAAGAGAATATTTTATTGTTATCTATATTTGTGATTATATATTATTTTGTATGTTGCTTTCTTCTGATCAGAAAGTATGATTATATATGAGTACAAATGCACACATATATGTAGATAGAGAGGTAGATAGATAGACAGATAGATAGATAGAAGCAAGTGTGCATTTCTTCCAAGGATAATTATGAATTTTGATGCTTATATTCTTGTGCTTTTGTTTTGTAACTTATATTTTGTATTATGTTATATATAACCTCTGCATAGAATGCTTGGCATATGGAGAGATATTCATGTGTATTGTATAGGTATGCGTTTATATGGCTAAACATATGCAGACATGGAATAATATAGAAGTATGTCCAGATGTCCCACGAATATACAAATACCTGGATATGTTCTGCTTTTTCAAATACTTTCTGGATTATTTCCTGGCTTTTATATTATTTTCTAAGAAGGAACAAAATTAACTGGAGGATTCCCACATTCATGGTGAACTTTATTTTGTTGCACATCTATTCTTTTCTCCTGGAGTCGTTGTGCAAGCTGGCTAAGGGGACTAGCACTGGAGCCGGGGAACCAGTTGGACAAATATTCCAGCTTGATTGGGATCCTAGCCGTTCAAACTTAGAGATCTCTACTCCATTGGAAGGTTGGCATGGGGATGGAGGTAGTGATATTGCTACTCTTAATGGTGTTGATTGGGGCAGTAAAGACTACTCTGAATGGGACTTTCAGTCTGGGGTATTTGGACTCTGGCTACTGGAACAGTAGGCAGGTCTTTGAATGGAAATTGGAATAGGCAAGAAAGGGGAATAAATAAGGAGGTAGCCAGTTTGTGGAAAGAAGAAAAGAAGTCTCCCTCTCTCTCCAGATTTGCTGCAGCAATGGGGAGGATTAGGGAATTTATGGAGCAGGGCTGAAAGGCAAATATCTTGTTACTGCTGTGGATACCATTTAATCCTCCATAGGAGGCTGTGCCAGTGCCAGGGCCAGAGAGGAGAGACTGGCTGCTAGAGAATGGGGGCTGGGACCTATCTCTCTCAAGAGACTTCCAGGATTCTGGGATGAAAGAGAGTTGAGGGATCTTGGGTCGGGAGACCCTCCCTGGTAGAGTGCTGGGACACTGAAAGAACCTCTTTTCTTCCTTTGGGCCTAACGGAGACTAGGGTGGGTGTTCCGGTAAATAACAGAGGGAGAAAGGAAATTATGCATTTCACTTAAAACACAGTCACAGACACAGACATAGACATACATACACACATAGCACACACACACATAAAGTCCCAGTTTAGCTAAAGGGCCAGGATTTTTCTCCCCCAACTTCCTGGGAAATCCTGTTTCTCCCCCTAGTTATCATGTTGAGACACGTTTAAGGAGGTTCCTTCAGAATCAGGAGTTTACTCTTCTGAGAGCTAGCGATGGAGACCTAACAGGTTTTCAGGCCTTGCTTCTCTAAGGAACTGGGGGGACCCTGGCTAAGAACGCCTCCCTCTCCATGGTCCCTACCCCAGCCCTGCCGCTACTGAGAACTGCTTCACCTCCCCTGCTGTTGGCAGCCGCCCGGTTTTTATTGTGTCTGTGTTGTTTATTTGTTTGGTCTGCTGCCACCCTGTGTTAGAAACCCGCCAAACCAGCGGCTAGCTTGGGAGAACCGCAGTGACCCTCACCCCCGTCAGGGCCCAGTTCCTTCCTTGAAGTAGGTGAGAACACAGGCGCTCTAAAAACTGTAGTTGTTTATAGGACTGAGAGAATTATTGGGACACAATAAACCTCTGAATGTACAGGAGCTGGAGGGGAAAGGGAATAAAGCCTCCGCCAGCTACCCCCTCCCCTTATCCCCACTTTCTTTCTTCTCCGCTAGTAACGAATCCTGGAACAAGATCGAATCATTGAGAAAGTTTTATTTCTCTACCCCCATCTCCCATTCCCTCATTACTTTTGGCAGGAATTTTCCCTGAGATGCAGGTTGTTGAGTTTTAAATCAGGGTAATGTCGGAGGATTCATAAAGCTAGATAAAGCGTATCGTTCTCTCCTCCCTTCCCTCTTTTCCCAGCCCCCCAAAATAGCAGTGAATTTAAGCAAATCCTACAAAATTAAATTGCCCCTTCGCTAAAGATCCTATAAATCTCCAATCTCGCCAGGTGTGGAGTCGGAGAGGCTGCTCCTCGCCTTTAATTTTGCTTCTAGCTATCAAATCTAAAAGAGCATCATCGAAGTAAGTAATATTCTCGTTTCTGGAATTAATTCCCCCCCTTCCTCATATCTCTCCCCCTTTGCCAGCGCAGATTAAATGGTTCTTTCAGGTCTGCAAACAATAAAGGATAAAATTATTTATAGGGAAATGAAGACGATGCTTCATTGTTGGCTTATCGTTCCAGAACATAATAACATTTTATTTTCGAGCAACAAAACAAGACCAAAGAAAAGAAAAGGTGTGTGTGTGGAGAGGAGGAGGAGGAAGGGAGGGAACACACACACAAAACTCCCGCTGTATATAACTTTTACGACATTTACAATTTCCTCATGACAACTCACTGTGACGTCATAAACGCTGGGTTCTTGAATTTTACAATTCCCATAAACCCTCCTGAAATGGGCACAAGTGACACTTACATTCTCGGGAAGTCGTGAAAGTCACCGGGACGGAGGGCGAATACCGGAATGGGGGGTAGGGGGGCGGGTAGTAGTGAGACAGAAGGGAAGTTGGCAAAGGGCAGAATCAGAGCTGCCTAGCTCCCCAATTTCTTTTACCGTTTGAGTAACTTCTCTCAGGTTGGGATATGGAAATACCCGGTGATTTTCCTCTTTTCTGTGGCTAGGATGGAAAGGTCATTTTCCCTGATTCTACAGAGCAATTCCACTGTCTCCGAGCTATCCTCCATCCTCTCAAATGGAAGGCAGAGTATCAAGACAAGGTTTCCTATTTGTAGATTCATTCTATTGCTGCAGCCGCCACTCCTACCTCCCCTCACCAAGGATATGTAGATATATTAGGTAAAAAAGAAGTAGAGAGGAGGAAGCAGAGCTTTAAGTGTATTGTGCTTTCCAGGAATTGAGAGTGTAAATCGTGGATATATATGTGAGAAGAAAGAGTGAATAAGTTTCTATTCTATTATATTGTTCAACTTGAAACTAGAGAACTAAAAATGTCTAAGAAAATAGAATTCTGAATTTTTGTTTGGGAGGGTATTATGGGGAGCTATGGAGAGAAAAAAGAAACCTGGACAGAAAAGAGCTGGGGAAAAAGGGGGAGCAGATAGAGGGGAAATTTTATATGCTATGAGAGGTCCTTCATTAAACCCTCCTCTGTTCAATTGCAAATAAAAGCGAAAACAGCTCCAAGATTGCTCTTTCCCCCTCCCCTTTGCTCGAAATAAGGAGCAAATTAACGAGGGCCACGGAGGTGTTTCCCGATTTCCTGTGTATTCTGACAGGATCCAGAATTCAGCCTCTCCCTTTACCCACTCTCCTCCAAGTTCCAGGAGATCCTCATCTCACACAGATGGGGAAGTGAATTGTATAATATCACTGAAGAAAAGGCTTCATTTCTAAGTTAGAGATGTCAAAGCTCGGCCACTGTTTAACTTCTCTTAAACTGGGTAGGGGGAAGTGGAGGGAGAATTTTAATTCCCCAAAATGGACACGGGTGAGCTGGAGGTTGGAATGTTCTCCTTTATTTTACTCCTACACTTTTAAAATCCTGAAATATGTAGGGACTAAGACGCCAAGGTTCCGATTTTGTCCCCCTCCTGTTCAAATTTTTGATTCCTAGCTGAAACCTCAGGATGATCTTTTCAATCTTTCTCTGAGCGCTTGGATCAAAAGGATTTGTGTACAGAACTCAAGGCACTTCGGTAGGCCTTTTCCCCACCTCCTTTTTTTTTTTTTTTTTTTTTTTTTTTGTTGTTGTTGTTGTTGTTGTTAAATCACATCATATTCAAATAGAGTCAACTCCACAGCAGCACCAAGAATAGCAGAGCCTTAAGCAAATAATGAAATACTGAGATGAGCCTGAGCAGTTATTGATCTGGCCGTTCTTTAGAAGAGGGATTTCAGCTGCAACCCTGTGGCACAAAAATATACTTGGCCCGTGGCTCCTGAAGCCCTAATAAGAGAGGGTTTTGAGGTGGGGCTCATCTAGGGGATTAGGAGAGGGACACCTCCGGTTTGGCCCTAAGGATGAAAGCAGAGAAGCTGACACCCCCCCTCATTACTGTAACAAGTGTCGAGGGAGACACAATACAGTTTTGCAGAGGCTCTGAAGCTACGGCAAGAGGCCCTCGGAGGAAGGGAGAGTGTGTGCGCGTCTGTCTGTCTGCCTGCCTGTGTTTAGGGAATTTACAGTTGCAAAGATTGTTACATAGTTTTGTGATAGGAGGGGGAAGCCAGGTTATAAAATACAAATTCCAGAGTTTATCTTGAGTAGATTCATGCCCCCCCCAAAATCTTTAAACCTCAGCACCCCTTAACTTCATAGCTGGGGGTCTTATTCATTAAAAAGAGAAGCCAAAGGCAAACGGATGGGGGAAACTAGGGAGGAGAAGATAACAGTTTGAATCAAATTTGCTGCATAGGAATTATCCTCTTTAGGGTGCGTGTCTCTTCTGACTCCCTAAGAGGCTTATGGTCCTGCCTCTCCTCCCTTCGGCAGATCTCAAGTTAAGGAGAAGCTCAGTGCTATTAACTATCTTTCTGTTGGGCAAATTCGGGCATAGTAGATTGAATTAGGGTGCCCTTGAATGCAGCCTCTGAAAGAGACCCTCTCCCCCAATAATATCCACATTTACCTATATGCATAAAGTTCAAACTGAAAGACTTGCTCTTCATTCTCCAGGCCCAGGCGTCTAAAGTTAGTTTCTCTCCTATAATTAGTGATCATAGAAAGCATGTGGTTTGGGGATTAAGGGGCAGGGTAGGGGGAAGTGAGAGATTTTTCTCTTTCTTTTCCCTTTTCTGGGTTTTTTTGAACTCAGCTCATCAATCCGCTAATTACCGCGGGGAGAGGGAGCCAGCTTTGAATGTGCTCTACTCCGCACGTATTTCCCCAGTGAACGCCTATTTGGGAGAAGTAGGATAGAAGGGAAAAGGAGAAGGGGAAAAGGGGACCCTTTCTGGTGAAGGCTATTTGATAATTTCTCCCAGTCTGGTTTGTAGCAACAAAGAGCAAATTCCCACCCCCACCATCGCCAATTCCAATACCCCCCCTTGTGCCCACCCCTCTCTTTCCGGGATTTCTGCATATTTACAGAGCTGAGCTGCAGTTTTAATAAAACATCTGTTCTTGCTTCTGCTGATGAGTTTCCATAATTGTTTTCAGACAAATTTAACGGGGAAAAATAAATATGGAGAGGAAAAACTCAAAATCCCAGCTCTACCCCCATAGACAGGTTTTCTTTTGCCAGAAAATTAGAAATAAAATAGGAAAAAAGAGAAATCAGATATGGGAGAACATCCACTCAGGCCAAAACCTCTCCTCTCTCTCTGTGAATCCCTCCAGCAAAATTCAGCAGTGTAATTAGAGATGTAATTGGAAGGGGGAGACTCGGTCCCTCAGGAAGCTAAGGTGAGGGAGATATGGGCTTTTAAATTAATATTCCCGTGAATGTTTAGTGGTTAGGAATTTATTTGTATTTATTTAAAATTTTCCTTCTTCTATCCCCCTTCCAACATTTATGCCTTTTTCCACTCTACCCCCCCCCACCCCACCCCAGCAGCTGCTTTCTGTTCATTATAAATCCACCAGACCTTTAAGTCTTTGCCCTCTGTTTAGGGATGTAATAAAACACTTAACTTTCCACGACTGAGACTTACATTCTTAACGCTCAGGTCTTCCACCCCTGCCGGCCAGCACCTAGGGCCCAAAGAATCTTCTTTACTTTGCAGAGATTCTCCCACACCCTCTTTAGACCTGGGAGAAGTCTAGAGTTGGGTGGGGTAGGAGCTGAGCATCCGGGCTGGGAGGTTCACCTCGGAGCTCCCCCAGAAGCCCTTTCAAGGTTCGAGGATTTCCTCCCCGCCCCCATCCATAAAAGGAGATTTTTAAAAAATACATAAAAAAGCAAGACTCATTCAAAATGAAACCTAATTAAAACATCCAATTTTATATCATTCAATTTGTTGTACATTGCAACAATTTAATATCTTGAAGGAAATATCATTGACATGATTTATCTCTGTTAGCAATCACTCTCTGGAATGGGGAAGAATTTACTCTCTCTTCCGGCCACTTCTACTTGTTACACCGCTGCTCCTCAAGCAGAAGGGAGGGGGGATCCACCAAGTGTAATCCTACATTCTGAGGGTTCTAAGATCTATCTCCTGCCTCATCACTAGTCCCCCACCCCTCCTCCGTTCTCCCCCTCCCTTCTCTCTCTTTCTCTCTCTGCCCTTTCCTACCTACAGGAGCCTGGAAACCCAGCCAGATGTTGCAAACCACTGCTTAGGCATGCCATGAATTTGGGGGCAGCTGGATACTAGAGAGAGGAACACAACGCACGCGTCTGTACTAGTGTGTTATTAAAAATGAGATAAAATGTCAAAATTTCTTTCTTAATGTATAATCCCTCCCTTATCCTATCCTTTCTTCTCCACCTCTAAGGAGAGAAAACATGGAGGCCACAAGGACATCCCCAAACAATTGAAGACTTTCCCCCTTTCTAAATACTAATCAATCGTCTGTCTCTACTATCTGGAATGGGAATGCATTATTTTTTTTTTTTTTAAATAGGCAACCTAACTTACTTCACAGGAAGACACGTCAATCGAGTAACGAGGTACATATGTTAACTAACATGTTCTCTCCTTTAGCCACTACAGACTGTCTCTTTTTCGCTTACAAACTTTATTTTTCCTCCCAGCGACACTCCAGGGAAACCTTAATGTTATAGAAGATGAATTAACGAGTCCCCCCCCCCCCAGTGTAGTCCCGTTTATGGCTTTATTGCTACCCATTGATTACTTCGCTTTGTTACACAGAAGGAAAAGATCATAAAATCCTTCGACATCCGGGTTCTTGTTATAGCCAAAAAGAGGGAGAAAAATATGGGCTCTTTCCCCCAACCCACCCCCGGGTGGGGGCCCCCCGTGTGGGAAATCAAAGGATCTCTGGGTTATGTCGCCGACATTGAATTAAGTTTGACTTCAACAGAAGAGAAACCTCATCACGACACCTTCCGCTATGTATGTTCTCTCACTCCTGTTCCTTCTGAAGCCTTCGACTCATTTCCTTTCCTTCCTCTGTCCAATGCACTAAGTTGGAAAGAAAATAGGGGAATAGATGGAGGATGAAGATTGCTGAGAGGGTACAGAGGTTCAAGCGCCATGTCCTTCTGGGTTTGGAAGGGTATTTTCTATTGGGTTGTGATCCAAACCCTGAAAGCTAGAATTTGGGTGCTTATCTACTGACAAGCAGCAGGTCCAGAGGGGGACTTGGAGCTTCAAATTTGGGGTCGAACAGCCCTTAGCTTCAACAGATCTTATATTCTCCAAGAACATTCTTCCTAGATGATTTTCGATGAGCTATCCCATCAGCCCCAACTCTTTCCATATCATAAATTCTCTCCAATATAAACATAGTTGATGTCTCCAGAAAGCCCCTCAGAGTTCTCTCTCTCTCTCTCTCTCCCCCCCCCCCCCCGTCTCTCTGTCTCTCCTCTTTTCTTAAAACAAAACAAAACAAGACACAACACTAAAATAACCCTATAAACCAATTTCTCCCTTTTGGAAAAATTCTCTTAAGAGTCCCAAGAAGAAACCCTAGGAGAAAGCTGGAGTAGTAGGAGAGGCACACGCCAGCTCCCTTTTACCCCAACTCAGCGCTATAACTTCATCTCCCTATGAAGTAGAGGGCTCCTAGCCTCTTACTTGGGCTTTGAATTGCTTCCCCAAATGCACCCCACAGTCAAGATTGTCATTCCCATTCTACTTACACTGGCCAGTGTATTTAATAGAATTCCTTTCTACCCCTGAGGTGTTTTTGCTTTTAATCAGTAGAAAGACACATCACATTCTGTCTGAGCTCCCACTCAGAGGGAGCGGAAAAATAGGGTTGGGTGCTTTAGGTATTCCCACTAAGGGGCTCTTCCTTGAATTGGGCAGAGACAATTTTAGGGAAAGAAGTGCGACCATACATATAATAGAATCAGATAGAAATGCATTGATTTCTTCAGACCAGTTTCTGGGCAAATCTAATCTGGGTTAATACTGGATGTGGGATTTTCCTGAGGGGACTTTCTCCCTCTCTAGCTGGTTCAAGGGCCTACCTTGCTCCTCTTCCCCCTTCCTTTGTTCCCCAAACCTGGTTTCCTATACCAATATATATTATATATGAATATAATATGTATTAAAAGAAATCCAAGTCTTACTTTGAATGCACACACTTAGTCTCAACTAGGGAATCAACAGAAGCAGGAGCGATTTTTTTCCCCCTTCTTGACATCTAGCTTCCGATTGGCTCCGAGGGGGTCAGCTGACTTTGTCATTTTGTCTGTCCTGGATTGGAGCCGTCCCTATAACCATCTAGTTCCGAGTACAAACTGGAGACAGAAATAAATATTAAAGAAATCATAGCCCGACCAGGTAAAGGCGAAGGGATGAATTCCTATTTCACTAACCCGTCCTTATCGTGCCATCTCGCCGGGGGTCAGGACGTTCTCCCCAACGTCGCCCTCAATTCCACCGCCTATGATCCAGTGAGACATTTCTCGACCTATGGAGCGGCAGTGGCACAGAACCGGATCTACTCGTCTCCCTTTTATTCGCCACAAGAGAATGTCGTGTTCAGTTCGAGCCGGGGGCCGTATGACTATGGATCTAATTCCTTTTACCAGGAAAAAGACATGCTCTCAAATTGCAGGCAGAACACCTTAGCACACAACACACAGACCTCAATGGCCCAGGACTTTAGCTCTGAGCAAAGCAGGACTGCTCCCCAAGACCAGAAAACCAGTATCCAGATCTACCCCTGGATGCAGCGAATGAATTCACACAGTGGTGAGTTTTACAGCTCCAAGATATAAATTAAATAAAGTGAACTGGCGTTATGAGCAGCTTCCCTAGAAGAACAGGCGGAGAGAGGGTTTTTTTTTTTTTTTTTTTTTTTTTTTATAGTGCCATAAAAACAATCACGTTCCTCTCCTCGCCGGCGTCGAGACAGGGCCCCCTCTTCTCCTTCTTTTTCCCCCTCCTCCTTCCCTTTCCCTAGCTCCCTCTCCCCTGATGGATTGGGGGGGTCGCAGGCGAGCTAGAGCGAAGTGAGGCTAAGGATGGGAACAGAGAATGGGAAAGATTGGGGGAACCCCTGAAAGTGGAGCCAGGCAGAGTGGAAGAGTGAAGGGGGAGGGGAAAGAGAAGAGAAGGGGAGAAGTTTCTAAAGGGCAGGAGAGGGAACGAAGCGGAGGGAACCTGAAAAAGTAGGGAAAATCAAGTCAAATGTACTTCTAGAGGGTTCTCTCTCCCCCCCCATCCCTAGCAATTAGGGTTACCCCCTTTTCAAACTAAGGTTTCAGACTTTCTTCTTCAGCCTGATATCACTTCACCCTTTTCTTAATCCCCTCACCTCCAGGACAATACCTATCCTCTACATAGGGAACCTAGGAGGAAGTTGGGGTTCAAGTCCCCCCTCCCGAGAGGCTTCGAGGAATAAAGATGGGGGTGGGGCAGAGGCGAAGAGAGAGGGGTGCAGTAGGGTGCTGAGGGAGTTGGGCGGGACAGAGACACTTTTTTTTTCCTTGTTTGTGTTACTAGGATTATTCCCCTTTACTAATTGTTTTTAGTTTGCTTTGTGTCCGGATCTCTAGGGGTCGGCTATGGGGCGGACAGGAGACGCGGCCGGCAGATCTACTCTCGATACCAGACCTTGGAGCTGGAAAAAGAATTTCACTTCAACCGTTACCTAACCCGGCGCCGGCGGATCGAGATCGCCAATGCGCTCTGCCTGACCGAGAGACAGATCAAAATTTGGTTCCAGAACCGCCGGATGAAATGGAAAAAGGAATCTAATCTCACTTCCACGCTGTCTGGAGGCGGCGGAGGGGCCGCGGCCGACAGCCTAGGCGGCAAGGAGGAGAAGCGGGAAGAGACAGAAGAAGAAAAACAGAAAGAGTGAAAACTGTCTCGCTTCCCCCCACTTTCCCCTACTATCCAGTTCACTTCTTTCCTCTTCCTTCCCAGACCTTCTGCTCCCCTCCTTTCTCACATACCCTATATTTATCACTGGCACAATTTATATTTTGACTCTCAGGAAGAATAGGGAGTCAAATGTGGACCTTCAAGTCAGATCTCGTCCCTGTTCCCTCTCCCCAAACACCCTCTCCTTTCTCCCTTTCTTTCTTCGGCCTCCTCTCCCTTTACCTCCCTGATCCCGCCGGCCTTGGGGGCCTAGGTCTCTGAACCTCGATTCGGATACCATTGGGCTCACTTTGAATGAGGACTGGATCTTCTTCCCTCCTCCATCCAAGCCCCACTCTATGTGGCCCAGCAGCAAAGAGCCGACCCACAAGGCGCCTATTTCCCATTCAGCCTCCCCAGGGGCGAGAGGGGTTCTAAAGCCGAGTGAGTCAGCGAGGCCCTGCGTAGCGACACTGCCAAGGGTCTAAAACAACCCATGGGGCTGTTGGAGTGGGCAGGAAGCTTCCCCCCCTCTTTCAACCCTTGCTGGTCCCAGTTCCAGTCCCAGTATCCCAGCTCAGTTCCCCCGAAGCTCCGACATATTTTCCAGCTTAGCCCAATCGTATTTAAAGAATCCTCGGGGGTCATTATGGCATATAACAAACTGTGACAGTTTCTGTGTGAATATTTTTAGCTGTATTTGTGGTCTCTGTATTTATATTTATGTTTAGCGCCGTCAATGTTCCAAACCCAAATTTTAAAAAGGGGGGAGGGGGAAACTGAAAGGAGAAAAAAAAATATGAATGAAGTTTGTTTTAGCCAGTAGGAAAAAAAAAAGAGAGAGAAATACAAAAAAGAAAAATGCCCCTCGTGTTACCCTCCTGTATAAATCCAGTCTCCCAGACCAGTCCTCGAGTATTTAATAAAACTGATATTATTTTTAAAAGTTTATATCTTGATTTCTGCTCATTCGCTCGCCCCATCTCCTGTACATCGTGGGCGAAAGTTGGTGTTGGCGCCGAATCCTTGCTGCGTCTCTATGCCTCCCCTGGCGGCTGCTTCTTTCCCCCAGCCCCAGTTCCAGTCCCTGCACACTCCCATTCCCTTCTGGTTTCCTCTCAGAACCTCCAGAAACAGGAGTCCCAAAACATTCTCTCTCGGCTTCCTCTTTGTCCTGCTCTGAGCTAAGAAAAGCTCCCTTCTCTCCCTTTCCCGGAAAAAGGCAGTCTTTAATTCCCCCCCTCCCCCCCGCAAGAAAAAAAATCGAATTTTTATTGGAAAACTCTTTTCTAAACGTCAATTAATTTGGGTTGGAATCAAACCCCATTCCTAGAGTCTTTTTAAAGACTCCAAACCTTGAAGATTTACCTCCTGACCCCACCTTCCCCCCACAAAAATAAAATCCGGGGAAAAAAGTTCTCTCCAGGTCAGAGCTCCCAGAAAAGAGAAAGAGATGGCAAGCTGACCCCTGAACTAGGGGCCGGCTTAGACGAAATGTGTCGGAGGCAGAGAAAGGTGAAGAAAAGATTTGGAGTCATTTCGCAGAAGATCAGGCGATTCAAGGACGCTTAAAAAATAAATAAATAAAGCCTGGAAATTGAGTTCTCTGCGGCTGGGACTCAGACATAGGGGCAAAAATACATCTTTCTTCACTTGCCCCTCATCAGCACCCCAATCTTCCTTCTCCCTCAGATTTCCCTTCAGCTCCCAAATCTGGTTGAAGAGCAAAGTTCACCCTGTTCTTTCCCCCTGCTGGGCCTTCTCTTTCCCTCTTGCCTTGCTTAGAAATCCTGATCCGAATTGGGGAGGAAATCCTTTTCCCAGTGAATTGGAATGTTGAGATGGGGTCTTCAAGAGGAATGAAAAGCCAAGAAGATTCCCCAAACCCCATTCCCAGGCAGCTGCCAGAGCTTGGTGTTTCTCAATACTGGGGTGGAAATTTCGCAGGACAGAAGGAAGAAAGGAAAGAAGGAAGGAAGAAAGGAAGGAAGGAAGGAAGGAAGGAAGGAAGGAAGGAAGGAAGGAAG
>JAJPUD010000267.1:185294-207735 GCA_023553655.1 Myrmecobius fasciatus | reverse complement strand
TCTCTCTCTCTCTCTCTCTCTCTCTCTCTCTCTCTCTCTCTCTCTCTCTCTCTCTCTCCTTTCCTCTCTTCCTCCCTTTCCCCCTTTATCCGTTTTACCCACAAAACTCCCCTAACTAGTTGTGAGCACAATTAAAGGGAGAGAAAAGGGAAGAGATCCCCTGAAAAGGAAGACTGGGTTTGGGAGAGCTATTGTACTTGCAGAGTGGTAGGATAAGGCTGGGGAGGGGGGGGGGGAAGTTCTTTGATCTCCTTCTACCTCATTCTTATAAGGAAGAGAAGGCATACTTCAGTAAAGAATTGATCTCCCTTCCCTAACCTTCCCAGTCTGGGAAGATTGAAAAGCCTAGATGGTGACAGAATTGTGTTGGCTGCTTGTTGAAATCTTTATATTCTGAGTGCAAACTTTCCTCTTCTCTTCCTACTGCTTTTTACTCTTTCCCCTACCCACTTTCCCCACTCTGGCCCTTAATTATAATTAGTTGACTTCAAAACTTTGCTGTATTGGATTTGAGCACTGGTTGGATTGAGAAAGAGGCAAGAAGAAAGAATGGGAGATTATCTGCTTCCCCTGTTGGATCTGGGTCTCCTAGGAGTGTTTGTTTTTAATCTCTTCACCTTTAGGGGCTTTTGAGGGGACTTCTGAGCTCATTCTGAGCTCTCAGGATGAGCTAAGAAAAAGGAGACCCCAGTTGGAGGTAGAATGGTCCCAGGACTCAGAAAAACAGCCCTGAACCCCACTTATCCTTCCCTCTGCATTCTTTAGGCCAAAGTAGGAGTTGAGGTGGAAGAGGAAGGAGCTGTCTTCTCCTGGTCCTCAGAATTCAATGTCATGATAGAATCTGAGGGAAAAAGGAGGCATTCCCAGCTATTCTCTCAAGCTATCTAATAGATTTTCCCTTCTCTTCTTAGCTTTTAGTGTGGTCAGGTCCCAGGAGCTTAAAGAAATTAGGATAGTTCAATGGAAGATTTTGTTTCCTGTGAGCCTTGTGAGTCTAGAAGGAATGGATTTGAGCAGGGAGAAAGAATCCTCTGCCAGGAACAATCTGTTCTGATAAATAGGTAGTTCAAAGATAATGGTGTCTAGGGCTTGGAGTTCTGACCCTCAAATTTGACTTGTAGGGTTTCTGTATTGGAGGAGGTGAAAGAAAAGAGTGTACAAGTCTGGATATTGAAGGCACGTGTCCCCACACACCTGAGAACACATGCTCTCTCCTCCCCCATTATGCGTCATGATATGTTACGTAGCAAAAGCATGCACACGTGGAGTCTAGGTAAGTTTTATGCTCTGAAGGAGTTTCCATCCCAGAGGGATTGGAGTAAGTTGTAAATGCTTGTAAGTTTAAAAAACAAAACAAAACAAACAAACAAAAAAAAAAAAAAACTGACTTCCCCAAATAGACCAGAAGAACAGGTAAACAGAAGAAGGGAAAGGGAAGCAAAAGAGGAAAGACATGACATCAAGAAGACAAGAGGCTAGGATACCTGGACTGTGAAAGCAGTGTTAGAGGTAGGGTAATGGCAGAAGGGGATTTGCTAGTGTGGACTCAGAGCAAACCAAAAGCTTGAAGTGGGAGAGGGAAATAGAGATCCAGAGAGACAAAAGCAGTAACCCAAAGAGGGTAAAGAAGAGAGATAGAGTTGAAAGGGAATTATTTGGAGAATCACTTCAGCTATCCATTTTCAGTTTATTTCTACAGCAAATGGGTACAATAAGGATGAAAAAGGGTCCCTACTCTGCTTCATCCCCACCACATTGCTCTAGTTTATCACTGATCAAGGAAAGTTCCAAATACCCCCTCTTTTCCTTCACTAGGAAGATTAGAAAGCCTAGCCTCTCCTACCCTCAGATTGGAATCTCCAGGTTAACTATCAGGAAATCATTTCTTTGACATTACCCCTTGGCTAATTTTGTTATTAATAACCATTTATTCATAATAATTTACATACTTATTAATCATTTTTCTTGAGATGCCCCTTCCCTTTTCCTAATCCTCCCAAGCTCTCTGCCCACTTTTTGTTTCCTTCTTCGCCTCTAAGTATACTTCTTCCTCTCCCATTCATACCTTCTACTCTTCTCTTACTCTAATTTCAACTTTTGGGGGATTTTCCAAAAATCGAAGCGGTAGGTTGCACGGAGCCAGGTCTCTCTGGAGCGCTGGGCTAAAATCCATGCTTTGGGTATATTACCTATCACTTCCCCCTCATCCGATTTGCTCTGGCTTTTTTGCTTATCCCCAGTCTTTGACGAAAGTGACAGTTGACTTTCTGAAGAAAAGATAGGGTCAGGAAAGATCTGGAAGTAAGACAAACGTGGACATACAAACATCAGTACAAACAGCCATAAATATGGCATATCAGTATGTACATGTGTCGTGTGTTTTACACACAAATTCGAGCGAAGGTTCTTTTCTATCTCACTACGGCTCTTTCTCTCTTACCTGGCCACAGCAGTCCCATTTGACTTCCCTGCCCCCACTCCTTCCCTCCTGCACTTTGTATTGATCAGTTCCACTGTTTTAGTACTTTTCACCAGGGAAACAGGAACGTGTTTATTGGGACTGTTTCTTGGTCTTTCTACCGCCCCGAGCCACCTCTGCATGAACTTGGCCCCTTCCTGGGAGGAGGGAGCGCTCGTCCTTTCATCAGGTGCCAAGGTATCCTCACTGGGGCAGGAGGGAATGCTTGTATTTTTGTTCCTAGGTCTCTAACCCAGGGAGAGGTCAAGCAACCAATCAGGCATGCGCTAAGCAGGGTCACATGCCCCCCCATCAGCCAATCAACAAAAAGTCCTTGGGTCTCTTTCTCTGTTCCCTCCTCTCCCCCCAAGTCTTTTCTTAGTCCCCCACACTCACCTTCCCCCCCAACATTAATCTACCCTCACCAACGGGCAACACTGGGAGCCATATTACTCCGTGAATGGTGCTCACGCCTTTCTTTGTGACTCTCTCCCATTTACCCCCATAAAATCTTGGGGAGCACTGAGCTCGATTGACCTGATTTTGAGAACTAAGGGTCTCTGATCCAAATCAGACTTCTAAAACCCCCAAATCTAAAAGGTTATTGAGGCTAAAGGGTGGATAGGAGGGAATTATCTGAATTCTAGTGTGGATCTGACCCCTTTGTGTTGGACTGTGAGCTTTCGGGGATTCCATTTTACAAGCAAGAATAAATCTGAAGCCTTCGCTTTCCTTGACCTAAATACAGACTTTTAAAGAATAATCTCACAAATGTTAAATTTCCCTCAAGTTTTCACTTTTGGCGATGGCCCAGGATAAAAACTAGTTTTGTTCGATGTTCCATAGTGAGGATAAAGAGAGTTACTTTACTTTTTAAATAAGACTCTCATGGCCTTTCTGGTCAAGTATCCTCAAAGATGAGGCAAAGATTTGTGGTAGAAATGAGTAAGAAAAGAATGGGGATCAATATAAAAGAGAATGTGTGTTTGTATATGTGTACAAGTCTGATAGAGTGCATGTATATGTGTATAGAGACTGTCTGCATATCAGTGTGAATGATGGTGCAATTAATGTGTAGTGTGGGAGGTGTGAGTGCACCATTTAAGTGTCTATATATTCAACAAGAGTTCACGTGGGTATGTATGTCTGTGTGAGAGATTTTATGAGAGAAAAGAAAGTGAATGACTCAATCTGCAAAATACCTGTCTTGTAATCAAAAATCCAGGGGGCTACAGAGAGACCTAGGTTCTTCTTTGCCTCAAAATCTAAACTCCATTTTTCAAAATTATGTTACAGGAACATTTTCCCTTGTTAGACTTCCATGGAGGCTACCAGGAAAGGGGAACTCTCTCTCCTTTGCTTCTAACCCCTCATTTCCCACTACTCCCCACTTTAAATATATCATAAAAGCTCAAGTGATTTTATGCAACTGTCTCTTCCTTCTGGAAGGGATTCTCTCTTCTTAAAGTTGGGCTCTGTAAGAGGGAGGATTCCTAATTGAGTAAAATGGGGAGAAAGTTGGAGTGTGCATTGTTCCATTCCTTGGCTTGTTCCCTGAATTTATTTGCTTTTCTAAGAAGGGAAGCGGGGAAGAAAAATACCGACATGGCCAGGACCTCTGAGGTCAGGTAAAAAGATTAGGTGGAAAAAAAAAAAAAAGGAGGAGGAAGAGTGAAAGGAGAAATTGAATCTTTAATCCAAAACCTATCCTCTGCAGATCCTCTAATCACCCACACCACACTCCCCTTTTTATTATTAAGTGGGTTTTTTTGAGGGGGGGAGGTGAGGGAGGAGATTTGTAAGGTACTGGACTCTCAATATCTAGCATCACCAAATTGGATTTCAGATAGCTGAAGTCACCAAATCTGTGAGGGGTGCGGGTGGAGGAATCATGCAGTAATTATGTTGATCTTGTCACAGGGAAATGTTTTATCTGGAGTATTTCAGTCCAGTAAAGATAGGCTCTGGGGATTGTTTAAGTTAAACCAACTTTCACTCTCCATCAGGATTAGTAGGTTTGAAGGGAGAGGGGTAGTGAGGAGATTTTTGTTTGTTTGAAGGCTTTAGTTTATAGGTTTTTGTTATGCCTGCATAGACATCTTTCTTCAAGAGACAGGCTTTGAATTCAACACTTTGGTTATACTGGATGGTAGGGGGAAAATCTAATTTTGAAAAGAGGATATCGAGGGACTTCTTGAAAAAGTTTTGTTGAGATGTCAAGGGAGGAAAATCAGGTGGAAAGGAGATATCCTTCTCTAGTCCCCCTGTTGTTCCTCTTTCTTATGGAACCTATCTATATGCCAGGAATGTTTGCTCAGGGGTTTTCCTTTCCTCATGTTATGCCAGTGGTAAAGGCCTGGGAAGATCTTCATCGCTTGGGGGAAGACAGTGTTCAAAATGGAAAGTGAGGGACAAGTTGAAAGGTGAAAAGAATCTTTGCCCAAGTGCTTCCCTATTCCTTCAGGGAGCCAGCTCTTACTTTTCCCAAGTTTCCCTGGGGAATGAAGAAAGGGGGGGGGGAAATATATATGATATAGTGGAAAGATTTGGAATTGAAGGATATCTATTCAAATCCTAGTCATGCAACTGTATGTCCTACTATATGTTTGCTTCCTCTGAGCCTCAGTTTCTTCACTCATAAATTTAAAATGATTTAGATTATCTCCCAAAGCCATTCAGAATGTTCAGCTACTGTATTGCAAAATATGATAGATTAACATATTGCCCAATGTGTGCTAGATGGGTTTGGAATTGCTCTGCACTGCTGCTGTCCCAAGATCCTTTTTTTACAGTATCCATATACCCTGGGAAGAATTCCATACCAGGCTCAACATCTGATTTAGAACATACTTTAGGAATTTCAGGATAAGGAATTCCAGGTGTAACTGCAGATATCAAACATCTGGTCTGTAATGTAATATATTGCATGCAATGTTAGTGTGTTTCTGTGTGTAAGGAGATGTGTTTATTTATACTCAAGCTTCCAGATGAGTAGAGATATTCCCAGCAAGTAGCACTATGTGTTCACATAAAAATGGGTGTATATATCACATATAACTATAAATCTTTTTGTAGCACTACATTTGTGGTTGGGTGTATAAGTATGTGCCTGCTTGTGTCTGTAGATTTGTGTAGGTATCAAAGATTCCAGTTTCTCGAATGGGCAGAAACTTAAACATTTCCCCCTACCCCCAACCATTTAAACCAGCCTTCTTTCCCCACTTCCTCTCTCTTTCCCTTCTCACCTATCCCAATCTCCCTGGCAGTTCCCAGTCCTTCCTAATTTTGTGCCTGAGAAATCCAAACCTATGTAGCAGACCCCACTGTCAACAGATCCTTTCCCTGAGTGACCTTTCGTGTCTTATTTCTGTCCTGGCCATGATTATAGTGGTTAAACTGTGTTAATGGCAAAAGGGAAAGCTCTATCTTCCTTTGCTCTCCTCTTCTTTCTCCTACCTATTGCTGGGGAACTTTCCCATTGGAATATCTGTTGTTTAAATCCTCTTGGACTTCTTGATTACACAGACATTGGAGAAATCTTTTTCAGTAAGTACTTAAAAAAAAGAACAAGAGTTAATTTTCTAATCAGTTGGAAAGTCAGGGATAAAGAAAGGGTGAGGAGGGTGACTTACTTGTCTATACCATTTTGAATTGGGCTTCCTTGCTTTTCCATTCTCCTGGTGAAGGAGAGTTGTGTGCGGGTTGGGGGGAGTTGGGGGGGTGTGGTAGGGTGTAAGCTGAAATTTTATGGAAGGTACTTTTCCGAGGGGAGGAGAGACAGGGCCATAAACACCGAGAGGAGGTTGTTTTGATCTGGTCCCTTCCCAGGAAATGGCATCTGAAGCTTTGCTTTGTAAATGTTCCCCAGCCCGCTACCTAAATGGCATTTCACTCCCCAAGTCCCCATCATTGTCCCTCCCCACCAAGCCCACCCCCCAATAAAAACCAATTAAAGAGAAAACAAGAAGAAAAACCTGTGTTCTAATTCTCAACCCCCCCCCAGCACACCTAGATGGGAAGAGCTCTGTTTCTGTATCTTGCCTATGTGTCTCTGTCTGTGTGTCTGTCTCTGTCTTTCTTTAGTGCTCATTTTGTCACTTTGAGGCCTACACAGGAGACATAAAATGGAGAACTAGAACAGTTATGCATGTAATCTTCCATTCTCCCTTGGCCCCCGAATCTTCCACTTTTCTGTGGAGAAAAAAAAAACTGTATTTTTCCCCCTCAAAAGGAAGGGGGAAAATCTATCTTTTTTTTTTTTTTTTGACTGTGTAGACCCGGATCTGTCTTGCCTTTCCCCCTCCTTTTACTTCCAAAAGACACAAAAACTCCACAGACCTTAACGCAGTCTCCTCAAATAACACCAAATGTAACAGGGTTGCTCGATGGGAAAGCTAGTGGTATTAGAAATCAGGGTATACTGAGATGGACCAGGAGCAGGGTATACACATCGGTAAGGTTTCCTTTTTCAAGGGGCTTCTTGTCTCCATATAACCCCTTCCTCCAAATATAAAGTTGGTTCCCCCAGATATAGGATTTCTGAGGTTTACATTAGAGCTTGTGGGATCAAAAGAGGAAAATCACTGTAGGGGTGAGAGGGGGAGGGGAAATGCAAGCTCCTAGCTGATTCAAGCCAGTGCTCTGGGGCTGTGGTGCAGAGTAATTAAGAGCTGTGTGTGTGTGTGTGAGAGAGAGAGTGAACAAGACTGAGTGTATGTAGCCCTCTTTCCTAGGCGGTTTCGGGCTGTACACGCCTGATGTCTCCTCTCTGTGGAGCTGCCTCCAAACAAAATCATATTTTATCCAAATGACCCCATTTCGTAATGTTAACGAGCCTTCCCCTCCTGACACCCGGAGCCCCCGCTGCCTCTGAGCCTGCCTGAGGAGTCTCTGAGTCCCATGTTGGAAGAGCTTTTCCCTTGGTCTTGTGGTGAGGGAGTGGGATTGGAATGGGGGGGGGAAGAGAGAGAGAGAGAAAGAGAAAGAGAGACACAGAGAGATAGACAAAGTGAGTGAGAGACAGAGACAGAGAGAGGAGAGAGAGGGGTGGGGAAGAGAAGGGAGGGTGTAAGGGATAGAGCCAAATTAATCCCTCACCTGGGCCTCAGTTTCACCTTCACCAGAAGCAATGCCATGCTTCCCTGCCCCCCCACCCCCAACTTGTGAGTTAATACTCCTCTAAGAGAAATATCTTATATGCTATAAATGAGGTTATATATTTCTCCATTTCTGGGGTCTGTGCATGTTGATCAAACCCAGTGTCTTTTTCTTGGCTTGGAGATGTGTCTGCATTTGATACCTATAGATGTCATAAATACATTAAGCTGGACATTCATGTCCAGAGAAAAATGTGCCTTTTTAGAGAGAATTCTATATATGTGGTTCTGTATTTAAAGATCATCCTGTGGGTATACAATCAGAAATTATTTTACATACTTCCCTACCACAACTTTAAATACATGTTGATGGATCTTTCACTAGGGGATAGATATTTCTCTTTACTATACCTGAGTGTACATTATAGGCCTTTCTATGGTGGATGGGTGCATATTTGTACATCTCATTAAATTTGAAACCATACTGATAGCTTTTTGCTAGTGTATGGATTGTGTATACACATTAATTTGCTGGTGTTATTTGTTAACCTCCCTTTAGAAACTTAAGTGAATATTTAGTAATCTAATGCATAGAATTGGTATAGATGTGTGTTTTGTTATATGATTGGTTGGTTTCAAATATTCTTTATTATATCTCTATTTGGTCTTCTTCATAGTACGACTGCATAATTGTGTATTTGGACTGATTTAGATATAATCCTTAACTAAGCATAGATGCTTATTTGAGGGGGGGAGAGGAGAAGCATTTTTCTGGAGTATTTATTCATTATACCAAATTGCTCCTTGGTCACTAAGTGTGACCTAACCCAGTCTTTGCACTCTTGCCCTACAATCCCCAGATTGAGTGCTGGAGCCCAAATGAGAAGAGGGGAATGGTTATATTCCTCAGGCTGCCAGTTCTATGGACTTCCTCAGACACCATCCCTTCTTTTCAGAAAAAGCTAGCTGGGGTAAAGGGCTCCAGTGATTAGGGTCAGAGGACAATTGGGTGAAATGAGAGCTCAGGCCAAGGATAAACAGGGAAATAGGAGGAACGGGATGGTGTGAGGGAAAATCCTGAGATGTTAGTAAAATCCTAAAATTTTCTTCCCCGCCCCCCTCTTATCACATTGTATCCAAATCTAGTTTTGGACTCCTCCTGGGTATGCAGTGGGGCTACCTTTCTTTTTTTCTTGCCTCTGGATCTCAAGGTATTTGGCGAAGGGGTTCAAGGTATGTACGAACCTACACAGTTTTCATTGGGCGACCAAAAAAGAGTTCAACGTCTCCCTTTTGGGGCTTTCAATGCCCCCTTTCCCCTCCCCAATTATGAAAGGCACCCAGAGCCCAATTAAACACCTTCCCTGCCCCAGCTCCCAGCAGTCCCGCTCTTATCGGCCTGAATTGATGCTCCAGCCGGCTCCTGTATATCATTTCCAACATTTCTTCTGTCCAACTCCTCGGTTCCTTTGGCTTCCGCGGGTTTGACTAATGATCGCTACACATGCCAACGTCTTCAGAATTCTAATAACCAAGAGCAGGCGAACTCTTATTTACCCTGCAACATTTCTGCTCTGGGAAGCGGGACTGGAACTAGGGAATTCAGTCTTAGGGGCGGGAAAGGGGAACAAGGTTGTAACTAAGTGAAGTTTCGCTGAAGTTTTTCTCCAGTCAAAAAAACCAGGCGCCCCACCCCCAGCCCCCAGGGCTCGGGAAAAGAGCCTCATAAAAATACCAATAATAGTAACTAATGGCTGCGGTGTTGGAAGGGATCAGAGAATGAAAAGGACGAGAGGGAATAAGCGAGAAGCGTTTATTAGGTGTAAACAGATGAGAAATTAAACTGGAAAAATACGCTGATGGCCGATCAAATAGTTTGTAGGACGAAAGAGAGAAAATCAGCGCGGCAAAAGGTTATCTCCATTCCCTATTTGATATTCTTTTCCATCCTCCAAAATAATGCAGTTCTCTTCCACCTTGGATTTCTCCCCTCTTTAAATCCCCCCACCCATGGACTGGGTAGATTCAATGACTTCAGGTATTTGTTTTTGCTGGGGGACCACAGTTTCCTGGGGTGGGGGTGTGGACGCCCAATGAAAGAAAGATCTCTACTCGGTTTTCTTGAGCAGGTACTAGTGCACCTTGAAGAGGTATGGGAAGGCATATGGGGGCGGGGGAGAGGAGGAAGAAGGGGAATGAAACCCAGATTACCATCTTTCTGTGTTTGTCTGTACCCGCTCTTCAGTGTTCAATCTGTGACTGTATTTCTTTACACCTAAATCTTTTCATTATCCACAGATAATGGGGAGTGCACATTTATGGGGTAGGGGTTTTATCTTCTCTGCAAAAGTGTGTGTCTGCATTTGTGCCTGCAGAGGTCATAGCTGGAGACCTTTTTACTCGAGACCCAAATCCAACGTGTGCTAATGTACACGATGAACTGTATAGAACACAAGAGTAAACAATGTGTAGGAAAATAACATACTTATGTCAACACTACAGAGGAAAAACTCAGAGAGGTGTCTGTATAGAATTGTCTATCTCATCTCTATTCTTATAGGTGTCTAAAAATCAGAATGGATCTCCATAGACAAATACATAAAATGTGTTTCTCTATCTCCAATACAGGCGCAAATAAAAATGTCTACATTTACATATATTTCTGGATGACAGAATAACAATATAAAACACAGTTATAGTCAAATCCGGAAGGAAGTAGAGGGCTACTGTAATAGGAATACAATTTGGGATAAAATAGAATACCCAAAGAAAAGGCAGAAGATGGAATTTATTTTATTTTATTTTTGGACGCTGGAACAAGATGGAATAATTCGGGTAAAGGACAGCGAATCGTATTGAAAGGAAAAACAGCAGAATGTGGAAATAGGAGTGATGCTAAATTAGATGATTCAGAGCAGAGACGAAAATACTAAAGCAGAGACAGACTAGACTAAAAAACATTTTTTTTAAAACATAAAAAATGAATCCCTTCCTTAACAGGGGAGCGAATCCCCAGTGTACTTCTGGCAAGGGTTCTTTCTGTTTCTAAGGTTGGAAGTTTTCGGGTTCCGAAAACGAGTGAGAGTGCATGAGAGGCAGATTTGAATTCTTTAGCTTGCAGAGTGAGAGGTGCGCACTGCCCAAGCAGAGACAGAAACAGGAAAGCTAGAGGGATTTCTATCAAGTTGATTAACTGATCACTATTGATTCATTTCCCCGCCTGGCCGGAGAAGACATAGAATGTCTTTTCTCAGAAGTCCGGCTTGCTTCAGGCCTTGGTCTCTACCATTCCTATCCCTTCCCCCTCGTTTTTATTTTATTTTTGTTGTTGTTGTTTGTTTAGTTGGTTGGTTCTAGCGGGCCTGGGTCTCGGGAACTGGGGTACTGATCCCTGGAGACTACTGAGGGGAGATTGGTTTGTCACTAAAAGAACCTATCTATGATCTAAATCCAGCCCGAGCAACCTCATCTAGAAGTACTGGGGGAGGGGGTTAGTGTCTTAGATCCCATCGAGAGAGCGCTTAGATTCGTTCATCTATCCTCTTTCTGGAAAATGGGAAATATAGAGATTTGGGGATTAACTGGGGGTGGGTAAAGGAATTATGAAGGCTATAATGACATATTCAAAAAGAGGGACCCTAAGGCTTGGGAAGCTGGCCTAGAGGATCTGTTTACTTTCTCTTTGCAAGAAAGAAAAAAATGTTACAAATAGAGAAAAATGTTAAGGGAAAAACAGGGTGCTCTGACCTGCTAATAGAAGAATGCTATTGTTGCTATTATTACCATTAATATTAATGTTGATAGAGATGTAAGTTGGTTAGACTGTGGGTCATCTGTGAGAGAGACAGAACTGCAGAGAGCTTAGAGTGCAGAGTGTCCAATACATTATTCCTTCTTCAGCTATATTTCTGCAGGGAGCCTAAGACTTTCTCCACCAACTTTTCTATTTTCTAATTTTAGGGGAAGCTGAGGAATATCCTTTTCCCTAATGAAACCTTATGCAGAAACCAGATCCCCTCCCCAGATCCCATTCATTTCTCTGCCTCCCCCCCCCCTTCATCAGTCTTATTGATCCTTCTAAATTTCACCTTTTCCTGGGCTTCAAGGCTTCCCCAGAAGAATGCAGTGATGGCTAAGAAAAGACAAAAATCTAACAAATGGGTGACCCCCAGCCAATTCCCAGTCAGCAAGTTGCTGGAAGGAGTCATTTTGGCACTGAGGCCTTGAAAAGAAGCCGGTTTCCCTCCTTTCCAATGCCTCTTTTAAAACATTCCCCACCCCCAGAATCCATGGGTTTTTCCCCATCAGAAATGAGGCCAAAACTGAGTCTGTTTCACAGTTTCTGCTGTATTTAATGGTAGAAAAGAATCTTCATCGAGCTGGCTACATTTTTCTGCTCAGCTGCCAGAGCCAGCAAAGGTTAGGAGCATCTATACTAAGCTGTTCTAAAGTCAGACTTTTTCTCAGGCTTTTAAAAGACACAACAGCACTCCCCCCCCCCTTTAAAAAGTAAAAGTCTTTCCCATTCCAAGAACGAAAGTTCGGGTTACAGACCTCAAGTAGCTTCAGCTTCCTCCTTCCAAGTGTCGGAGATTTTAAAAGTAAAAATGAAATTAAAAAAAAAAAAGTAAGGGGGGGGGTCAAGAGCAGAAGCTAAGGTTAAAAGGGGGGTGAAATTCAGTAGACCTGCATGGGGGAGGGGACAAAACTGGAGGAGGGTAGGGAGAAGCAGGAATCAAAGCCCAAACTAACAATTTCTCCAGCATAAAAATGAAACATCAAATTCGTTAGCCCAGGGCCTTCATTTTTCCCCTTCCACATTATAACTAGTTATTGAACTCACTGGAAGATCTAAAGGCCATTTGCGAAGAGACAAATTTCAATGGAGTTTCCCCATCAATAACTCTATGGCAGTGACCTATTGGAACAAGTCAAACAACCGAGGTGAAATGCGGGTCACTCTGTCTAACCAATATTAAAATGCGTCCACTTTTTAAAAAGCCACTTTAAACGAGATTTGAAGAAAATTGAATTCCAGGGAAAGGAAAGGGAAGGGGGAGGCAATCCAGAAGAGGACCTTGTCCGTGATCTCCGAACAAACAAGAGAAATTCATCTTTAATATTTTAAAAGAGGGGAAATGAACGGGTCCATAATTGGTTTTTTTGAGACTATAGGCGATTGTGGGGGGTGGGGAAGGTTGAGCATTTTCTAGTGACACGTCCGGGTTATTAAAATCATTTTAGACCAATTCATTACTTTTACTGACAAGAGATTTAAGAAAAAATCAATTAAGCATTTGCATATTCCTTTGCATACATTAGTCCTGTCTGCCAGGCGTCATAAAGGAACAAAACCAGAAGGGGACCTTGCTTCAGTTTGGAGCTTTCAAGTTGTTGGGGGGGGGGGAGAAATTAAAATGGAATTAATTACATGTCATCTAGAAGTCAACTTATTTGGAAAGGAAAAAGAGGGAGGGCTGTGGAAGTCTCTTTTCTTTCAAAAAATCCTGCAGTTTGTGGAATGGGGGAGGGGACGACCATGATCTTCTCTCCCATTCATTCCCTCCAACCAAAAAGACAAAAAAAAAAAAAAAAAAAAAAATCTTAAAATCAAAATTAAAAAAACCCCCCGGCTCCCACACACACACACTTTCTCCCTTGGAAAAGAAGGGAATGGGGCAAGTGTAAGGGCTGAGAATTTTAAAAGCATCACAAAGTCTCAAGAGCTACTTATGTTCTCGGCCCGCAGATTGTTAATGGGAGGGGGGAGCGAATATAGGTTATCCAACGGTCAATATGGTAATGCCGGACACAATAACGCCACACACACAATGAACACTTATTTTTCTTCAGTACTGTCAGAAGGAAAGCGCTTTGTATTGAAACATGTTTCCGAAAAGAGAAACCAGATCTAGACGTAGAAAAAGGCGACGAAGATGGTTGGGGGTGATATAGACTGTAAATGCAGCGGAAAATGCAGCAAACAAAAAAAAAAAAAAAGGAAATAGTACGACGTGTTCATGTATGGCTGGGGTGAGAGATGGCTGGTTAGGATAAGGCAAGGGGGAGGAGGATGAATCTAGCTGGCCATGGGGGTGGGAAGACAGAGGGGGGGAATACAAAAGGATTGAGGAGATTTGTATAGAAGTGTTTTTCACACGCCTTGGAAGTCCCAGTGGCTCCTTTATGCAGACAGGAAATCTATGGAAGGGAATAAGTTGGAATATATAGAATATTCTATAGGTAAAATGTGTATAGTCATTAGAAGTGAAGGGCAGATATATGTGCTTTCTCAAAAATAGCTTTTGAACGGTAGGGAAAGTTTGCATAGATCTATTTAAATATATGTGTGTGTGTGTGTGTGTGTGTGTGTATACAAAGTCCTATGGATGGCTAAGTGTGTACATATAAACACTCAGATTCCTTTTCACACCCAAAATTTCAATGACATGTACAAATATGGCATTAAATCCCTGTATGTGTGTATCTTTATAGTACACATGCTGGCATTTAGCATTATGCTTGTGTGTATATTGTTAGCTAACAATGCAGTTAATATTAGCTAAATGCAGAGTTAAATTCAATCCCTGGCCCTGTGTTCAGGGTAGTTTTTATGACGCAAATTTACCTGCATAAATAGAAAGCTTTGAGGTGTGCATCTGAGTGGTCCATGTAGATAATCAATTCTGTTTATTGGAGACTATAATAGAGGCTAATCTTTGGAAACAGGAAGGAAAGTTTGGTGGGCAGAGGGCTGGGACTAGAAAGGGAGAGTGATAGAGATTCCTAAAGAAAATCTAAGTAAATTAGTCCCCTAACATATACTGAAAGCCATTTCCTGTGATATATACATATTTCTTTTCTGCATTTGTGAAGGAGTTTCCTCACTGGGAAACTGTATGAAATCACAGGTGAAGAGGAAAATATTTATATATACACACATATTTATATATACATACATAGATACATTATTCTGGTTGCGTATAAACTATCTGTATATGCAAAAACATACATCTGTGTATGTTTGTTTGCATGCATGTATGCATGTAATCAGAAAGCTGACAAAGATCAGAGAGGCAGACGCCACCAGACCAAAAAGAAGATTCTGAATATTTATGGATAGTTTCACCTTCACTTCTCTCTCAATCCCACCTGATATCTTCTTGACTTTTCAATGTTCCAGTGGAGAAAGTGGATTTTCAGCTCACGATTAGCCAATGATTCTCTCCCAAAGCTTGTAATAACACTGCTTACCTCCTCCTTCCCAAACTACTAGCTTTAAATCAACAGGATCTTCCTTTCCCCAATTAATTTACTACCTCCCTACTCAGACTTAAGTAGCTCAAACCAGCCTCCTGCTCACTCCCACCAATACCCCCAGCTAGTTTTCAACCAAGTTTGGAAACTCAGGCTCTAATTTCCCTCATGGATTATTCAATGTTCCAGGGGATTCAAACATCCCACCCCAATCCCATTGAGGGTATGTATGTGTGTGCACAAGAAAGGTGCTTTCTCTCTCCTTCAAGGAGAAGGAATGTGCCCTTTTCTAGGAAGGTGTATATATATACAAACATTACACCCAAATATAACTAAAGTTCCTTTTCTATCGTATTCACAGCCTTCCTACTGAAGAATATAGATTTAGTCGTGATGGCAGTTTGCTAGAGATAGATTACAAAATTCTTAGATTTGAAGTCCTAGACTAGACTAAGAAGAAATTTTAAAAAAGGAAAGTTGGAGTGGTTAGCACTTTAAAAAAAAAAGAATAAACTTGGTAATCAAGAACATAAGCAATGGATAGCTGCATTTCAGAGGTTTAATTTAGTCTCTTCTTATTCTCCCCCCTCCTCCCTTTTTCTCTTCTCAATCTTTTGATGAGAGGGAGGAGGCTTGATTTTTTTCGGGGGGGGGGTATAGGAGACTTTCCACCCTCCTTCCACCCAAGTTATAGAAGCAGAAAGGATGAGCCCTGAGTCTCCCTGCTCTAGCCTCTTCCTCTCTCAGCTCCTCTCTTCCTTTTCTCCTTCCCATTCCCTTAATTGCAGATGTTCTAATTAAACCCTCAAATAGTTGTTATGCTGTTTTAAAAGGTACTAATTCAAGTGTCAACCAGGCCGGGAAGGGAGGGGAGGCAGCGGTAGTGGCAGTGGCAGCGCAGGGTGGCGAATTAAAGGTAGATTGACTAATCACGGCGGCGATCATAATAATAAAATCAGAGGGGAAAAAAAATCACATTATGACTTTTCGTGGAAAGAAGGGAGCAGGCAGCGGCCGCCAGCAGCACGCCTACTCCGACACAAAGAGCCTCGGCGATTCCCCTAGACTGATTTATGACGTTTTACAGCCCTATAAAAGCTGCAGCGACGAGGCAAACGCTCCTACCACCGCTGGCAGATTTAGTCTAATAAATAAAACATAAACAGTTAACTTTATGTGTCACTTTTATTGTTATCAAGTAAAATATAGCTGGGCCCGGCAAGCTATGATTTTAAACTATAATTGTTATCAAGTACAACAAGGGGATCCGGCTCTCTCCCTTCCTCTTTCCTCTTTTCACCCCTCCTCTGGCCCCTTCCCCCTCCCCCCTCAAGCAAACTATGACTTATCCAGGAGCTGTTAATTGTAATCGATGTCAAGAAGTGGCTTCTTCAGTTCTGGCAAGGGTATGTTGTATTGGGCCCTAATTTCCCCTGTCTTGGTGAGGTTTCCACTTATCTCTCTCTTCTGCCTTCTGAAAACCATCTAGGACAGTCTAATTTGGGGAGAGAATGTGAGTGGATAAGGACATCAGCAGGAGTATATTCAGGTCCTTCTCCTGTCTCCCAATACCTGTCTCCCTTCTCTCTTCCACCTTATCCATTCCCTTCTCCCTGCAACCTCGGACAAATTATAACTTAGTCTTGGAGGAACAGAATCTTCACCTGTACTTGGTTTCCACACTCTCCAAAGGAGCCCATTTCTCTACCCCTCTTCTACTCCAAAACTCTGCCTGCTGGAGAGAATAGGGGGAAGTTTTGCTCTTGTAATTCAGACTTAAGCCAAGGGTGTTCTGGGATGCTTGTGGAAGTGTGTTTACACAGTCATATCACAGATGTTGCCTCACACCTAACAGTCAGGTTTACACATAAAATAACACACACAGTGAGCAGAGACAAACATTCTATCACATCAAAAGTTAATTATCTCTACTTATAGAGATACCCTACATCTACTTGGGTAATAGCTATGGACATAGGTCAGCAATGGAGATATGGTCAATATTGATAGAGTTCTGTAAATGTTATCAGTTTTTTTCCTTCCAAAATCCCAGATGCAGTTCTTTTAGATGATTTTCAAGAGTTGGAAAGCCAAGGTAGGTAGGACACTGGAAAAGTCCCAACAGTGAGAATGTAAAGGAGAAGCTCTGGTTCTAGGGGGGAGAGACTGTGAGAATGGGAAATCGAAGAGGAAGAGTTCTGAATTCTGCCTTTTTCCAAAGACATAGCATCTCTCTCCAACCAAGTTAAAGGCATCCAGACCTTCAGGCATGACAGTCATTTGCATACAGCCAGCTCTACCTGTCAGGTAAAATTCTTTAGCTCACCTTCTCTCCCAACAGTTGGAGGAGAAGTTGGGGGGGGGAGGGGGAGTTTGGGTAAGTGCGTATTAAAAGCGGTTCAGAGAAGGACTTGGGTTCTGGTCTTCTTAGACTTGTGGTACACCAGTGTCTTGCTCAGCTTGGTGCACTCTCTCAACCCATGCTCTTACTCCAACTTCACTCTTCATTGGTTCTTCGACCTAGACAGACTGAAACATACAACCATTAATGGCTTCATTTGGGAAAAAACTCACACAAACAAGGAAACACAACACGACTGGATTTGGGGGCTCTCCCACACAACCTTCCAACGCCCCAAATTAGATCCTACTTTCTCTCTGAGTGGGACTGGGGGGAGGGCACACTTGCCTTCTCAGGCTGGAGAAAACAAACTCACTGAGGGGTTGAAGGAAGACACCCTAGCTCCAGTCAGTCTGGGTCTAGTCTCCCCTTCACAAAGCCCCCCACTCACCCCCACATCACCACCACCAGGAAAAAAATTGGATACATTTTGAATAAAGCGATTCTGTTCCTTATCCGGGGACTAGGTTGCTTGGCGTGATTGGCCGGCGGAGTCACATGGTGAAAGTAACTTTACAGGGTCGCTAGCTAGTAGGAGGGCTTTATGGAGCAGAAAAACGACAAAGCGAGAAAAATTATTTTCCACTCCAGAAATTAATGATCATGAGCTCCTATTTGATGGACTCTAACTACATCGATCCGAAATTTCCTCCATGCGAGGAATATTCGCAAAATAGCTACATCCCTGAGCATAGTCCGGAATATTACGGCCGGACCAGGGAATCAGGATTTCAGCATCACCATCAAGAGCTGTACCCACCACCACCTCCACGGTCTAGCTATCCCGAGCGCCAATATAGCTGTACCAGTCTCCAGGGACCGGGCAATCCGAGAGGCCACGGGCCGGCTCAGGCGGGGCACCATCACCCCGAGAAATCGCAGCCGCTCTGCGAGCCAGCTCCTCTCTCCGGCTCCTCCACTTCCCCCTCCCCAGCCCCGCCAGCCTGCAGCCAGCCAGCCCCAGACCATCCCTCCAGCGCCGCATCCAAGCAGCCCATAGTGTATCCATGGATGAAAAAAATCCACGTTAGCACGGGTAGGCAACTTTGCTTTTTTGCTCTCCTCCTCCCTCCCCTCTTCCCCTACACTTCCCACCCTCCTCAGTCCCCCTCCGGCTCCCGTCCTCCTTTCTCTCCTTCCCCCTCTCTCTCTCCAGGAGCGTCTCTGGGTTAGCACAATTGAACTGGATTTACGAGCGAGAATGGGTAATTACATCCCCCATAAATTTTATGGCTTAGCTACTCTGGGCAGTCCGAGCCATGTGCTAGGATCTGTTATGTATGTGAGAAAACTCTGCTCGCTTTCTAAGGGCGCATAAATAATTCAGTGGCGTTACAATGAGGATTCCCCTCTTATTAGACTACAAAGTCTTCAGCGTCCCTCAAGTTCTTTATAACCCATTTAGTTCGATGACTTTATTATTTTCCCCCTCCTGCTCCTCCGAGCTGAGAAGGGGGTGGGGGTTGGGGGTCAGGAAAGCCTGCTGCCTCTGAACCCCCTATCTGCTTTTCCCCTCCCCCTCCCCTCCCCCTAGTGAACCCCAATTATAATGGAGGGGAACCCAAGCGTTCGAGGACAGCCTACACCCGCCAGCAGGTCTTGGAATTAGAAAAAGAGTTTCATTACAACCGCTACCTGACCCGGAGGAGAAGGATCGAGATCGCCCATTCGCTGTGTCTCTCCGAGCGGCAGATCAAAATTTGGTTCCAAAACCGTCGGATGAAATGGAAGAAGGACCACCGACTCCCCAACACCAAAGTCAGATCCGCCCCACCAGCCGGAGCGGCGCCCAGCTCCCTGCCCGCAACCACCCCCGGCCCTACTGAAGACCATTCCCAAAGCTCAACACCACAGGAGCAGCGAGCAGAGGACATTACCAGGTTATAAAACATAAATCACACCCCCTCGCCCCCATACCCACTCCCCCACCCCCCACACACAAATTGACTCTTATTTATAGAATCTAATATATATATATATTTTGGTTCTTTCTTCTCCCCACCTCTAGTCCTTTGCTTATTCCAAACAGAAACAACAGATACATGGAAACAAGCCCCCCCCCCCTCCCCTTCTCTCCCTTCCACGGTTAAGGACCCTTTTAAGCATGTGATGTTGTCTTAGCATGGTACCTGCGGGGCTTTTTTTAGGCCGTTTGGGGGTTTTATTTATTTTTTAAGAAAAAAAAAAGCAGCAAAAAAAAAAAAAAGATATATATTGCAAGGTGCGATGGTCCAGTTCTGATTAATTTTCAGGGGGAAAGAGGGAGGAAAAAGGAAAGACATTTTTTAGGCCAATTCTTCTGTTTCTTCTTTTCCTTTTTTCCCCCTTAGGCCTTTTGCATTGAAAAATGCATCAGGGGAGGTGAGGGAGGGGGAAGTCATTTTAAGGAGAACAAAGCTATGAAGTTCTTTTGTATCATTGTGGGGGGGGGTGGGAGGAGAAGGGGGGGAAAGGCCGCAGACAAAGCTAAATGCATCTCGGGAGCCTCTCCTAGCTGTTCAGTTTGAGGAGCCAAAAGAATATCAAAAAGAACTTTCAGTTCTGAGATGGAAACTCCAGACCTTAGGTAGATTTTTCACCCCCCCCCTTGTGATCATTGTGGTTTTTGGACTGAATTTACTTGGTTATTGTAAAACTTGCAATAAAGAATTTTAGTGTTGATGTGAAGTGCCCCGTGATCAATAATAAACCAGTGAATGTGAATTAGTTTTACTTAATGTCTGATGGTTTCTTTTTTATTCCCCCTCTCCTCCAGTGGACTTGGGCTGCTGCTGGTAAAATCCCACCTTCTCCCTAGTTGCTTGCTAAGTTTACTCTAAGCAAACATATGAATCTTAACTCTCAACTACAGTTTTCCAGTGTCCTTAGAAGGACCAGAAAGGGAAAGGAAATGGTGTGTGTGTATGTGTGTGTGTGTGTGTGTGTGTATTATATGTGATAGTTCAACTAAAAGGTTTATGTAGGACATTAGGATTGAATTTTCTTTTCACCTCTCCTCAATCTGAGTTTTCAGAGAGGAAGGCATCTTCTGGGGGTGGGGATAGAAGAGTTGGGAGGCAGGGGGTGTCTCCTTTTCAGACAGCAAATGCCTCCACTTGGTCCCTCTCCTCCCCACTCTTGTCTTAGGTAGAGCTTGGTTTCAGAAAAGCAGACTTCGACTAGGATAGTGTCCTCAATTTTTGCTTTATTTTGCATTTAAATGAGACCTGTAACTTGGATAGAACAGAAAACTTCCAGTGAAGGACTCCTAACAATGCAGATATAGTCTTAGAGCATTGCTTGGGGACAAGTGACTTACCCAGGTTCATTCAGTATATATCTGGGGCATGCATCTAAATTCAGTATATATCTAAACTCAGTTCTTTCTGAATATAAGGCATTTACTATGCAATTCTACCTCCCATCTCTCATCTTAAAGGGTTATTTTGTGATTGAAGGGGCATAAAGGAGATGTACCTCAAACCAATCCCACACCTAAAAAGTCATTTTAAAGGCAGTCAAAGGGAAACTTCAGCCACTTTTTCTGTTTGTTTAGACTAAGAATGGAGGGGGAGGTGAAGGACAGAGGTTCAAGAGGGCCTCCTTCCATGGGTAGGCCTCAAAGCCTTGTGTTGGGAGGTAATGGAAAAATCTCCCCCCCCCCCAACTCCTCTCACAGACCAGCCAGGTGTGGGGCAAAGGCCCACAGAGAGAAAGAACTCATTGCTCTCTTCTCCCCCTCACCAATCTAGGCCATGGCAAGCTTGTGGGAGAAAAATGAGCAGTTTTCTGTTTATAATAAAATTAGAAATTCAAGAAGAAATGTACAAAAAAAACCATTTTCCCCTCCCCATCATCTGGATAATTTTAGCCAGTAATTTTAGTATTGTAGACCAGGTCCAGGAAACTTCCATGCACATATTTTGTTTGCTTATTGGAAGAACAGTATCTGAATTTACGTGATGGTTGTAACAGAGTTATCTCCCTCAAAACTCACAGACCTTTCCTTGCCAGGAAGTCTGTGGAAATTTTAGGACATAAAGAGATCTCAGAAGCTTTATTCTTTTAAAAAGGGAACAAGAAGAACCATTCTGATTTGGCTTACATCAAAATTTTGCTCTCCTTTACCATATCTTAGGATGAAAGGTGACAGGACCAGATAAAGGCCTCCCTGAATAGAGAAATCAAGTTGTAGAGGAATATATGTGTGTGGTTGTTGTGGTTCTCCCCCCCCCTTTCCCCCTCTCTCTCTTGAATCCACTTGCTGGTAGGGTGGTTTTGAGATGTAGGTTGGGTGAGCAGAATGGTCCTGCCGGCCTCTTTTCTCCACCCTTGATCATACTCTAGAGATGACAAAACTGCCTCTTTCATCCAGCTCTAGGAGTGCAGACCAATAATTATCCTAAGTTATTTTTATGTAATCAAGTGAATTAGCAACCAAATCACTGCTGAAACCTCCATCATCTCAAGGCAATTGGTTTGGGGTCAGAAGGGGATAAGATTTGCATGTTCCACAGGGGTAGGCAAGAGAACTTGTGAAGAGTATATAGGGGTGCCTTTTAAAGCTTGTAATAAAATTAAAGTGAAAAATATGAGAGCAGGGATGGAGGGGATAGAGAAATACTACCCCTAAATCTATCTAGGAGAACATTATTCTTTGGGAGTTTTTTTTTCTTTTTCTGAAAGTTGGAGAAAGGGGATTAAAAAACCCCACCACAATTCTCATTTCTGGTTTTGCCTGAACTTACTCAATGAAGATCGTTTCAGCACAGGGATCTCAGTTCCAAATGGGAGGAGATTTAGGGTCAAATAGGGACAGAAGTGGGGACATTTATTTTTTCTTGCACTCCTCTGACCTCCGTTTCCTCCTCCTTTTTTTCTCTCTGTTTAGATCAGAGGAGAAACATAATAAATTATGAAAATAATAAATATTATTATCATCAATAATAATATCAATTATTTTAAGTTTATACCCAAGGTAGCTTTGGCCTCTCGCTTTATCTTTTACTAGTTCGCCTGTCTTCTTCTTGTTGCCAAATTTCCCCCTTTGCCTTGGACATGACCAGCAGGAATCGGGGAGAGACTTCCCCCCAAGGGATAGTGGGTGAAGGAATCGGGAATGGGGCTCGGAGCTTGGCTCTTCCTCCTCACCAACGGGACTTCATTCTGGTTGCCTTCCCGGTGAAGAGGAAAGCAGGGAGGTTTTATTGAAGTTGGGTGGAGAAGAGGGGAAAGGCAAAGGGGAGAATG
>JAJPUD010000267.1:163024-185284 GCA_023553655.1 Myrmecobius fasciatus | reverse complement strand
TTTTTTTTCCCCTCATAGTAATTGGGTGGGGTGGGGGGAGAGCCAAGTCGAGCTGAATGCATGTTATTGCATTGTGTCTCTCTCGAATGGCTAAATAAAAAAGAAGATGTGGTTGAAGCGACGACCAATCGGTCCAAGGTCCTTCTCCAAGAGCCTGGTGATCCCCAACAGGTCAAAAATTCGCTTGGCATGTAAGTAGTTAGCATTTAGATTTGTTTGAGGGTGGGATGGGAATAATATAAATATATATCTATATGTCTACATTTTTCCCCTTCCAAATTTCATCTCTACTCCAACGAAAGATAGAAGGATTAAGAGGGAAAAAAAGAAATGAGGGAGCAGAGAAAGGAAGTGTCCGATCAATGTGGTAGAGTTCGAGCCACATTCCTTGTTCCCAGTGAGAGAGAGAAGCAAATTCTCTGATGTTAAAAGTCATCAGGAAAATGTTGAGAGAGGAAGAGAGATAGATAAAAAAAGGAGTCCTGGCTGGTTGCTTCCCTCCAGTTGTCTCTGGTCCTCTTTCAAAGGACTTCCCTACCAAGCTTCCGTCTCCTTCTGTTTGGGCCAGCCTCCCTCCTAGAGGTGCTAGAACAGAGGGAAGCTGGAAAATCTTCCATTTCTTCAGAGAAAAGAGGAGGGCAGGGGTGAATCAGATGGGAGCTGGGGCCACCCATTCCAGGTGCTCGTTGCTTTCTTGCTGCCTCTTTAGGATTAAGGGAGAACTGACTTGGGTATGATTTAGTGAGAAGGATATGTGTTCCTGGAGTTGAAAAAAGATTGAGGAAATCATGCTGATGTAGGAGGAATTAGGCTCTCACATCCCCCCCCCACACACACACACAATTGTCTTTTCTGTCTTATTCAGGGAAAGCCTTACATCCTGTCTCCCCAGTTTACCTTTCTCAGGTATTTCCTGATCTTGCAGCAGCTTCCTTCCCCCATCCAATCCCATACCTTGGAGAGAGGTTAACTTTAATTAAAAACTGCTTCTCCCCACTCAGGCTAGGGACCAGAGTCCTGTTACCCACATTTATCCCCACATACAAGCACCACCCCTAACCACCAGAGCTGGAGGGGATATTTGTTAGCACTCTCAATGTCATTATCCACAGATACAATTTTATGAACTTCCTAATCTGTCGTCTTGATTTATCTGGATGGGCAGGGGCCCAAGCTAAACATTTGGGGTCTTTGGTGAAAGGGGAATTTCTTGCCAAGCAATTCTCCTATTAGAATGAGTCCCACTTGGGTCTGATTCTATATCTCTTTTCTCCCACCCATGCTCCCATTTTTTTTTTCTATTTTCTTACCCTCAGTGCAGGCCCAGGTCTCTGATTGCCTTGGCCTCCTATTACTTTTTGGGAATTAAAAATAGAGAAAGATGATTGTAGCAGAAGACTGAAAGAAGATTCTCCATTTCTTATCCACACACTATCCTGACTGCTTTCTCTAAATCAATCTTCATTCTCTGTCTTTGACCCATTCCTACTTCGGATTTCGATAAGAAGAGAAAGTCAAAAATCCCTACTTTATTGCCAGTCTTCTCCCACCACAGGAATCTCCCTCTTGGTTCATTCTCCCCTTCCCCAATTTCCAGGCTGCTAGTTACCTTAATTATCTCAACATCCCCGGTGGACCCACCAGCAAGCAGTTTCCAAGTCTTTTGATGTAGGTTTTTTTCCTTTCCTCTCCCAAACCAGCTCTAAGTCTCCCAGAAAACAGACAGAACACTGGAAAACACCTCCCCTTCTGCATCTTATCAGCTCCCATTCCGCTTCAATATCTCCTCTGTCAGGTTATCATGATTCCATCTTGCTCCTTTCTGGCCCTCCATGGTGGTCCAAAAAGTTGATGGTTCAGAAAGAAGGGAGATGAAGCAGTAAAATTCCTTTTAAAAGCATGTGGAAAGTGCATTGTAGGACACTTCAGAGAAGTTATAGGGTCAGATAGAAATGTGGGGAATAATCTTATTTTTCAATGATTGTTTAAAAATGCCCATGATTGGGAGAACACCCTCTTGGTTTGTCCAGCTTGAAGTGGAGACCTAAATTAGTAGGATCAAGAAAACAAAACAAAAACAAAAAATAACGGTATCCAATTCCTTCACTATTCTCTCTTTGTCCTATGGTGGGCAGAGGGAAAGAAAGATCTATTTTTGTTTGCAGTGGTAGAAATCTGAAAACCGCACCTGTAGGAGACAGGTTCCCTCCTGCTCTTGTTTCCTTCTAAATGGTGGTTGACTTCTTGGGGGAACCTTGGGAGGGAAAATATGATGGGACATGGTCTCTTCCGATTAAATTAACATTGCACTATCTTCCTTAGGGGTATCCCACATTTTGTAAGATTGGAGTTTAAGCGGCCCAGTGCTAAGGAGGAAGCCTGGGAATTCTCCAAGCGCTCCAAGATGAGCCCTCTTCTTAGATTCCATAGGCTCATCCTCCTAAGTTTCTGGGGCATCTACCTTCCATTCCAGTGTCTGCTGAGAGGGCTGCCTTTGCATTCTTCTGGGTCACGACCTCAGCTTCGGACAGCAGGACAATAGTGGGTTGAGCAGGGGCAGCCGAGGTGGGTGAGCGGGAACAGGCGCCTAGAGCAGGTTCATTTAGTGGTGAATTCCATTGCCTATGAGTCCCACTGCATTCGGCCCTGGGGTTGAGCTCCTTTTACTCTTTTCTGATGCTTAAAAATACTACCTCGTGCTGTCCATTCTCCCTCCCCCCCTTAAAAATGGAGTAGGCCCTTTATCTGCAGTCTCCCCATCCATATATTGGGATTTCTTTTCCTTATATACATAAAGGATAACTCTCAGAGGCACTGTCAGTTGATCTTTCTCCCTAGAGCAGTTAGAGCCTGAAGAGGAGGTTGGTTGTGGATTATAGGAATCACTGGATCTCCTTGACCATAGGTTATACCTAATATAAAGGGACTGAAGAGAATGGGAGCCTGGGTAAATCAAGACACCAGAGAAAGCATTTTCTTGATCTGGGAGATAGTGATAAAAGAGGCTGAGACTGAATTATTCAGATAATTACCTCAACCCTCCTGAGTGGCCAAGGATTTTGTCAGGAAAATGGGACTGAGACTAGAACTCTGTTATTTTCAATAGCAAAACAAAAATAAAAACTAACTAAAGCAAATATAGGGAAAACGTGACAGATTTGTGTTGAGGGGGAGACCAGAGTGGAAAGGGATGGTATCATTTAGGGGAGGCCTCCCCAAATATCTCTTCTGTTGGGAAGGGATTTTATTGAGGGAATCTCTCTTCTGCCCCATCAACCACCACCCATGTCAAAGTAATCATCCCACCTTATTTCAATCTTTTTGGCTTCTTTTCTAACTTGTGAATCAGATCAGCCCAGCCTGGATAAAACTTAGTGTCGACTCCCCAGTCAACCTAAAAAGCCTTTTGTCTGAGCTAGAGAAAAAAAATGTAGCTGTGATCTGGAGAGTTACAGATGAACAGTTGCATTTGGGAGATGGGAAATTTGAGGGGATCTATAGAATTTTGGCAGAGGAAAGGGTAGGGGATGACTGAGGATCTATTAGATTTGAGGAGGCAAGAATTGAAGGCATTATTGTGCCAGAGTTCTTGAGTAGTATGTATGTCATTCCCTCCATCTTTTTTGGAGAGATCAGAGTTTCAAAGGAAAATAAATTCAAAAGGAAAATAATAGGAGCAGGGTTTTCCAGGTGCAGAAGCAGGGATTCAGAGCTCAGAGTGAAACCTGTAGGTTATTGGTCTCTAGGCCCAAGGAGAGCACTATAATTGGGGTTCAGTCCCCACTGCTTTTGTTGCAGATTGTTCCTAGCAATTTAGGGGTAAAATGCTAATTTCCTTCTTCCCCTTGGTGTCCGCCAATCTGTCCTTGTCTCACTCTGATTTACCGTTTCTCTTCATGTCTCTTGTATATTTCTACTCATACCTTCTCTCTGAATTTCTACCCCAATATTTTCAAAAAAAATATTCTCTATTTCAGCCTTCTTCTTTGGACCCAGGTTGGGAGGGCACAATACCCTCCAATGCCACCATGAAAGCAGAGAAAGAGGAGCCAAATGGCTTGGGGTTGGGGTGTGTGGAGAGAGAGCTGGCCTGGTTGGCCTCAGGGTCTGCTGAGGTTCAAAGGTTCCCAGGCTGGAGTGAGGGGCCAGAGCCTTTCACAGAACTTTTTACTTGGGGATTGGGGAGCAGTGTGCTTTCCTGGGGCAAACAACACCGTTTTATAGCCCTTTCAGCAGATGTTGAAGAAACCACTTTCTCCTGGGATGCCCCTTTATCTTTCTGGCCGCCCCAAGGCCCCAATCTCCTCTGCAGCTTTGTTCTCTCTCTCTTCCCCTCCTCCCCCTCCTCTTCCTCCGTTTGATCCTTCCTCTCCCCCCCCATCAAATTGTTTCTTTAGATCTTAAAGCATCTGCTCCTCCCTGCCCCTCCCCCACATCCCCTCATTCCACACCAAGGGACTCAGAGGGGCCCCTAAAATGGAAGAATATCGAGGGGCATCTTGAGTGACTATAAATGCTGCTTTCCTTCCTGCCTCCTTCAAGCCCTGCAATTAGACCAAAGAAGTATTCTACCTTGTCTTCACAAGAGCTCCTGATTCTGTTATTAAGATTGTTTTTAACCCCTCCCTCGAATTCCTGAGGAAATTAAAGCTGTATAGACCAGATCTCACCCTTAAGTATTTGAGACTCCTCTGGTCACAGATATTTAATTATTCATCTAATTCAGGCAACAACAATTTTTAAAAAGTGGCTAATAGTTTTTTTCTGAATGATTTCAATAATTGGTCCAAATCTCTGTTCTTTTGGAGCTCTGCAATATTAGTTTGTAACTTCTATTTTGATCTGTATAGAGAAATAGACTAGCTTTCTACCTAACTTGAAGTGGAAAGCACTGGATTTGGAGGAGTATCCGGAGTCTACCCAGAATCTTTACACACATACTCCTGCAATTTTTGGACAAGTCACATGACTAGTCTGGAACTCAATGACCTCATCTGAAAAAAGGGATGATTTCTAAGGTTCCTTCTAACTCTAAATCTGTGATCATATCAATCTCACTCCATGTACTACTACTACCTTCTGCCTCATCTTTTTGCTTTGAGGACCCTTGAGCAAATAAGGAGATAAGGACACACTCCCTACACTGATCCTGATTTCTTCCCCAAAAGTGATCATCACCTAAGAAAATCAAGGCATTTTAAACGAAGCAGATGCTTGCTACCACATTTGTGTTGGAGGTAGAGGAAGCATGTATGTTTGATTAATGTTAACAGCATAGGTAAGGCAGCTAGATGGCGCACTAGATATTACACTGATCTTGGAATCAAGAAGACATCTCGTGAGTTCAAATTCAGCCTCAGAAACTTTCTGTGACAGTGGTCGTCACTCAATCATGTTTGCCTCAGTTCTGTAAAACTGTAAAACGAACTAGAGAAGGAAATAACAAACTACTCCAATATCTTTGACATAGAAACCCCACAAAAAGAGTCACAGTCAGATTGAAAAATGACTATGTAGACAACATTGATAGCAGCTAATCTGCCACCATCTCAAACCAGCTAGGCCAGGCCCATGTATTACTGGAGTAAAGAGAAAGGGAGGTTCTTGCTACACTTCTAGGTCTAGCCTGGCTTTCAGAAATTTTGCAAATATCCCCAACTTCTTCAGAGCCTGATTAGATTGATTCCAACTATCCCATAGAGATGGAGTTTTCCTTCTGGTTCCTTCATGTACCAGTCTTTACCCTGGTGTCATCCCTTCTTTTCCTCTCACAAATAGTAAACTTAGCTATAGCTTCTGACTGAACCTAGAAATTGCTCTACAACTCCTTCATTTTATTTCTCCCAGAATTACTAGGGGGTCCACAGTCTTTGCCTTTCCCTCTCTCAAATCTGGTCCAGTCATCTCTTCAAAGTTTATTGAGGATCCTTGAACAGCTGGCTATTGGACACAGATCTTTGATTCATACCAATGGTATTTCCTTGACTTGGTCTCCATGGCAATAAGAGAGGTAACAAGGCTCCCTCCCTCTCCCCAACATACATATACTATCTTGCACTCTCTTCCTTACCTGGCCTTAGAGTCTGGGCCAGCAGTGTATTCTGGGAGAGTCCAATCCAAGAAAGGGGTGGAGAAACACTGTCTTTATTATCATATTGCAACAAACTCAAAAGGAAAAAAGAGGAGAAAAGCTTCAAATGAGGCTTTACTCTTTATCTGTGGTCATGGTTCCTTACCCATGTACATGCAAATATACACATGTATATATCACACATGTATAACATATTTATACAAGCCATATATGCAAACAAATTTCTTATATTTGGATATGTGTATGTATTGTACATTCTTTTTGAAGATGCTAGCACTAATAATGTACAAGGAATAATGTGTGTAATTGTGGGGAGGGGAAGAAAAATAGACAGATGTATGATGGAGTTCTTCATTCAGTGGAACCTATGAAGTATTCTTTGACTTAACGACTTCAGTCCTTAGTATACTGCTGCTGCCATTTATCTTCTTAGGAGGCATTCCAAATCTAGGGTTGGTGAACTTAATTTAGAAAGTATTATATAAACTATATTTCAATGTAATTGGTTTTCTTTGTGATACTATGTATTTTATTTAATGCATTTAAGAACTTAATTCTGAGAAAAGCTCCATAGGCTTTACCAGATTTCAATAGGTGGCTAAGGGCACAAAAAAGGTAAAGAACTACTACAATTCAAATCCTGGTGCTGATCCACAAAGAAACTCCACATACCTAATGGAGCCATAATCTGAACACAAACAACTAGTTCTGACTCTGTTTCTAAGAAGAATACACAAACTACCCTTTACTAGTGGTCTCCTTTCTTTATAGTTCCACCACCAATCAAATGAACAAATATTTACAAGGTATTTAATATTATATTAGGTATTAATATACTCTTACTTCTCCTTATAGGAAAGTGCTCAATGATTATGACCTGATAGCACTATTGTTATTATTTAGTCATTTCAATCCTGTCCAACTCTTTGTAACCCTATTTGGCATTTTCTTGGCAGAAATATCAGAGTACTTTGCCATTTCCTTCTCCAACTCATTTTACGGATGAGAAAACTGAGGCAAATAAGGTTAAGTATCTTGCCCAGGGAGCACAAGCTAGTAAGTGTCTGAGGCCAGACTTGAACTCAGGAATGAGTCTTTCTGGTTCCAGGATAATGTGAGTCTTTCTGGTTCCAGGCTTGGTGTTCTATCCACCATGCCACCTAGCTGCCCTCTTGATACCATTAACATGGATTTAAGTAACTTCTGCAGTGTTGGCATTTTGTCCCACTCATCCTTACTCCATCAGTGGTGATGATATCTGCCAGTTGGTATTGCTTTGTTACTTGGAGCATTTCCTTTCATTAAAGTTACTGACTTTGGTGGGATTAGAAACCTATTCTTAATGGAATGGATTAGATTAGGGCTTCTTAAACTTTTTCCACTCATGATCCCCTTTGCCCTGAGAAATTTTTACATGACTTAAGTAAGAGAGAGAGAAAGGGGGAAGGGAGACTGTGCGAACAAAATGCTCCAGATGGGGTATAAGCAGAATATGCCCATACATAAAACAGGTATACAAATCAAACATTTACTGATAACAAATCATAATTTCATAACCCCAACATTCATTTATGAAATACCATATAGGGTCAAGAACCATAGTTTAAGAAGCTGGGAATTAGATGGCTGCTAAAGTTTGCTTTAACTCTCTATCTTATCATCCTCATTAATATCAAGTTCTTATCAACTGAGCTAATAGCATTCTACCCATACGCAACATAACAAAGTTTTCAAAACAACCTTGCACACTGAAATTTGATCATTATAAGGACTCTTCAAATGTATGTATATATGCCCTATGTAAATAGGGCAGGTCTGATTATTCTACTTTTATGGATGAGGAGAGGGCAAATCATTTGCCTGAGGTCACAGGGCTGGGAAGTGACTAAATTAGTACTCTAAGCCAAGACTGGTGACTTGTAGATCATTGCTTTTTACCCACATGCTAACTTCAGATCTATAAATGTATACCTGTGTTTAGGTACCTGGACAGGAAGTGGATAAACATGGTTGTTTATCTGAACATGCATATGTAGAAAGGCCAGCATAGAATATATGGCAGCAGGCTTGCTTCAGCAACTTTGCAGAGAAGTACAAGATGACCAACCTGTCAGTGTTTTCATTAATTCATAAAACTATCCTCTTCCTACATCCTGATGTAGACATGACATGTCCAATTAAAGCCTGCTTTATTTTGATTTCCATAATAATAAAGATACACACAGAATATGCATATAATTTAGCCCTTCAGAGGAGTATGTGAGTCTGTAAATTCAAGACACATTTTTCTCTTAACACTTTAGTTTTTAAGTACACAAATAAGAAACTAACTTTGTAAATTTTTTTTAATAATGCAAATATGGGACCACTGGATGCTTGAATAGGAGTCACATATATCTGTGTTTTCATGGCAAGTCATGATTCAGTACAAAGAGCCCCAGAATGGAAGTCAGGATATTAGGGAACGTGTAGGAGAGGAAGAAGGCCCACAGGATACTTCGGGGCTACTTAATCGACCAGGCCATTTAGTTAAGAATGCAGTTTGGTGCATTCTCTCAATGAATATCCCTTTCAATAAACTAGCCATATACATACTCTCACACACACATACATGCACACATATTATATATATACACATATATATACACACACATATATATATATACATATGTTTATATATGAAGAGAGAGAAAATAAAGAGACAGATTACACATTTCTTAAGATTTACTATATGCTAGACATTCTCCTAAGCATTAGAGATACAAATTCAAGGAAACAAGCCAAAGTCTGCCCTCAAGGAGCTTACATTCTAAGGAGGGAATCCAACCAATCAACATATAAAGGAGGGGTAATAATGCACGAGCTCACTTGGTGTGTTGTGGAGACTTATTCCAAAGGAAGGTAAGGCAAAAGCTCACTTATCAGGCTGGGCATGCCAAAGGTGTAGTCCAAGATCCTGATGGTAGGAGGTGAGGATGGTAGCTGGAGTAGGAACAGCATGATGTGGACCTGGCCACATCTGGGTTGACTTCGGTGCTTATTGGTGTATTGGTGCTACATAGATATAATGGGCATCACTAGCAGTTCAGGGATCTGTCCAGTAGCCCAGAATGAACCCTCTTTCCTCCAGGCCTCATTCTTTTATCCCCCAGCCCTCTCATTTTACAAGGTGTGACTCCCTAAGTGAGGCATCCAGTAAAACAAGTTTTGAATGCAGAAAATGGTTGTTACTTTGAGATTATATGCATATTTGTGTATGTTTTATTGTGATTATGTGTATGATAATATATGCCTATTCTAACATAGATCAATTAATTAATCAACAAGCATTTTATCAGTTCCTACAATATTCCAACCACTGTTAGGCACTAGAGATACAAATGTAATAAATAAAACTACTTCTAAAAATATTATAGTCCGATACATATTAGCATTGTAGTAGTGATAGTGGTCGCTAGAGATGCAACTCTTAGATTAATAGTTTTGTATGACAGTAGGTTATTGGGTATTTAGCATTAGGTCTAGGAGACTGAAGCAATGTTCCTGAGGCTATTTCCAAATCCCATCTATTTAAAAAGTTTCTGTAATTCTAAATTGTGTGTATATGTGCATGTACACAGGCTTATAAAATCTGAAACTATCTATAGGAAGCAAATACATTTGGTTGAAAAGTGCCATATTCATTTGAACCATCAGGGTTTTTTCCTTTATATAAAACCATTGAATCTCAGAGCTGGAATGGACCCTAATGACCATCTTTTTCATTCCTTTTACTATTAGAGATGAGAAAATGTATTTTCAGAGAGATAAATGGCTTGCTTAACAACATACAGTGAATTGTGGCAGGTTGGAACTAAACAACTCAGGTTTCTTGACTATTGGCTTATATAATATCACTTCTAAATTAATCAGAGTTATTGTTGTTGCTTTCTTCTTTTATTTTTTATTTTGCAAATGTAAAATTCAAACAACCTGAAATGTAAATTCTTAAGTGAATATGAAGCAGGAAGCATGTGATAAGATGGTGGTCTTAAGTTGAAAAGGTCCAATAAGCTAAAAGATCTTAGGGAAGGAGATCTGTATTAAGGACTAGTTTAATATTAATACCTGAAGGGATCCTTATAAGATTATTTTGTCTATCCCCTTGCTTGTAGTCAAAGCTTCCAAGTGATGGGCATGCCTTTACTTTGGGAGATCTTTGGAACTAAAAAAAGAATTGCTCTAAATATGTTTGACTATGTGTTCTCTGCCTATTTTGTTGATCTCTTTAGGAAATATAAAGCTCATTTGTGATCTCCTTGGGTGAAATGGTAAGCACACTATAGTGATTTTGAGATGACAGTTATAAATCGCTTTCCAAAATGACTGGGCCAATTCAGTGAGCCATTAGCAGTGTCTTAGTATCAACACCTCCTTCAGGAAATCTTTTTGGATTTTCTCTTCTCCCCAAGATTTGTTGCTTAGGTATTTTCCAGGGATGTTCCTAGTATTCATGGTCCCTTTGTGGTTCTCTTTGGCAAAGATACTGGAATCATCTGTCATTTCTTTCTCCAGCTCATTTTACAGATGAAGAAACTGAGGCAAACAGGGTTATGTACCTAGCCCTGGGTCACACAGCCATTAAGTATCTTAGGCCAGATGTGGATAATTCTTCCTGAGTCCAGGCTCAGTTCTTTATCCACTTTGACACTTAGCTGTCCTCTCCTCAAGACCATGTAATATCCATTTTGTATCCTATATCTTATGTGCATGTTGTCTTTCCAGGCTAGATTAAGGTGATCACCTCCTTCTTTTATATTTGTCTTTGCATACCTCTCACTTAGTACAAATCCTGGAATGCAACAGGTACCTTATAGGTGTTTATTGATTAATCCTGTCTCTGTCCATTCCAGTTCTGTTATTTCAAGCACAGATAGGAGAGGAAAAGCATCCTTTATTTTTTGGGGGGTAAATTCAGAGATGGATCATGTATTTTTCTTTGACTTGAAACAGGAATTTAAAACCCCTTCTCTTCACTCCATTCTAGGGGACTATTTTCAGATATAGTGGATTTGCATTTGACCATCCTGCCTTTTGAACAAACAGCTATGAACATGCCAAGAGATCGTGTTTTGTTTTTGTTTTTTGTTGTTGTTGTTGTTGTTGTTTTTTCTGGAAGTTCCAAACCCTAGAGAGAAGATGAAAGACAGTGGGACTTGGAGATAGAGACTGTGTATCATCTAAATGATGCCCATTATCCAGATGAAAATGAAAAAATCTCAGCCTATTCTCAGTTTCTCTCAAATTAAGTATTTTCCTATATACAGATAATAAATAGAATTTTATAGCTTTTGTTTGGCATCCATTAGTCTGAGGCTAATGAATTGCAGTGAGTTACTTATTCAGGGAGATCTGAGGATCCTTGGTAAAGTTCCAATTCTGCTGAAATTCTCCCCTATTCAAGTATTACAGGGGCCTAAAGCTCTACTAGTGGAGACTTGTTCATTTTGGTTAAATTTTGCCTTTCAGAAGCCTCTTTTTATAAAATAATAACTTACATCTCTATTGTCCACTTTGTATGCATTTGATCCTCACAACAATTCTGTAAGGTAGATCAGCTTTATTTTACAAATGAGGAAACTGAGACTTAAAAATTAAATGATTTCCTCAGGGTCACATGGTTGGATTTGGATATAGGTTTAGTTGACTAAACTAGTGCTCCATCCCTTCTATTATACTTCCCCTGAAATAGTCCCCCGGCAGAGTCATTAAATGAAGGACAGGCTAATATGAAGCAGTGCTTTTCTATGGGGATATGTTGGTTCTCTGAGTATGTGTTCTTGCTGAAATGACTCAAGAAATAGCAGATGAGGAAGAAAAGACAAATCATCACTGTCTTAGTTCGTCGAGTATTGATACCTGTGAATAGGCCAGATTCTAGCTAGGGAAATGGAAGATCAAGAGATCAGAAACTAAACGCCTGAATCTATCACCAAAAGAATTGTGCATTCTGGTCCATGGCAGAAGAGAGGTGGATTCCCAAAGAAACAATCTTCATGGTGTCAATCTGGGAATCACCAAGTTGCTCACCAGTCCAGTGACTGGGATGCCTAGATTGTCAGAGCTCTCACAACTGAAAATCAGGGCATTATTCTTTTATGGAATCATAACAGCATGTGGTAAAGAACTTGGACACCATCTAGTCCTCTTTTTATACAGAGGAGGAAACTGAGGCTTAGTGAGATACAAAATATTTTGCTCAAAGTTATATAGTTCGTGAATGCTGTCCCTAAAACTCTGGTCTGCTGACTTTTTCTTCCATATAGTGGAAAGTGCATTGGGCTTAATTCCAGAAGATTTGGGTTTAGTCTCATTTATAATATTTACTAACTACATAATCAGAAGTGAATTATTGAACTTTTCTTGAATTCAGTTTCCTCAACTGTAAAATAAAAGATAAACCTGAAGAGTCATTTACATTGAGGAACAATTGAGATGATGTAAGAACTTTACAAGTCTTTAAAAAAAATAGTAGCTTTTTATTTTTCCAAAATTCATGCAAAATGATAAATGTGGAAATATGTATAAAAGAATTACACATGTTTAATCTATATTGGATTACCTGCTGTCTAGTGGAGGGGGGAGATGGAGAGGGAGGGAGAAAAATTTGGAACGCAAGGTTTTGCAAGGGTAAATGTTGAAAACTATCTTTGCATGTATGTTTTTTTCAAAACTGTGTTCTAATTTTTTCTTCCTGCCTTCCCCACTCCACTCCCCTAGACAGTAAGTAATCCAATATAGGTTAAACATGAGCAATTTTTCTAAATATATTTCCATATTTATTATGCTGCACAAGAAAAATCAGATCAAAAGGAGGAAAAAATGAGAAAGAAAAAACAAGCAAGCAAACAAAAACAATAAAGGTGAAAATAGTATGTTTTGATCCACATTCAGTCTCCATAGTCCTCTTTCTCTGGATGCAGATGGTTTTCTCTGTCCCAAGTCTATTGGAATTGGCCTGGATCACCTCATTGTTGAAAAGAGCCAAGTTATTACAGTTGATCATCATATAATCTTATTGCTTCTGTGCTCTCTTGGTTCTACTCACTTCACTTAGCATGGAACTTTGCAAATCTTAAAATGCTACCTAAGTGTTATTGTTCCACAATGAAAGATTTAGTGGGGAAAAGGGATCTTAGAGATAATCTAGTATAGTAAGAATAATAAGGAAATCTGGATACTATATTATCTATGGTTTCCTCTCTTTACAATGAAAAAACTAAGAACTATAGTAGAGAAGTGACTTGTCCAAGATCAAACAAGGCAGAAATGAAATTCAAACCCAATATCTCCAATCATAATATTCTGTATCAACAGAATTAGGTTAAGTAGGTGACTATATTTCAGAAAGTTACAAACTGAATAGAGAATAACCTTCCAGGGACAAAAGCCAAGCCATCATAGAAATGGATATTTTCAGGGGAAGTCTACTCTTGATTGAATGAGCCCAGCCCCTTTTCTATTCTCAGTTGCTTCTCAAAGTCTGGCTAGGAAGAAGGTTCACAACAGCCTTAGGCCAGTGTTGACAAGGTGGCTATCCTAGGTTAAATGAAAGGTCTATTTTACTCTTAGGTAAAATAATTAGCTGCCTTTATGCTGGAATTCGAAGAACTTCACCAAATCTTATTTGCTCCCAAATAGCTTTCCCACTGACTTGTTCTGGTATCTGAAATTCCACCATTCTGGCTGCTTTTGTTGATTGTTTTGTTTATTAATGTTCCTAGAAAAAAAATTATCACATTTTATTCACACTACCCAGGAGATATAGCAAAATATTAGCACCTGGATTCTTTATAAAAGATACATAGATGAATTACCTGTCAAGAAACATTGCCGGAGAGTGACAGAACACAGAACATTTAGGTTTTTATGGGAGTTGGAACAAAGAAAAGTCCAGAACATGAAATACTTCCAGGAAACTATGGATTTTATCCATGAGAAAACTTCCAGGTTATTGAGAGACACTGGGAGAGAGAATATGAAAAGAAAGGAACCCCAAAAGAGAAACAAGAAATAACAAAGATGAATTGTATCCAATTTTGTCATTTTCTGTATAGTTAGATTTGTAACAGACTTTTCTGTCTTATCTCTGGCTTTATCTACAACACTAGATAATGTTGGGAGGAGGAGAGTTGGAGACATTAGAATATTATCTGAAAAATCCAGAACACACTTTTACTTGAAGGATAGAGGCATGAAAGGCACCACAAGTTTCTGGCCTGAATTATTTCAGTTTACAAAATGTGGTCTGTAGTTTGATAAAGGTCTTCCAGGTGGTCTGGGGTCTGGTTCTGAAATGTGTGCTTGCATATGTACATGTGTACACATACATATGCATGTGCTGAAAGTTGATTTTTTTCCTGATAAACTTTAATTTATACATATGTACATGAATATACATACATACGCATGTGCTGAAAGTTGATTTTTCCTGATAAACTTTAATTTATACTTATTTCAGTCCTTTAATATATCAGTGATCTCAATCACATGGGCTTTCTCTCCATATGTGCAGAGTACAATTCGGTCATGATTTTTCAGCCTCTATGATTCTTATCTATAAATTCTCTACAGTGGAATCACTCAGTTTGCTAAAACTTTGCTCTAGATTTTTTACATATCACGGGCATCATTGTATTTGCTAGCTTAAATCTCTCTTCAAAACTGCAAAGTGAATGTATTAAATATGTTCTTAATTTAAAAAATAAAATCAGTAAAAAATTCTATAATATGTTCACATATATTCATATAAATATAATAATAACAATAGTCAGCATTTATAGAACATTTTAAGCTTTATGAAATATTTACAAATAGCATCTTATGTTACCCCCTACAACAATGCTGAAGAGGCTTGGCCTATTATTTATTGTCCCTGCTTTACAGACAAGGATTCTTTTGCTGTTTGTTCAGTCATTTCATTGTGTCTGACTCTTCTTGAAGTCATTTGGGACTTTCTTGGTGAAGATACTGGAGTGGTTTGACATGTTCTTCTCCAGCTCATTTTACAGATTAGGAAAATGAGGCAAACAGGATCAAGTGACTTGCCCAGGGTCACAAAACTTGCAAGGGTATTATACCCATTTATAGATAAGATTTCCTGCTCCACCTTAATTCCAATGCCTTCCTTTAGTTGCCAACTTATCTTGTAGAGAGCTTATTTGTACATAGTTGTTTACATGTTGTCTCTTCTGTTAGATTACAGATTCTTTGAAAGCAGGGACTGTTTTTTTATTTGTTTGTTTGTTTTTTGCTTTTCTTTTTATCCTCCATACTTAGCACAATGTCTGTCACATAGTATGTACTTAATAAATATTGTTGTTCCTCCATTCTCAAAGAGAACTGATGACATTACAAAGGTGCTATTTATTGATTGACTGAGGCAGAAAGAGGTTAGGTTACCTGCTCAGGGTCACACAGCTAGTGAGTGTCTGAGACTGGATTTGATCTCACATCTTAAAATCTAGTAAGTCCTGTCCTGATATGTTATGGTAGCCTAGAGGTAACCCAGGATTCTAGAAGGCTATATCTGACTGGTTGAGGATCAATATAATTAAATTTTCACTAGAAGTTTGGGCATGAGGGTATGGGATTTTCAGGTACAGTTCTACTAAGGCATAGAGGGATTGTGAAGTCTTGGTGGAGGTAGAATACACTTCTAGGAAAGGATAGACAGAATATTGAGGTAGATTTAGGATTAGAGTAACAGTATCCACAGCATGATATCTATTGTATCTGTACAAGATATCCCCCAAATCTCAGTGAAGTCACCAGAGTGACTTTATTTTTCTTTTAAAAAACATTTTATTTTCCCAATTATTTGTAAAAAAAAAATTTAAATATTCATTTTTTTTTAATTTTGAGCTTCAAATTCTCTCCTTCCCTCCCTCCTTCACTTGAGAAGGCAAGTAATTTGATACAGGTTCACCAAACTGACTTTTGGGGACACCCTATGTATGTACATTTCCATTTGTGGTGGCAAACAGTTGTGGCTAGACTGAGTGCTTCCTGTATACAAAATAGTTAAGTGACAAATCACACTTTTCACATTCCATCCTAATGCTCTGGGTTCATATATATATATTCTTGTTCTAACATCAACTTCTTTGATTCCTTGTGTGTTCCCTACTTCTGATTCTTCCTCAGAAGGAATAGCTAGGAGAATGAGGAGATGGCAAAAACTTCTTATTCTGGATACCTCTTTGGATGGTAAAAGCTTTTCCTTTCTCATTTAGAGGAGATAGGGAAAGAAGGAGGATGACACCATAGAAAGAAATGTTCAGCAGAAATAAGAAGCCTTGTCTTTAGATGTCTTTGTAGGTGTGGGATTTGGGGAAGAGCAGGCAATCAGGAAGGGTGGTAATTACTAAGTTACTATTTCCCCTGGGTGTTGTGAGAATTCTTTCTGAATTGCTTGTAAAATAGGGGGAGAGAGAGAGAAGGCAGTAAATACACATCTAATGATGTGCTAAATAAATTATTATTGTTATTATTATGACTATTATTATAGTAACTGCAACTTATTCTCCTCCAAGTTGCCAAGGAAGAAAAAAATAATTTCCTTCCCAATCAGATCTAATCTTCCACAATTACAGTCAAGCATTTTAGAATGGTTATCATGTGCCTAAACAGTGCTAAAAGCTGAAGATTAAAAAATGATGTGGAACAATCCCTGTCCTCAAGGAGTTTGTAATTTAATGGGGGAAACAACATGTGTCTTGTACCTATGTATATGTATGCATGTATATTCATTATATGTGTGTATATATACATACAATTATATGCATGGTATCTCAAAAGTCTTAGTGCTGTTTTTAGCTTTAGTAACTTAAAACTGCATTAAAACTGCATACACATATATAGTGTCATATGTTAAAAATATACACCAAGTATACAAAATAATAACATGACTAAAAGGAATTTTGGAGCAATTAGGAAAGTGTGAAGAACAGGCTTCCCAGTCCCTTTTGGTCCCCATACCTATTGGCATTCAGTATGAAAACAAATCAGTTTTAGTGTTCATCATGAACATGCATGTAATAGTAAAATAATTTTCTTATTTTGTTGATAAAGAATATTTTATTTAAAATATAAGCATATTTTAAAATAGAAAGTTAAATGTTTATCAGAATATAATCATATAAATTAGTAGAGTCTTGCTTCTGTTTCTCATCAACCAACAGTTTAATTCTTGGTATAGTTATTGAAAGAGCTTCCCACATCTTATGCTGTAGCCTCCAGTATTTTTCTTGCTTTGAATTTGATTGAGAATAGGATTGAGAATCCCAAAGCACAATGATCAGTTTGTTATAATTATATATGTGTATAAATGTAATATATATATATATAATTATGCTATAATAGAATTAAAAGCTAGTGAGAATATTTAGTGAGAATGGGATTCAGTTCTCCAAAGATAGACCAAAAAATTTTGTAATGTTATTGATTGGAAATCAATTCAGAGTTATTTTGGGTTATTTTGGAGAACAATTAACCTGTCTAGCATCAGATCACTGTTGTTAATTTTTTTTCTAGTTCTATTTGAAAAGGCATTTGTATCCAAACCTCATTCATTTGGTTTTAGACAGTAGGAATTATTACTTCAACTGTCACTTTCATATTTTTCAGAAGTGCTATAATTCTCCCTTCCTTTTCCATCTCTGCCCTTCCTCATCAGTTCTCTGCTCCACAATTTATATTTTATTTTTTCCTTAATACTACTTTGGGAATATTTCTATAGGATTATTATTTATTCCTTGTACCCCACTTGACAAGATTCTTGCACCCATTGGATCCTACAAGATCTCTCATACCCCGAATTGAAAGCCCTGGTGCTCGAGTTCAGTTTTGAAGAAAACCAGAGCTTCTAAAAGGTGGAGATGAGGAAGGAGTGAATTCCATGAATGGAATTTGTACGGCCAATACCAAAGCAAGGGGATGGGATATTGATCATGGTATGTGAAGAGCAGTAAATAAGATGGTATGGTTGAATTGTAGAGTTCATGGAGGAGAGCAATTTGTAAAAGGATTGGAAAGGTAGGAAGGGGCCAGGTTGTGAAGAGTTTTAAATGACAGGAGTTTATATTTGATCCTAGAGATAATAGGGAGTGACTAAAGATTAACGATTGGGGGGTGGGTGATATGGTCAGACCTGTGTTTTAGCAAAACTACAGTTCTCCAGGAATCTGGTAATTGGGTGGTACAAACCAGGCATCAGAAACTGGTCAGTATTTTTATTCCTGAGGGACAATTCTGGGTGCATTTGCTATTTCTCCCTCTTGTGTCCCCCTCTCCTTGGTGACACCATTTCCCTGTCCACAGTACCACAACTTCTGGTATGGGTTTTGGATTTCTTTTTACTGAGGTGGAATATTTTGACTGAGCCTTGAGATTATCTGAAAGGAGACCATAAAACTCCATTTGGAAGTGTTTAGACCAAATGTAGAACTAATCTGGGTCAGAGAGAGGGAACAAGCACCTAGTATTCTCTGATGCTTAATCTCCTAATTTGCTTCACATTTTCTTAGATGCATCATCCTTCAAAAAGACAGTTTTTGAATGATAATTTTTAAAGAAAACTTCTTCGCTCTTAGGCTTACTAAGAGATACCCGAATGGTGGTAGGGGCCCCTCACACCTGTTGGCTCTTTTCTAGTTTGGAGCTATACAAATGAGTAAACACCCCCATTCTGCATTTCCCTAGGGAAAACAGTCTAGGCCTCCAGAGGTCCTGCACATTTGCTTAACAACCCTGTCTGGGATAGGTTTCTCCCTACCCTCAGTTTTGCATTAGCATTGTTCCAGTCCTTTCTGAAGACAAATTGAGGTGGGACGGGGTAAACTCTTGAAACCTGGGAAGAGTCATAAAAAAAGACCAAGGTATGCCTTCAATGGCCACCTCTGCCAGATCCTACTTCATTCCCAAATCAATGGAGAGTGATTGTAACATCTCTTAACCTGCCTCCTCCCACTCCCCGATCTCCAGGCTCCTGCTCTCCAGGGCCAGGGCGCCAAGGTGTCTGGGGATGGCACAAGCTTTGTCTACTGGATGCCAAAACAACGCAGTTGGAGCTGGAAGGAGATGGGAGGGGGCTATGAATCCCTTATCAGGCATCGAATAGTCCACAATGATGGCGTTTGACTTTTCGTACATCTTCCCTTCCTTCCCCCCACCCCCTCGTACATGTATATATTAAAAAGCAAGAAAATTAGCATTTAAAAAAACCCAGATTTCGGTTCAGTGAGCCGTTTAGGACAGGGTCTCCAGCTGGCTGCGGGTGATTTCCTGGAGAATCTGTGCAGCACACACCACAGTTACTGACGGTTATCAATTCAGTGTTAGTCCCCCAGGCCCCAGAAGGTCGATTGCCGCAAAGGGCTTGGCGGGAGAAGAGAAAGACTGTTCTTGAGTCTGTTTCCTTCCGTGGCAACCCCACCACCTGCTTTCTTGATGGTGATCTGACTGTGGGGCTAGGTTTGGCAGAAGAGGGGTCCAGAGAAGGCATTCGGGACAGCAGGGCTGGCCCCTCCTTTCATCCCTAACCGCTGAACTTCCCTCCTTTTTTACCTCGGTATCCTGCTACCACCTCTTAGCCTGAGTCTATGCGATTGATTCATCGAATTTCGAGAACTTCTAACAAAAAGCCGAATCAAGTCCGAACAGGCCGATATTGTTGTCTGGTTTCATAAAAGTATTTTAGAATTCAGGTAGTAGGTGTCCCTACCACCCCAGCACCCCAACCTTCTGCTTTTGTATTTTATTACAGCTGCAGCCTTGATGTTGGCACCTCCCTGTGTCAGGGGCCCACGACCTCCTTTTTCTAACTTACTTCTTAAAGTTTGTAGGAGCTGTGGCAGGAAAATGGAGATCTGGGCCTAGTTGAAAATCACCTTGATTTCGGCCTAAATCTACACCATCGAGTCACATAGGCACTTCAAAACTGGGGCAAGGGACGGGTACACGCTTTATTCTGGGAATAAAAAAGGAAATTCCCCAGAAAAGTAGAAAGTCGAGAATGATCATCTACCCAGGAGGTAGAAGGGTGTTTAGTGAAGATAGAAGGCAAAAAGTAGAGACGAATTGTAGACACTCCCCGCTGGTGAGAGGAAAACTGTCTAAGGGAATAGCTCAGGGATGAGGCCTGCGGCTGAAGACTGTTTATGAGCCGAGAGGGTGACTGATTTTGTCATCCCCCATCCCAGATGCTAACTCAGGGCGGGGTTGGTCCTCTTAACTGCCACATCGGGGGAGAAACTGGGAGAAAGATCCCGTCTTCTGGGTCCACACGGAATAAAGCGTACTGTGAGGCAGAGGTCATTCAGGGAGAGGGGGTCGTTTCAGCAGGGGCTTCTGTGCACCCGCAGAACGCCCGGGAGGGTCCATTATTAAAATCGAATTAATGGGTGATCAGTTTGATTCAGATTTTCCCCAATACCCGTGGTGATTCGTCTAATATTCCCCTCCCCACCCCTTTGTCTGAACCCCAGCTTTGTCTCCAGAACCAGGCCATCAAGGAATCCTGGGAAGCTTGCAAACTTTTTATTTATTTATTTTTAATTTTTAATGCTGGAGATTTTATTTTATTCTTCCGGTTACCAATAGGCAGAGATCACAGACTCCACTCCTGTCTTCCCTGTTACTCGTCCCTGCCGAAACATCGTGGTTTGTCTTACTTCACTAGATCTGGAGATATAAACTAAATTTAGGCAAAATATGCTCCATAGTCCTATTTCCTGCACCCCTCTTTCCCCTCTTTAAATACTGCCGGGGAGAGAGATTCACCGGGACTGACTATCTACTTCAAGCAACGACTCAACACTTTTCTCCCTCTAAGCTTCTCTGGAGTCAGCCTTGCTAACATACTGCTCTTTTTAACTTGCTTTTCTAACGACTCCTAAAGTGATAGCTGCCTCAATGCACCACTTTATTTAGCCCCTCTGTAACTACATATATCCCCATGTAAATAGATCTGGTAGCTGTCGTCCTAGCAAGCTAGGAACATCCTTCCAGAGCCAGCCATCTAGAAATAGCCTCGTGTACAAATCTCTTTCTGTCGCTAAGTATAAATATGCCTCTATAGAGATATATACTAAGGCTGTGCCATAGTCACCCATCACTACATAATTATAACCTTATATACATATAGATATCTCTATAGAGTTATAGATGCCAGCCATTGCCTATAACTCCAGAGAAAGATAACAGTGTGTACATATAGGACTGTCAATACTTAATCTGTATTTTTGTAACTATGTAGTTATTAATAGATATGACTATATATAGTTGCAATTGTATGGAATTATCTTCCTATCCTTATATGGCTGGAACCATATTCTGGAACACTTGTATATCACTACCAGTAAACATATATCTCCCTGTGCATAATTCTAACTATATACATTTATCTTTATAGCTCTACCGAGATATAAATCTGTCAATGTATCAAATGTCTATATGGGGATGGCTATAGATAGAGCTATATATTTCTTTCCATATAAATATCTGGGGCTATAACAAGACGGTATATGGACAGATAAAAGTACACAGATATAATTATATATTTTTTCCGGGCATAAATCTGTAAATATAACCACATCCTATTTAGGTATGGTTAGAGATGTAACAGTCTTTTCCTGCTATCAGTCTGTCAATATAAACAACTACAGTCTCTCCTTATAGAAATAGTTATAGGCATAGCTATAAATTTATTTCACCGATATAAATTTTTCGGGATAACTAGATACAGACATAGATCTAGAGATATGAACTGCACATATTTTCCCAGATGTCAATTTATGCAGAACATCCATGTCTGGTTGGTGTAGATAGACATAGATGTAACATGCATTTTGTGCAGAGAAGAGTTGACACTGACTGCTGCACTCCTTGGGAACAAAAGCAAAACCTACCCACGCGGGGAAAGTTTTTGCTCTTCCATAACCCCAAGCTTTAAGGCTTCCAGTTTTTCCAGTTCCACACTGGAGAGGATGATTGAGGGAAATAGTCCAGAGTTTCAAAAAAAAAAAAAGAGTAAAAAATATTATTTCATTTTTTCTTTCTTTCTTTTTTCTTTTCTTTCTTTCTTTTCTTTCTTTCTTTCTTTCTTTCTTTCTTTCTTTCTTTCTTTCTTT
>JAJPUD010000267.1:91240-160453 GCA_023553655.1 Myrmecobius fasciatus | reverse complement strand
GAGAGAGAGAGAGAGAGAGAGAGAGAGAGAGAGAGAGAGAGAGAGATTTTGGGGAGGATAGAGAAGAGCCTATATCTTGGGTCACAATTGGCCAGTTGCTTTTGCCAGCAAGGCTTTGGGGTGTGGTAAGAGGAGACTGCCAAAAGCTGTTGTGTGGTTATAGTTGGTGATGAGACGATATTGTGATTTTTGTGAGAGAGAGAGAGAGAGAGAGAGAGAGAGAGAGAGAGAGAGAGAGAGAGAGAGAGAGAAAGAGAGAGAGAGGGAGGGAGGGAGGGAGGGAGAGAGAGACAGAGAGAGAGAACGGACAAGTAGAGTCCCTGAACTTTAATTAGAAATAAGAAAGGCGATTGGGGGGAAGGGGAGGGAAAAAAAGGACTTGCTGGAAGGAGGTAGGAGAGGGAAGAGGGTGGGGGAGGGAAGGGCAGGGGTAAAGCTGCCTGGCTCTAGTGCTTCGCTGCTTGGAGTCCCGCAGTTGGACCCGGGAAAGGAGAGAAGGAAAGATACCCGGACTCTCGGGAATTTTCCTTCCCCTTATTCTCCATCCCTGCGACACCTCCCTCCCTCCCCACTCTTGCCAACCTCACGCCCAAGTGGAAACATGGAGACAATTATCTGAATAATTCCAGCCTAAGTTTTTTTTTTTTTTTTTTTTTAAAGCCTTTCCATCAATTATCTGGAGCCTTTGAGCCCGGTGGACACAACCCCAGCTGGGGTCTGAAGGATCCTTGTAATCGAGGCCGTGTAGATCTAACTGAATGCAGGCAGTACAGGCGAGGGAGGGGAAGAGCGAATGGCAGTGTGGACAGAGACACCCTGGGGTCCTCATAGAAGAAGCCGAATGCAATTTTTTAAATGGCCCGCGTGTGAATAAACTGGATGTTTGACTCTGGGCTCTATGAATGCAGCAACACGGAGGTGGCGTAGTTGGGGAGGAATGCTGAAGATCCCCCTTTCTCGCTCTCTACTGCGGTGCAAGGGGGGCCTCAGCCAGAGCTGCTAACGCGGTGGCTGCTGCCGGCTCCAGAATGGAGGGAGGGGAATGCCAAGGCGGGGAAGGGGGGAAGGGAAGCGGGAGGGGTGGGGTGGGGGGAGCCTCCGGCCGTCCCTGGGTGCTGTGAACTTTAGTTGGAGCCGGCCGCTTGTCAGCCCCAGAAAGCGTTAAAGGTGCAGCAGCCCGCGCCAGCATCCACAACCGCCTTTGTAAGGGTGATTTATGACTTCAATCTTGGTTCACCGAGAGTTCACATGGATTTCGCTGCTGTTGAAGGTTAAAAGATGGTCTTCCCTTGACAAGTGGGACTATTGAAAATTCCTTCTTCTCTCTCTCTCTCTCTCTCTCTCTCTCTCTCTCTCTCTCTCTCCCTTTCTTCTCTTTCCCTCCTTTTTTTAAAGACACGAATTGAAGCTCAGAGAAGGGAAAAAAATTGGGGGTGGGATAGGGGGAGATGAGAAAGGGCCAGGAAGATTTCTCCCCCAAATGCAGAGTTGGTCTGGTTGAGAGGGGAGGAGAGGGGGAGGGGCTTTAAAAGTCTCATATTCAGAGGCCCATATAGTTGTGTTTTTAAAAACAGCCCTTTTTTAAAGCAGCCAATTATCCAGATAACGTGGGCCATAAGTGAGTATGTGTGTGTAGAGTCGGTGGTGGTGGTGGTGGTGGGGTAATTTGGAGTAGAAAAAGTTTAAGGGTAAAGAAAGAGAATTGGGCAATTCCAATAGGCTTTTTATATTGAAACTATTTTCTATAGATCTGCTCTGCCCTCCACTTGCATATATAGAAACTGGTCAGATGTTTTGAAAGGTATGGGCAGGGAGGGGGAAGAGATTTTTTTTTTAAGCTCAAATGCTCATTGTTTTCTGTCCAGACTTCAGATCTGGAAGGGAAGGAAGTAAGAGACTTTGAGGAATTGGAAAATGAGATCTAGGTGTTCTAGAGTAATGAGAGTATAGACCCAATCTTACCTGGTTTGTATAATCTACACAACTTCATGCTTACCTCTGCAGCACTCTTCCTGGGGCAGGAAAAACCTAACAGTAGTTGTATTTCAGGAATCATGCCCCCAGATTCTTTTCCCTCCAGACATGGTAGGCTGTGGCAGCTGTAGACCCCATGGAGAAAGCACTGAATCTAGAGTCAGGCAGGCCTGAATTCAGATCCAACCTCAGACAGCTGGGCAAGTCACTTAACCTATTTGTCTCAGTTTCCCTATTTGTAAATTAGGGATAGTAATAGGACCTATGCTGTCAAGATTGTTGTGAGGATCAAATGAAGACAACCTTTTAAAAGCTCAATTATCATAGTTCCTAGCACAAAGAAAGCTACTATATAAATGTCAACTATTATTATTATTAGGTATTAACTGAGATATTTGTAAAGTTCCTGGCATAAGTGTTATACAAATCTTAGTTATTATCCTCTCTCACCTCAATTACTTCTTCTCTGAACACTGACTAGGGAGAATCATTCAGGGTATTTAGGGAAACACCAATGAAATCCTGACTGTTTTCTAACTGGGAAGGAGAAAGGAATTTAACATTCAAATTAAATGTAAATGAGAAGAAAGCAGATGGGAAGACAACAGAGTTTGAATTGGGTGTCCCTTTCAATCCCAAACTGCTTTGGCCCTTTCTTCTGCCTACATCACGTCCTCTCTTCCCTTCCTAATGATTTGGATAACATAGAGATTGAGGCAGAGAGTTGTGGGGTCATTTTGGCTGCTCAGGAAATAAGCTTTTATTGATGTTTTAGAATTTGGGGGATCAAAAGGAACAAGATCATTGTCTTTTCTTTTTTGCATTCCCAGTGAATGTGAGTGCTGGATTTGTAGGATCTTATTTGGTTTTGATCTTCTATGATGGCCTTCGTGAACCCTCCCCCAATCCCCTTTTAGCTAAAGAAAGAGGCTGAGTTAGCTAGCCAGCCAGTGAAAAAAGAGAAAGACAAGGAGTGATAAAGACACTGATAAGGAGAAAAAGGCAGAGACTAGCAGATATGTTTGTGGGGTGGGGTGGTATTTGACAATTGGCTGTGAGGCAAGGCTTGTTTCAAGAATTTTCAAAGCAAAGACAATTCCAAAAAGGATCAGAATGTCTGGTCAACTCCAATAATATGGCATTGGTCTTCTTTCAATGAGAGGGAAAGTTGACTCCTGGATCTTCTTGAATCTCAGTCATTCTCTCCCCACCCCCCCCCCACCTTCTATTATACATTTCTAAAGAAAACATTCATTCTCCAAAGCTGTATTTTAGGTCCAGTGGGAATGGGAGAATATCAAGTTTGACTAGGGGAGCAGTCTATATAAGACTACAAATTGCTATATGACTGCAAGTTACTATTATAACAAGAGGAAATCTTATATAGAGAAGAACACTAGACATGAATTTAGGGGAAATCTGGGTTTGAATCTTGATTAATAATATATTGTAATTGTTCAGTTGTGTATGATTCTCCATGACTCCTTGTGGGATTTTTTTTTGGCAAAGATACTGAAGTAGTTTGCCATTTCCTTCTCCAGTTTATTTTATAGGTGAGAAAACTGAGACAAACAGGGTTAAGTGACTTGCCCAGGATCATACATCTAGTAAGTGTCTGAGGCTGGATTTGAACTCAGAAAGTTGAGTCTTCCTGACTCCAGACCCAATACTCTTCTACACTGAACCTATCAGTTGCCCTGATAATAGCCTAGATAAAAGACTTAGTTACTCTCTGAGTTTCAGTTTCCTCAATATTACTGTTGATAACAACATTTCCAGTACCTGAAGCAGAGGATTGTCCTGAAGAAAGTACTCTGTAAAAGTGTTATACAAATGTGAATTATTATTAATCTTCTATTTCTTCTTGCATAGAGTATAGGAAGGTCTTTCAACTTATATGGGAGGGGCCTTCTTTATGAAACCTCAGTTAGACTTCTTGCAAGAAGGAACAGGAGGAGACTGAATGGGGAGTATTAAAGAAGTGAGAAGAGGAAATATCATCAGACTAGGTATTTTTCCTCTTTCCCTGAATCTTAGTTTCAGGTCATCTGGCATGAGAACCAGTAAGAGACAGATAGGAGCTAACAAGGAAAAAGTTTCTATTAATTTGCCCACAAAATTTGAGTTCATGTTGGTTAGTAAAGAAAATTAGGAAATGTCTTAACTTGAGTAAGGAACTGTTTCACCCTGACTCAGAGAAATGGATCAAACAGCCTCTAGGGATTGCATTAAAATTTAGGCACTATCTCTTCCTGCATGATTGGTTTCATAGACTTGTGTTTATTTGAGTCTGAAAAAGTTATGAATGATTAATTTGAAATTAAGACTATAAGGTTCATAGTTCTTTTCCCTTATGAGGTAGCATAGTCTCAGTAATTTCTTTATCTTTTCTAAAGGGGTAAATGGTCTCATACAGGGTGACCATCTCTCCAAAGGTTGCATAGCAGTCTCTACTGGAGGCAGAATCGGAATTATTAATGTAAATCCCATCAAGTTGTGTGCCTGCTAATATTTAACAAAGCACTACTAATTCCTGGGAATCCCCAGTATTAAAAAACACTTTTTAGACTCAGCTCTTCAGGAAATACTAGGTGACAACTCTGCTTCCCATAGGAAGAGTGAAACAAATCATCTTAGCAAAGGTCATAGAGGGAGGAAAAAATAAAATCCAGGCAATTAGGGCTCTTAGTGTAAAATAAAGACTGCTTCATACCCCAGACTAATGTATCCTTATCTCTATCTGTCCCAAGACATATACCCAGCTAGGCCTCTTTGCCCATTACCTCTACGCTCATACAACATCCCTTTCCCCCCCCCTTTCCCTGCTCCATCCCTTGGGGATTACCAGAATCAAGGCATATCCTACTCTGGGAAGTCTGGGGGCTGGGAAAGTGGGGGCAATAGGATCTGCCAGTTGTTGCACATCTGTAAAAGCCTGGAAGTGGAGAAAATTGCTCCAGTTCCATTAGATCATTTCCACTGAAAATACCTCACAGCAGCCAAACACCCCCAGGGCAAGAGCCTGTTCTCATGCCCCCCCCCTTTTCCATAAAGACCAACACAGAATACAGAAAAAGAGATAAAAAAAGAAACACCATCACCAAGGAAGGGAGATACACATTCATAAAGAAAAACTAGAGACCTAGACCTAGAAAACAAGAGATCCAAAGGGATAATTAATGATGCAGACTTCTACAAAGTTTCCCACCTCTATTGTCCCCCTTTTCTCTTTCTGAGCATTGGCAATGAGAATCTCTGACACACAATGAAACAGAATTAGGGGGCTGCACTAGATAACTTTCCAGGCCTTGAACTGCAACACCTCCTGCCCCCCTTCCTCTTTTTCTAAGTCTAATGTGGCCTTGAGGCAGAAGATAGGGGTTTCCCTGTCCTCCTGATCCTAAACCTGCATCTGTTTTCTTCCATACATCTCAGTTCCTGATATGTCCAGTGATGGGGCCTGTTTCACATGATCAGGCCCAAGTGCCTGACCGATGTAAGCGAGTATATTTTATTTTACTATTTACTAGGCAAAAGAAGGAGATCTTGGGTGAAAAATAAGGCAAGAGAGAAAAAACAAAACAAAACACTGTGTTGGGGTTTCCCTCCCCTGCTTTCCGGACGCTGGCTTTCTCAATGAAACAGTGTGCTGTTGTTCTTAGAAAAACCATTCCCCTTCCATCTCAGATCGGAGGGTTTGAGTTTCACCGTCCGTTCACCCCCATTAATCACCCCAGCAGCTTAAACATCACCCAGCCCCTCTGGCCCTTTTTTTCTTCTTGTCTCTGTTAGTATTCATGGCGGGGCACTCAGCACTGCTGCATGCCTCACAAAGACTCCTCCCTCTTTACTCTGAAGGCCCCCACATCTACCCCATCCCTCACTCTGCAGACCCCTGTTCCCTATCCCCATGACTCTTGACTTCCAGTCACATTTTCCATCCAAGTACCTCTGATTTTCCATGCCCCCATATCCTTTTGCACCTATCTATGTCCCTTACCATACAATGCAGAGTCTTCTCATCCCCCAATTCCTTTTACATTCTTCTCTTTCGCGCCAATTCTACAAACTATATTCCCTCTGTCCCTATCCCCATTCTCAACTTCACACAGTTCAATTATCTTCTCCAATCCCATTATGCCTCGTAGGGCAATCCAAAAGTCCTCCATTCCACATAACCCTGGCTATAATTTCCCTTGTCCCTTTATCTCTCCCTCTCCCCTAATCCCTCTTTTCTTCCTTCCTTCCTTTCTTCCCTCCCTCCTTTCTTTTTTTGCTTTTTTCTTTTTCTTTTTTCTTTTTTTTTGCTTTTTGCTGAGGCAATTGGGGTTAAGTGACTTGCCCAGGGTCACACAGCTAGGAAGTGTCTGAGACCAGATTTGAACTCAGGTCCTCCTGACTTCAGGGCTGGTGCTCTATCCACTGCGCCACCTAGCTGCCCCTCTTTCTTCCTTTCTTTAGCAATCAGAATTTAATGACTTGCTTGGAGGGATCTCACAACTAGTAGCTGTTTGAGGCTGGATTTGAATTCAGGTCTTCTTGCTTCCAGAGTCAGTGCTCTTTTCAATCTATTTTAATTTTGCCTTTATATTACCTATGTTTTCTCTCCTGTTCTTTCACCTCACCTTCTCCAAGGGAACCATTCTTTATAATAAAGATTTAAAAAGAGGAACAAAGAACAATTAAGCAAAGCAAACCAACAAATCAGAAAAAAATCTGACATCATATGCATTATATATTATATTAACCCATGGTTCTTCACTCTGCAAAGAAGCTGGAGGATGTGTATTTCTTCACGTCTTCTTTGGGGCCAGACTAGGGCCTGATAATTTCAAAACATTCAGTTTCTGTTATTTTATGGGTTTTGATTCAATTTACATTGTTGTAGCCTTTGCATATATTATTTTCTTGCTTCTGTTTACTTCATATTGCATCAATTCATATGTCTTCACAAACTTCTCTGTAGTCATGCTTTTCATTTCTTATAGCATTATATAAATATATCACAATTTATTTAGCCATTCTAAAATGAAATATCTACCATATGACTCTTCTGTCTATCCCTTCCATATCTTTGTCTTTCATCCTCTCTTCCATAAACATTTTCTAAATCCCTGTTCTCTCCAACTTCAGACATTCCTGTCTCTTATCTACACCCTCATCTTTTTTCCATCTTTGCCCTCTTCCATCTCAAACTCTGATTTTCACTGTCTCCCCCTTTTCTACCTTTTCTATTTCACTTCTACTTTCTACTTGACCTCTGGCCTCTCCCCACTATCTTCTCTCACTCCCTATTCTTCTTAATTCCCTTCTTTTGGGAATAAATTTCCTTTATTAAATTCTTTTGATCCCCACAGAAGTGCTATATTTTACTCCTTTTTAAAAAATCACTTCCATAATTTATTAGGATCTGTAATTATAAGAAAATATAATCTTTAATGACTGAGGAAGTCAACATGCCTCCTGGCCATTATTATTTTTATTAAAGCTTTTTATTTTCAAAACATAAGCATAGGTAATTTTCAACATTCACCTCTGTAGAACTGTGTGTTCCAAATTTTTCCCCTCTTCCCCTGCCCCTTTCCCTAGACAGCAAGTAATCCAATATATGTTAAACTCCTGCAATTCTTCTATACACATTTCCACAATTAAAGTGCTGCACAAGAAAAATCAGATCAAAAAGGGAAAAAAAGTGCTATTCTCCTTAATTCTCAATACACTTATCCAGAATTTATTCCTCTTCTACCCCTTCTGACCTTTCTCTTCCAATTCCACATTCCCATTCTTCTGGACAGTTGCTCTTACATCTATGTCCTTGACATCTGGCATAGGATCATAGCCTTGAAGCTGGTAGAGCTCTCTCAGAGCTCAACTGGGTCAATTTCATTATTTTATAAATGAGGAAACTGAGGTCCACAGAAGCCAAATCCAAAGTCATGAAGTTTAGGGTTATGTCCTTTATCTCTAAAACCAGACCTCTTTCCACTGAACTGTGCTGATTCATCCTATCTCATTTTTCCTGCTTCTCCTGTTCCTCCTTATTTCCTATTCTCCTTTTGTTCTTCTTTCTTCCCAATTCTCTTCCCTCCTTCAATCAACTCCTGTGTGAAGTGTTTGAGATCCCTTCTTTGAGATTTGGAATCAGAAAAGCTCTTTATGAGAAGAAGAATGTAGCCCTACTGGGGGATTTATCTCTAATTCCAGAAGAATGGAGATTAGGATTACAAAACTCAGTAGATAGCTAAAGCCTTTTACCAAGGTGCCAACATTTTCTACCACTTTGATAGAGAAAATACTTAATTGGAGAGGGAAAGAAAGATCTCTCTTCCCTACCATCTACCTGTATATGTATGTTACAATGGAGAATATGAGGAAAGGTGGTGACTTTTATTAAAAATAATAACTTTCACAGAGTCCTCCATTGCAATGAGGAAAGAAACTGTTCAGGGAGGCAGGGATACCCCCTGCTTTCTCAAAATTTCAGAAGTCCTTATTCAGCTTAATGGATGGTGTGGGGAGCAATAATATTAGTGTCAGAGATATTTTCTAGCTAAGTGACCCTGAGTAAGTCAACTAACTTTTTTGACTCAGTGTTCTCATATATAAAAGGAGATAATGATAGATCTTTTACTATCTAATTCAGAGCACTCTGTGCTCAGATTGTCCTGTTAGGACTCAGAGGGATAGTCTCTGAGGATAGCAAGAGGATAGTAAAGATGACTTTTTGGTGGCTCCTCTGAGATTCAAAAAAACTATGATTTGCTGATAGTCATAAGAAGGAGGCATTGGACCCTGAGAAGTATGGAAATCTATAGGTATATGGTAAATGGACTTTCTACTTGGTTGCTATAATAATATACACCAGAGTATATAATATACTTAGGACACAAGTTTCCAAGATCTTTTCCTGTATTTCCAAAAAAGATAAATCACCCCAGAAATGGAATCTGCATATTGTAATTAGCTGATAAATATTTCATAGACATTTTGAACTTTCTCTTCCTCTTCTATTTAATGGCCATAAACTTGAGCAAAGGGAAAACAGACTGGTGAGGAGGGGGAGAGAGGGAGAGGAAGGAGAAAGAATTCTATCCTAGGCTCTGATTGCTTTCCTTTTTCTGTACTTTAAAATAATTTTTCTCATTTAGAGAAAACAAGGAAAAAGTGTGTGAGGCACTTGTGTGTGTGAGACAGTCTGTTCTAACACTGGTCCATTTATAACAAGGAGGTACATGTCTTGTGATACAGGGAATTATTCCCATTGCTTGGCCATATTAACAAGTCATGATTAATAAACATAATAATAATTTCCATTATTGAAAATGCTTCAAGACTTACAAAGTCCTTTCCTTATAACCTTATGAAGGTAAGTGGTTCAAGTACTATTGTTTCCATTTTACAGAGAAGGAAATAGAGGTTCATTTAGGTGAGGTGATTTATCTAAGTCTTATAACTTATAAATTCAAACCCAGATCTTTTGCCTCCTCCAAATGCACTGCTCTGCCCACTGTGACACACCATTCCTTTTGCTATAAGCCCTGCCTTCTTCTTGTAAGTGCTATTCTTTATCCTCACCCTCTTACCTCCATTTCCCCTGTTCAGGACCTCTATTTTAGTATCTCAACTCTAGGTCAAATTTACTATTACTTGATAATGCGGGGGGTGGTGTGGTGAGGATGTTCTCTGGAGACATCAGAGGCCCCTGCTCTCCCTCATCTGGTCCCAGTGGGGCTTGGGGAAAATGACACTAAGTGGATTATGGTTCCATTTCAGGAATTAAATCAAAACTCAGGGCTAACTCAATTTGGCTTTGGATGGGAGGAAAAGGTTAAAAGGGAGGAGGTATTGTCTGGGTGCGCTCTCAGCATTATAACAGGTTCCTGCTTCAGCCCATTGCCCCATGGGAAGGTCCAGGATCTATGAGGTTTGAGAGTGGGGAGTGTCTGGGTAAATCTGGGAGATTATAGCTCTCATCAGAGCCATGGAGTCTGATTGCATTTTAGTGAGAGACTATGCCATGAAACTTTTGAAGTTCAACCTTATGCTACTTAGTAAAGGAAAGGAGAGGGAAGGTGAAGTGAAGGAAGAATATTATACTGAAATCTACTTATTCAGAGGGGAAAACATGTACACTGAAGTTATTCTCTTTATAGTACAGCTATGATGCATGCTTTGGCAAGCTTGTTATATACCCATGCCACTTAATACCACAATAAGTCATGAAGATATTCTTTAGTCAAATTAAGAAGTAAGGCCTTTGGTCATTGGATGAATTTATTACAATTTATTTGTAGCAACAATGATGATTTGGATAAAAGGGCAGTCATATCCCTTAAACCTTTTTAATTTTTTTAAATAGAAAGTTATCCATCAATTCAATAGTTAGAGGCAGTTAAGGCCTAAAGGAATTTCGGAATGAGATTCCTATGTGGAGAGAAGGTCCACCTAGACTCCCATCAATCATGGTGCCTAGGAGTAACTTTACTGGCCCAGAAAGAGACACCCCATTCAGTAGTTATACAGTTACTTGAAGACAGTTTGAAGATTAGTTAAGGAAAAAGAGAAAGTTGCCAAAGTTAGTGATATAGAAATAACTTAAGGCAGGAAGTAATTTCAAGAAGTTCTTACAACTGAGAGTTAAACTCCAGAGTGAACTTCCTGAGGAGAGAAATTGCAGAACCAGAAGTGTGAGCTGATATGATATATAATGTATATCATGTATTATTATAAGTGATATATTGTATATTGTATTATGTGTGATATAGGCATTTAAGTACACATAATACATACATGTATATATATATATGTATACTTGTATGTGTAATTACCATTTTATTTTAACTTTGTGCTTACACTTCTCACTGATATTATGTGTATTAGTGGGAGAGTTCACACCAGGATCTTAGCACAAATATTTTGTAGTCATTGTTCTTACAATACTTTCTTAGAAAATGCCTTTGTTGAAAGCACCTTATGTCTACTGACTCATTATTAATGGGAAGCACACCAGAGGGGGCTCATAATCTCTCATTTAGAAAGGTGAATATACAGGCAATATCCTTGAACCTTGAACCTTGAACATTGAAGGGTAGTGGTTGCCCTAATAGCTGCCATATGGAAATGTAACCCAGAGTGAGGATGCTAGAGATATATCTAATTATGATTGTCCTCACATATGAGGGTAGGGGAAGAGAATAAGCATATATGTATACATATATGTGTGTGTGTATATATATATATATATATATATATATTAGTATATACCAGATTCTGTGCTAACAGCTTTTTACATCTTATCTCATTTGATTCTCACAAAAACCTTGTGAAGTAAGTTCTGTTATTATCCTCATTTTTACATTTGAGGACCCTGAGGCAAACAGAGGTCAACTCACTTACCCAGGTTCCCATATCTAGTTTCTGAGGCCATATTTAAACTAAGATCCTCCTTACTCCAGTTACAGTGTTCAATCCAGTGTGTCACTTAGTTGCTTCAATAGTATAATTACATATCTGTCTTTACTCATTTGTTACTATGCCACAGACACCCCCAAATTCATAACTGATATTTGTATAGCAGTTCAGATTTTACAAAGCAAAAAAAAAAAAAAAAGGGTGTAGTGGAGGGAGCATTGGATTTGCAATGTAAAGACCTTTCTCTGATTCTGGCTCTGCTACTTACTACCTGTGTGATCTTGGTCATATCATTTAACTGCTAAGGACCTTCTTTTATTTCAAAAACTTTACATTCTTATGAGGATAATAGTGTAAATAGTATTATTACCTTTGTGTTACTGTTGGGGAAATTGAAACTTAGAGAAGTTAACTTTGTCTGAGATCACATAGCTAGTAAACATTTTCCAGGGTGGGCCAAGATCTTTAACTCCAAGAGTAGGGTTCATTTTCCTACTCCATCATGATCTATTGACTAATGGTAATAGTTAAAACTTTCTACCAGGAAACAGGTTTGTCTTATTGAAGTGCATCACCACTCTCCCCAAGAGACAGAGAAAGAAATTCTCCCCATTTCACAGAAGGGGAAACAAAATTCAGAGGAGCTGTATGGCTTTCCTAGAGTCACACAGAACATAATTAAGGAAAAGAAAATGAAAACTAATGCATCGAGTGACAAGAAATAGGGGATCTTAATTACTATTCTTCCCCATTTCTTGCCCCCTGAAACCCTGGGCATCAATGGGGAAAGGGCTATGCATAGATTCCAGCCTTCTAGGAAGCAGTGGGGAGGGACTCTGCCAGGGAGCAAGCAGCTCCAGGGCAAGAGCGTCACCACAACATCGTCATTCTGCGATTACTGTCAGGGGACCATCATCCATCAGAGCTGCCTGTGGAGTACAGACCAGACTGTGTGCACCGCCCTGCTCTTTCTAGATTGCATTAGTTAGGGAGAGGGTGTAGTGTGGTATCAGTTGAGAGGAGGGGGCAAAACTGTCCACACTCCCTGGCAGACCCCTGAAGGTGTGTGTATGGGGGGGGGGAGAGTGAAAGGATTGGTCTATCTCTATTTGGGGAAGGGGAAAGAAGAGGCCTCAGGACCCCATTCTCTAAATCTCTCCCTTCTGGTATTCTAACAGTATATAGGAGAATTGGAATGGACAAAGAGAAAAGAAGGGAGAAGAAAAGAGGAAGAGATGACCTAAGAGACAGAACAGGCAAGCTAGAGAAGGATGAGAATAATGGAGGATAAAGTCATTATCAAAGGAAGAGAATGTGGACAAAGGTGGGCAGAAGATAGGAGACAAAACAGGGACATATGGGAAAAGGAATTTTTAGACATAGAGGCAGTTGGAAAAAAAAGATAGAACATGAGGAGTTGCAGAATCCGAATTTTAGTGCTGGGAGTGATTTTAGAGATTATTTATATCAGTACCTCTGTGGAATGAACTTGAAGTCAGAGTAAATTGAGTCTGGTCCCTTGTAGCCATGCCATTTAATTTCTCTTCTCTCTTAGTTTCTCTATCTGTAAAATGGCAATAATAAAAATTTCATTACCTACCTCACAGACTTTGCAAACTCTAAACTGCTCACCGTGAATTACTAAGGATCATTAATAATTATTTATTTCAATCATATCACTTTATAGATTTGGAAACTGAGTCTTCAACATAGCCAGTTAGTGGGAGACTAAAGATCAAGAGGGTCAAGGAACTTGACTTCTTATTCTCTTGACTTCTTATTCACTTTTCTATACTCTTTGAGAATGAAAGACAAACATTTCTTTAATACCTGAGTCAATATCTGCTATGTTCAAAAACATATTTAAAATTTTCATTATTTTTAAATATCTTCTTGGCCATTTGTTGAATAAATTTGCTTTATAAAGTAAACCCTAGCTTCCTGAAGATCATGGAAAATGAAGTATCCCTTCTTCCAAATAGCTAGGTCTCTGAAGGAACTAGATCACATTCTTGAAATTTATCCCACTTCAAACTGAGTGTGCACCACAACAAAACATTTTCACTCTTTCTCTTGTTGTTTGCTTGCATTTTGTTTTTTTCTCAGTTTTTTTCCTTCTTGATCTGATTTTTCTTGTGCAGCAAGATAATTGTATGAATATGTATGCATATATTGAATTTAGCATATATTTTAACATATTGGATTACCTGCCTTCTAGGGGAGGGGTTGGAGGGAAAGAGGCGAAAATTTAAAACAGAAGGTTTAGCAAGGGTCAATGTTGAAAAATTACCCATGCATATGTTTTGTAAATAAAAAGCTGTAATAAAATAAAAATAGAGAGAAAAAAAGAAATTTATCCTTCAAAGAATGCTTTATCCTTCGTGAAATACATTAGAGCTATATTTCAGGCTGCACAGTGCTCTTCGTACCATTCCTTGATCTTTTTTTTCTCCTCCACAGGATAAACTGAAACTGAAATGAAGGGATAATAAAATGTTTTAAGATTTGTAAAGTGTTTTATATACATTATCTCATTTGTTCCACAACAATTCTGGAATATAGGAACTAACATTATACCCATTTTATAGATTATAATAGTAGTAATTATTATTATTCCTCATTTTGTGGAAGAGAAAATTGAGGCTGAGAAAAATTAAGTGACTTATCTAGGGTCACACAGTTGTTACCAACTCTCTGAAATAGGATTTGAGCCCAGGTCTTCTTGATTCCAAATTTAATACTCTGCCACTGCAACTTGCTTTCTGTGGAAAATATAATCTTCATGAATATGGGAAGAGTGAATATTTTGACTTCTCACTTTGTCTGAATAGTCAGATGTTCTCTTTCTTTAGCTAACAAATATTAGCTATGGGATTTCACAGTCACAGAATCCTTAGGACTTCCAAGGTTAATGATAAAGAAACTATTCCCCTCTTTCTGGGCAGGATTGCACCTAACTGGTTCCACTAATCTTCAACGAAGAATTCTACAATTTCCTCTGATATTTTGCTATAGGATTTCATTTGTAAAAGAATTTCTCTGTCTCCAAATCCATTCCCATACCCATTTCTACCATGATACTCAAAATTCATTGTCATAGTCAAAATGGCAACATCACATAGAATCTCAGAGTTAGAGGGGATGTTTGAGATTGTATAGTCCTAACTTGATTTTAAGAATTCCTTCTACAGCATCCAGTCATATGACTTTTCAGATTTTGCTTGAAGACCTCCAATTAGGGGGAAGCAGCCCATTTCTTTTTTGGACAACTATCATTGTTAGGAAATATTTCCTTTCATCAAATCTAAATCTATTTCTCTGCAATGCTCATCCATTAACTCTACTTCCAGATCAGGCAAATTTAATCTCTGTCCTTTATTATAACTTCACAAATACTTGAAAACAGCTATCATGTATTCTTCATTCTAATCCCCTCTTCTCAAGGCTAAATGTACCTAGTTCCTGTACTCAACCACACATGGTATGATCTCAAGTACTTTCATTAACCTAGTTACTCTGATGTGTCTTGCATTATTTTATATATTATATAAGATGAAAGAAAGAATGAATAAACATTATTATGTGCACTTTTTTGTATAAAGCATGATGCTAAGTACAGGGGATAAAAATACAAGTCAGACTACCCTGGTTTCATGAAGCTCACATTCTAATGGCAGAGACAATTCATATAGAAGGTTTCAGCTGCAAGTCAGATGGAAAAGTCCAGTGTTCCTTTGTGCAGTGGCAAAGCAGATGATAATTCTTCTTTTATGTCATTTCAATTCATAAAAACATGTCATTTTCTTTTATTTATTTATTAAAGCTTTTATTTTCAAAACATATGCATGGATAATTTCAACATAATCCCTTGCAAAATCTTGTGTTCCAACCCTCCCCTTCCTTCACCTCCTCCCCTAGATGGCAAGTAATGCAATATATGTTAAACATGATAGAAATAGAAAACATCATTTTCTATCATTTGACTATGCCAAGGACTTGATGGAAAGAACTTTCTTTTCTGTTGAAGTAAATAGAGTTCATCAAGATTGTGTTTAGTAGTCAAATGTATTAGAAAGAATATTTATTAGTTATACCAAGCAGCTATTTGGGAAATGGTAGCTCAATAAAAAAAAGTCCTCTCCATCAACTAAGTGTCTTGTCTTGGCAAAATAACCAAACCTTGTATTTAGTTAGCAAGGATAATGAATTAAAATAGAAGCTACTTATTCCTTCCTTTGGTAGTGTTAGCCTTGGGGTGTCCTGAGGCCTATATGTTTTTCCAACATAGAATAATGTCCCAATCTCTCTCTCCCTCTCTTCCCCCTCCTCCAAAATCTTGTGGCTTGAGATCTAAAATTCTACCTTCCCCTTCACCTGCATTCTACTTAATTTTTTAAAAATTGAGTTGAAGGTGCACCTCCCCTTTTTTTGTTTCTTGCCCTGAACACCAAAATTGCTACTTATATCCCTGAAACTATGGAGCACTTTCTCCACAAAACACCTTAGGTAACAGGGGTTTGAATTCAGGAATTCTACCCAGGATAATATCTGAGGGATGATAGTGATAGTGAGAGTAGAGGGAAAGAAGGGCATAGAAGAAAGAGTCTTGGAGAAGAATTTGCCACCCAAGAAGTCCAGTATTGAATCTGTTATTTATCTAGGAGATGCAGCAAAGTATAATGGAAAGAAAGTATTCTTTCAAACATTATTGACTTGGACATAGGAGACCTGAGTTCAGATCCTGATTATGACATTATCTATATGACCATAGGAAGGCTCTCTGTGCCAGTTTCCTAATCTATGAAGTTGAAATGAAAATTCTTGTGTTACCTTCCTCAGAGGGTTATTGTGAAAGAAGACTGGAAGAGAACTAGCTAAAGAGTTATTAGGATATGTGTCCAGTTCTTAAAATACACAAATGAAATGCAAAATTAGCTTATATTGAAGACTAGGTAAATATCTCCTTGTTGGGAATGTGTGTGGGACACAAAACCAATTGCTCACCCTCTTTGAGCCAAAGACAAAATGATGTCTATTCTTTTCTCAAATCAGAGAAGATTAGCATAAGTATAAATCTAAATTGCCTAGCTCTGTTATTTCAATAATAATTCACAACGATAAAGTGCTTCAAGGAACTGTATGTCAGTCATACTAGCACGTTGAAATCCCATTGCTACAGCAGCAATTATCTTCAATATATATGGTCATTGCATCTGGCACCATAAAAAGAAGTCATTAGGAGGAAAAGTTTTGAACCAACTCAAGTATTTCTTTTCTCCCTATTTTTAAACATTTTTACTTAAAGTTTTAAGTTTCATTTCTCTCTCTATTCCCTGAGACAGTAAGGATTGTCTTAGATCATTGTATTGTTGAGAGTAGCTGTCACTTACAGTTCTTCATTGAGCAATATTACTATTACTCTGTACAATGTTCTGATTCTGTTCACTTTCCTATACATCAATTCATGTAAGTCTTCCCAGTTTTTCTGAAATCATCCTCTTGTCATTTCTTACAGAACATTCTATTACAATTATATACCCCAGTTTGGTTAGGCATTTACCCCAATTGATGGACACCTTTTGATTTTTAATTCTTAGGCACCACAAAAAGAGCTGCTATAAGAATTTTAAACAAATAGGTTCTTTTTTGGATGTCTTTGGGATATAAAATTAGCAGTGGTATTGCTGGGTCAAAAGATATGAAAAGTTTTTATAGCCTTTTGGGCATAGTTCTAAATTACTTTCTAGAATGGTTGAATCAGTTCACAATTCCACCAACATACAACAATATACTAGTTTTCCACATCCCCTTCAATATCCAACACTTCACTTTTTTGCCATATTAGCCACTCTGATAGGTGTGAGATGGTACCTCAGAGTTGTTTCAATTTGCATTTGATTGATCAATAGTGATTTAGAGCACTTTTTTCATATCAACTATGAATAGCTTTTATTTATTTGTCTGAAAACTGCCTGTTGATATTCTTTGATATTCTTATTTATCAATAGGGGAATGATTTATATTTTTGTCAATTTGGCTTGGTTCTCTATATAGTTGAAAATGAGCCTCTTATCAGAAATACTTGTCGCAAAAAAATTTCCCCAGTTTTCTGCTTTGCTTTTAATTATGGTTGCATTGGTTTTGTTTGTGTAAAAACTTTAAAATTTTATATAATGAAAATGATCTAGTTTATATTTTGTAATGCTCTCTATATCTTATTTAATCCTAAATTCTTCTCTTATCCACATAGCTGACTGGTAAACTATTCCAACCTCTGTTAACTTGCTTATAGTATCACCTTTTCTGCATAAATCATATACTATTTTGACCTTACCTTGATGTACACTGTGAGATGTTGGTTTATATCTAGTTTCTGCAACACTGTTTTCCACTTTTCCCAGCAGTTTTTGTCAAATAAGTTTTTGTTCCAAATGTTTGGAACTTTGAGCTTATCATATACTAAATTATTATGATCATTTACTATAATATAATTTATACCTAATCTATTCCACTGACCTGCCACTATTTCTCTTAACCAGTAGCAGATTGTTATAATAATTAACACATTATAATATAGTTTGAGATCTGATATGGCTACACCATCTTCTTTCTTATTTTCCCCCCTTTTATTCTCTTGAGCGTTTGTTCTTCCAGATGAATACTGTTACAAGTGGAATAAATAATTTAAGTAGAATTGTCATTTTATTATATTATTTATTATATTGGCTCAGCCTACTCACGAGCAATTAATATTTTTCCAATTGCATAGACCTGACTTTATTTATGTGAAAAGTGTTTTATAACTGTGCTCATATGTTTCCTGGGTTTGTCTGGGCAGGTAGACTCACAAGTATTTTATATCAGGTATTTCTTTAGGATATCCCTAAGGTCAGTAACATTGAAAGCATCTGTATTATCAGAAGAAGAAACTTCATTAATTTTCTGGTTCAGAATATCCTTAGGAATAAAGCTTTCATCAGGGAATTTAAAGTCAATTTTTTCATTACTAGAGCTGGTTATGATTTTCTTGAGGTCTCTAATGTGTAAAAAATTGTAAAACTAAGAAGATTTTTTAATAAAGCTTTTTATTTTCAAAACACATGTGTAATTTTCAACATTCACCCTTGCAAAACCTTGTGTCCAAATTTTTTTCTTCCTCTATTTCCTCCACCTCCTCCCTTAGATGGCAAGTAATCCAATATATGTTAAATATGTGCAATTCTTCTATACATATTTCCACAATTATGGTGCTGCACAAGAAAAATCACATCAAAAAGAAAAAAAATGAGAAGGAAAAAAATGCAAGCAAACAACAACAACAACAAAAAGTGAAAATAATATGTTGTGATTCACACTCAGTCCCCACAGTCCTCTCTCTGGGTATAGATGGCTCTCTCCATCAAAAGACTATTGGAATTGGCCTGAATCACCTCGATGTTGAAAAGAGCCATGTCCACCAGAATTATCATATAAATCTGTTGCTATGTACAATGTTCTCTTGATTCTACTCGCTTCACTTAGTATCAGTTCATGTAAATTTCTCCAGGCCTCTCTGAAATCATCCTGCTGATCATTTCTTATAGAACAATATTCCATAGCATTCATGTACCATAACTTATTCACCCATTCCCCAACTGATGGTCATCCACTCAGTTTCCAGGTCCTTGTTGCTACAAAAAGAGCTGCTACGAACATTTTTGTACACATGGGTCCTTTTACTTTTTTTATGATATCTTTGGGATACAGGCCTAGTAGAGACATTGCTGGGTCAAAGGGTATGCACAGTTTGATAGCCCTTTGGGCATAGATTCATATTGCTCTCCAAAACATTTGGATCAATTAAGACAAAAGATTAAAAGAAAAGCTATTGGGGCAGCTAGGTGGTGCAATGGATAGAATACCAGCCAGGAAGTCCTGAGTTCAAATATGATCTCAGACACTTAACTCTCCTAGCTGTGTGACCCTGGGCAAGTTGTTTAACCCCAATTGCCTCAGGAAAAAAAAAGGAAAGCTATTTTTAAATTTTACACCTAAGACAGTTCTCTAGGAAATCTAAGTACTATTAAATACAAAGCTATGGTTGAGTCTTCCAGCAACTATTTCACTAGAAAGGGTTTTTAATGGCTCTGGATGATGTGAGCAGATGCCATGGAGATCTCAAAAATAGGTAGTATGGAATCTGATGATAATAGCATCTTTTTTGCAATATCTATCCCTGTTCAGCTGATTCCTGATCCAGTGGAGTTGTTCTGAGCCACAACAAGGAAGATGGTAGTGGAGAGAAGGCCAAAAGGGTCTGCCCTGAGATAAAACATGGTAAAATAAAGCAGTGGGTAAAAAACAGTTCAAATTCTGACTCTGATACATTCTGGCTGTTACTTTAGACAAATGACTTAACTTCTCAGTAACAATAAACCACTCTCTAAGACTACAAGTTATACAGAGAGTCCCAATCTGAATAAAAGAGGGACTTTCCTTATTTGGGAGATCCCTCTGTCAATGACACCACAAGTCCAGTCTTTATTTTTACAATATACATGGAACTTCTCTCACAACAGCACTGATAGGTAGTGCAAGAATGATTATCTTCAGGTAAAGAAAGAGACTTAAAAAGATTAAGTAATCAACCTATGTTCTAATAAGATGAGTGATTAGCCTATGGTCATGAACTTAATAAGAGGTAGAAAGAGGATTCAAATTTGGAGCTCAGACCAGCACTGAATATTCCTTTAGTGTCTCTAAATTCAGCAGGTAATCAATGAATGCTTATTCTAACTTTGAGCAATCTTTTGAAGTCTTTCTATTAGAGATGTCACTTTTCTCTCATCTGTATGTTTTTAAAGAGGAGGGATAAGGTGTGTTGATGTGAGATGCAGAGAGCAAAAATCAAGCAATCCATGAGATGCACTTCCCAATCAATACATCTACCACTCCTTGACTGGAAAGAGAGAGGAGTATTGACATACTGTGATTTCTTGAGGATGGATCTAGGAAAGTAAGGTCTTTGAACAATCTCAGATTCAGCCTCCCCAACTCCAAGAGACAGCTAGATCAGGCAGGCATTAACAAGATATGTTTAAAACCTCAGGAGTTCAGAAAAGGTTCTAGATAAGAGAAAATGATGGCAGGCAGAAGGCTGGAGACTTAGGGATGAACACATTTCTCCCTCCCTGATCCAGTGATGTCATCTGCTCCCATAATGTAGAGTCCCTGGGGAGGTCAACATAACTCTTACACAGATCATAAATGATGCTGAGCTCATCCTAGTTTTCCCAACCCCATTTGATTGTATCAAAGACTTCCAGAAAGGCTAGGACAGCCTTGTCCAAACACTTGTTCCATCATTGTGAGATCCTTCCTGATATCTCATCTCAATCCTTCCTTCTTATGCAGTCTTTTGTGGAAATATAACAGCCTCCTCAGAATAAGAACCCTCCAGGACCTTGTCTGTAGTAGATTTGGTTTCAGATGCAACTAGATTACCCAATAGATAGAATGGTCTAAATGGAATCAGGAGGATTTGGGCTCCAGACACAACCTATGTTACTCTGGGCTTTACTTCTGATGGTCTCAGTTTTCTCAATTATAAAATAGAGATAATAATAGTACTTAACTCCTAGGATTGTTGTGAAGATCAAATGTAAAGAATTATGCAAACTTTTAGTGCTACATAAATACTAGCAATTAAGATTATTTCCCCTCTTTTCCAAAATTCATAATTCCAACTCTCATCCCCTGTTCTTTTTCCAAGCTCATAAAAAGAGTCATTACTTTCTGCCAGTGACTCTGACACCATCCCTAACCTCCAAACTTCTCCCTAACTTTACTTTCTTCACATTTGGAATTTGGCCAAATCCTGATAGTAATATTACCCCAGCAGTTTTCTTGATCATGTTGCTAATGGAAACTCTCAGCTGGTAGGTGGGAGCAATAAATAATAATAAAGATAAATCATAATAAAAAGGAAGACTCTCTCCATGTTTCTTTGAATCATCTCGGCCCTTCTAGGTCCCCCTTCCAGGCTTTATTCCTCTGTTCCAGACTTCTAATTTTCAGCAATTCCCCAACATGGCCTCTATATATCTGTCAGTTTGAGCTCTACTGCACTAAACACCTGCTTAAAGTCTTTAGTAGTCATTGTATCAATCCTTTCCTCCCCATAATTCCAATGATCTATATTCCCCATCTTCCACAAGGGAGGTCTCCTCTTACTAACATTCTCCCTGGCTCCAGATTGTCACATTCTCCTGTTCTCTTTTCCTTCACTTCTACATACTAACTTCTAACTATCAAAATATTTTCAGTCATTTCTAAAGAGTATCTAGCCTTTCTTCCTCAGCAGAGTGAGAGCTCTTAAAAAGGCACAGATCTTACTCCCTCCTCCCTCTGGATCTTCTCTGTGAGCCCAAGACAAGGCCCTCAGTCAGTGTTGACTGACCGGTAGATTGACAGATCGTGGAGCCCCTCAGACCTCCCTGAGGTCTGTCCCTGAGCCAGATGGAAGCAGTTCTCCTTGCCAAAGAGATCCTGGTGGACAGTTATTGAAGCCTCTCAGCTGGGGACTCTTCTCTGGTCTTAATCTGAACTGCCCTCAAGGAAATCATAACTAGCTCTTAAAAACATGTTCTGACTCAAGCCTGTGTGTGTTTGAACAGAGTTTCAGACATCTACTTAACACAAGGGGCCTCAGGGTTTTTGATTTCTACCTGCTGCTTTGCCCTCTCCCCCTGTCTGGCTGGTGTTTATCGCCCAATAAATTGTTTAAATCAGTGTCATTTCCTATAAACATTTCACTCTGAACACTATCCCCTACTCCAGAAGTTCATCCATCACCAGTTGAGGGGTCTACTTGAGAAACCATGCTTTGGGGCAGGAGATATGGACCCCTTCATTTGTTCTTCCTTGAACCAAGCCCTTCCCCCTCACTCCCACCTCCTGCCACCTTGGTCCTCTGCCTAAACTCCCTTCTCAGATTTCACACCATAAGAGCTACCTCATTGCAATGAAATGGGGCACTTAGGACTGAGGTTATTTATAACAGGCAGATTGGCAACAAGCAATGGGATAACAACCAAGAAGATGGACACTTTCTCTTTCAAAGCTCAATAAATAGACATGGATTTCTTTTACTTCTTGGTGTCTCTGGCTCCTTTTTTATTTTCCATGCTGGCTATAGGATAAAGAGGACAGAAGGAATTGTGGGAGGTGGCTCAGATCATGATGACTTAGATGGCCAGCACTCAGCTTGAGGTTAACTGGTTGGGGCTCCATCAATTTCATCTTTTTAAAATATGTGTATATATATTTATACAGTTATCTTGCTGTATAGGGAAGAGAAAAAATTAAAATTAAAATTAAAAACCTGAGAAGGAAAACATAATGTAAGCAAACATCAATAGTGAGTGTGAAAATGCTATGTTGTGGTCCAGACTCAGATCCCACAGGCCTCTCCCTGGGTGCACATGGCTCTCCTCATCACTGAACAACTGAAACTGGTTTGAAACATCTCATTATTGAAGAGAACCATGTCCATCAGAATCATCAATTTCATCTTAATACTATACTGTACTTTCTCTCCAGTTTCCCATTTTAAACCAGAAATTTCTTTCTTTTTTTTTTGAGTGAACTTTTTTCCCTCTAAATTCTGTGCCCTTAGCTCTCAGCAGAGGAAGTATTCCTTTGCTATGCAGTTAAATGGAGAGCATCTTTCAGAAACAGGAATGGAAGGCAGACTGAACAGGAAGAGATCTTGTGCTGATCAGGATTTTGGGAGAGAGTGAGATTTCAGGGAAATCTCTTTTTGAGAGAATTTTGAAAATTGGTTGAGAGATACCTATTCTTTTTAGTAATTGAATTACATGATAATGTGGAGACAAGGGAACGACTGAATTAACTTCTGAAGCTAATGATAGTCAGCATTTAATGGTACTTTAAGGTTTGCAAAGAACTTTACAAATATCTCATTTGACTCTCATAGTATCCAGAGAAATCATGGGAAGTAGATGCTGTTATTATTCCCCATTTTGCAATTGAGGAAATCGAGGCAATCAGAAGTTAATTGGTTTTCCCAGGGTCATATAGCTAAGTATTGAGGCTAAATTTGAACTCAGGTCTTTCTGACTCCAGATTCAGAGCTCTATCCACTTTCCTTTACCACTCTTAGAGATTATCCTCTTCAATTATTATTGATCAGACCAATTTAAGGATTCTGCTGACTTTGGGGCACTGGAAGATCTCAAAGCACCCAATTTTCCTACCCCTCTTTCCAGTTCCTCTACTATTCCATAAAGGAAAAAGGATAACCTGAGGGGTTAGTAGTAGTGTGAAATCTAGCCACTTACACACTGGCACTGCTACCACTGACTAGTCCCATTGTAAATAGTGCCCATTCCTGCAATTGACTGGGTGCATCAGAGAACCCAGATTAGTAAGGAGGATGAGGCAGGGGATATGGTGGACCATGAGGAGAGGTATTCCTTGTTCTTGACGATCGATATTTCCTGACTTGAGCTAAAGGAGGAGAAAAAAGTTGCTAGGGGAGAATATAACTCCATAAAATAAAGGGAAATAATTGGGAGAGATATCTAATTTATCTATTGAATGCCTCCTACGTACTCTTTTATCACTTAGACGGACAGACTATAATTGGTGTGCTGAATGCCATCAATCTAAAGGCCTGGGCTTCCTGCTCATGCTACACCTATTACTGTCACATTATGACACTATAATACCAAGATCAATGACATTTTAAATGCACTCCAGTTATGGGCAATCGCTGACAATAAAAACAGTGACAAATTGATGAAACTTAGGCAGCAATGATCTGGTGTCGAAAATAAACCATAAATAATACACTTCCCAAACTGGGAGAAGAGTTTGGGAAACCAGCTTGGGGAGTGGTGGGCTGGGAGAAAGGGAAGCCCCATCTTAGCCCCATCACCTGAATAGTCTTCTTCCTGGAACTTTTGGTCTTATCCAGAAAACTCACCTTGGCCTGGACCAGCTGACTTTTGCTGGAGAAAGACCAGAAATCAGAAGCTGAGTTGCTCCATTATTCTCTCAGTTCAGTACCAGAGAGCAGAGAGAGTCTTTTCCTCAAAGACTCAATCAGAGAGGCCATCCTAAGATTACCACTTGCTATTCAGATAGGCTTCCTCATAGTCCATAGACAAGACAAAGAAGTTCATTGGGGCAATGAAAAGGAGTCTGATATCTGTATCCCAAAGAGATCATAAAAAAGGGAAAAGGACCCCCATGTGCAAAAATGTTTATAGCATCCCTTTTTGTAGTGGCAAGTAACTGGAATCTTGAGTGGATGCCCCATCAGCTGGGAAATGGTTGAATAAGTTATGGTATATGAATGTAATGGAATATTATTGTTCTATAAGTAGTGGTGAGCAGGCTGATTTCAGAAAAGTCTGAGAAGACTTACATAAAAAAGCTGTCTTATGTGGCATATTTACAATTTTAGAGTGTGTATGTGTGTATGAGGATAATATCAGGAGATCCATTCTCCCAAATGTGCCAGAGATTTCCCATTGGGTCACCTTACATGTCAGACAGCCCAAACCTTCTCCCAAAAAGAGGCAGAGAAAACTATCTGAACCATGGACTGGGAGGAGTGGATGAGATGAGAGGGGCTAGATTAGAGATGGACTAGAGATAAGGTGAGACTGAAGCACAAATATAAAGTTGGGAGAGATAACCCTCTGCCCCATGGGCAAATTTCCTATTTGGCACCTTCCTCATCCTCCAATAATCTAGAATCCTTCCTGCTGGTCTCTGGCTACTTGGGCATACCTAGACTTGCGTTTTCCTTTTCTCTCTTCTCTTTTATCAATATGTGATTTCCCCACATCTAGCCACTCATCATAGGATTGTAGGATCTAGAGCTTGATAAAGTCTTAAAAGCCATGTAGAGCAACCCTCCCCTCTTTATTGATGAAGAGATAACTCTGAGATATTAAACAGCTTGCCCAATCTTATTAATGTATTAAGTAGCAGAGCCAGGTTTTGATCTGAAGTCATCTAAATTTGAATCTATTTGGATTCAACTTCCTTCCACTGTCTTTGTTGTTAAATTCAGTTGTTTTTCAGTCATATCCAACTCTTTGTGACTTCATTTGGGGATTTTCTTGGCAATAGCACTTAAGTGATTTGCAGTTTACTTTCCCAGCTCATTTTATAGATGAAGAAATTGAGGCAAAGAAGGTTAAGTGACATGTCCAAAGTCATATAACCAGTAAAAGTCTGAGCTTGGATTTGAACTCAATCTTCCAGATTTTTGACACTGCACCACTTATTTCCACTATGAACAATGACAACCCAGAGGAAGGATTTTCAGCTCTTTGGATTTTATTCAAAGAATGGGAATTTTCGACTCTCAGGGACTCTGAGTTAGATTTGGACAGGGGGCTGAGCTAGGCTGGTCTTGACTTGAACAGTCCATAGGATGAGCTGACTCAGATTGCATGGCCTGAGTGCTAAGCAGGTTGGTACTAACCTCCTCCCTGGTCCCTAGAAATCTTTTCTTTTGGACAATTCTCTATTTCCAGCCTCAGCTACTCTTTCAAGATGAATCTGAAGAAGATAAGACATCTATCTCTCAAGAAAATGAGGATTAGGGGGTAGCCAAGGTAGTCAGTTTCCCAGGATGCAAATGTATGAATGAACTACATAGACAAATGAATGAATGAATGAAAGGCTATTTAGCATTTATGATGTACTTACTATGTGCCAAGCACTGTGCTAAGTACTAGGGATGTGCCTAGACACATTCCTGTAACACATAACAGAAAGATCAGTTGAAGGGCAGAGGGAAGGCTCTGGAAGTCCTAAGGGTGAAGTAAATAGTAGGATGAATGGCAAAGCTCAGAAGTCCTTAGATTACTTAAGTAGTTAATATAACAGTGTTAGACTAATACAGTGTTCAGAGGCAGAAAAGCCTGATTGTCTTCCATCTCCTCAGTCAGAATGGAGCTGTGGACTTCATCTCGTTCAGATGCTGTGGTAGTGCCCAGACAAGAGGGAAGTGAAGGGTATAGGGTGTCAATTCTTCCTTCTGAGTTGTACTAGGTTGGATTTTGGACAACCCAGGCTAGGTAAAAGGGGAAGACAAAGGGGGTAGGATGATCTAGGTCCCGCTTTCTTAAATTTCATATAGGTTCTTATAACTAAATGTGGGGGTCACGAAATTTTGATTGATTATCAGTAAATGTTTGATTCATATACTTATTTTATATACCTTTATACCCAGGGTCAAGTAAACATTTTTCAGATGAAAAGGGGTGGCAACCACATGTGCAAGAATGTTTGTGGCAGCCCTTTTTGTAGTGGCTAGAAACTGGAAACTGAATGGATGCCCATCAATTGGAGAATGGATGAATAAATTATGGTATATGAATGTCATGGAATATTATTGTTCTGTGAGAAACGACCAGCAGGATGATTTCAGAGAGGCCTGGAGAGACTTGCATGAACTGATGCTGAGTGAAATGAGCAGAACCAGGAGATCATTATACACGGAAACAACAATACTATATGACGATCAATTCTGATGGACAAGGCTCTCTTCAGCAATGAAATGTTTCAAACCACTTCCAATTGTTCACTGAAGAAAGCCATATACACCCAGAGAGAGGGATATGAAATGTGGACCACAACATAACATTTTCATGCTCTCTATTGATGTTTGCTTGCATTGTTTCCTTTCTCTGATTTTTCTTTCGTGAAGATACGATTTCTCTTGCACAAAAATGATAAGTGTGGAAATATGTATACATATATTCGATTTGTCAAGTATTTTAACATAATTAACATGTAGTGGATATCCTGCCATCTAGGGGAAGGGTGGGGAGTAGGGAGGAAAAATTTGTAACAGAAAGCTTTGTAAGGGTTAATGTTGAAGAATTACCCATACCTATGTTTTGCAAATAAAAAAAAAAAGAAAGAAAGAAAAGGGGTGGCAAGTGGAAAAAGTTTAAGTTATGTATATATGCCATACATCACATGTATATGATCTAGATAGCAGAGTGTCTCCTCCCTCTGGCTAGTTGAGAGATACAAGGGGCAATTTTTAATATGACTTTTTTTCCTAAGTGCATAAATTCCTCACTTTCAGTGGCAAGTAGGGATATCTTTTGTGATAAGTCAAATGAAGTGTTTTACAATAAAGGTTAAAAATCACCAAGGGGAAGTGACTTGTAAGGAGAGAGTAGGGGGAGTGGGAGAGAAACACTTTTTAAATTCAAGGGAATTAAAAAAAAAACAAAAAACAAACAAATTAAGGGAATGCAATTTTTAAACCTGGACCAGGTACATAAATGTCTCTGTCCAATAGCATCCAGACTAAGGCATAAGTGGAGATAGAGAGAGATGTTTAGTTCCTCTTCTAATACTCATGCTTCCTCATCTTAAAAAAAAAAAGTAATCCTATTTTTTTAATTAACAAAAATCTATTTTCTATCCTTCCTTCCTCCCTCTTCCTTCTGAAAAAAAATAATGGGAAAACAAAACCCTTGTAATAAATAATAATAGCTAATAATAACTAGCACAAATATTGCTTTAAGGTTTGAAAAGTGTTTTGCAAAAATTCTCATTTAATCCTCACAATTCTATGAAGTAGATTCTATTATTATCTTCATTTTAAAAACAAAGTAATTGCCGCTGAGAGGTTATGTAACTTGCCTAGGGTCATAGTGCCTTGAGACAGGATTTGAATTTGGGTCTTCCTGAATGAAAATCCAGAATAGTCAAGCAATATTCATTATCAAGCAAAACAAATATGCCTAGTCAAACAAAGTAAATGCCCTCATAATCAACATCTTCTAAAAATTTTGCCTCATTTTTAAATTTTGAGTCCATTACCTTTCTATCAGAACTTGGGTTTTCATCATAAGATAAATCCCCAAATTTACATTCCGGAGGATTGGGGCACTTACATTGGGGTAACTGATTGTCTGGGATCTGCTTGGATTGGACAGAGCAGATCAGTTGTCCAATAAGACCAGGTCTCAGGGCAGTGGTCAATATGTAACTCCTTTGGTTAGACATCTTATATCTCTGGGTGTCCTTCCTATCTTCTGGGTGTATTTGCGATTGTGGGTTAGCACAATCTGATATACCTAGGAAGGTAATCTAGGAGTCATATTTAGTCTTGCTTCTTTGAACTCATATTCTGTGAAGGAATAGATTCTGTTGAGAAAGAGAAATTAGAAAGATTCACCACTTGTTTAGAGGACTTTCCTTCCCTTCTCTCTGGGAGTCCTAGAGAGTTGCAGAGGCCTCCTTCTGATAGAAAATGTGTTGTCATCATCAACATTATTATTATTTCACCTGGCTTGTCCTTATCTTTTTTTTTTAATAGGGGTTAGGGTTAACCATTTGAGAATGCCGTACTACCATCACTGTCATCATCATCATCATCATCATTAATGAGGTTTGTGATTGTGAATTGACACAATTTTATCAATGTGTATTGATGTGTGTATTAACTTAGGGAACTTTCAGAAAGAAAACTTGCTCTTCCTTGCAGATTAGAGTTTGTTCTACAAATTATAGCCTTAGTTGTGTTGACCAACTAGTATGTATCTTAAGTGCCTAGCACATAGTAGGTGCTTAGTAAATGTTTATGAATTATTTGTGAGGTTTTCCTCAGGTATTCCTGACATCTAGATCAGCTCTCCAACCACTATAAGATGGCTGCCACAATGATGATGACTACAATAATAATTCACCATGCTTCAAAATATTTGTGATTGGTTGTTATTTCTATGGATAGAACTTCTACCTCTTAGTAGATGGTATTTTGTGAGTCTTTATGGTCAAAATAAGCATCCCTTAATGACCAATCTTATAATAATTTTTTGAATAATGAGAGTCTAGTATCACCTCTATAACATTAGGAGATAAAGAATAGGACCATGATGAAGAATCATGTTGATTATTCATAATAATAACAATAATATTAGTAATGGAACATTTTGTGGGTATGGGTGTGGAGGATGTATGTGTGTGTGTATGTATGTGTATATAGAGTACTTTTCGTATTTTTAGAGCAAAAAATCTCCTTCTGCTCCCATACTTGATCTTTCTAATACCTGGTGAGCTAGGAAGAACATCTATTATTTGCCCCATTTCGCAGATGGAGAAATTGAAGCTCAGGGGACAGTAATGCATGATATAGTGGAAAGGTTATTATGAGGATAAAATAAGATATTATTTGTAAAAAGTGCTTAGTAGGCATATAGTATACAGTTTGCAAATGTCTATTCTCATTAAAATCTTGGGGCATAAATGCTATTATATTCCCCATTTTATAGTTGAGGAAACTAAAGTAAACGTCTCCAGGGTCATACAGGAAGGTATGACTCAGGTCTTCCTTCTCCAGTCCTAGAACTCTATCCCTGCCTTGAACAGCTACATTTAATAACTACTACTCTTTATTTGGATAGAGGAGATAGATGGAATCAATCCCCTTAGATCTTGATTTTTGAATATGGGATCCATGAACTTTAAAAAATAATATTTTGATATTTTTATTCTGAAGAATCCAAAGGTTTTACCAGCCTGTTGAAAGGATACATGACACCAAAAATAATTAAGAACTCTTGCTTTAAACAAACCTGTGAGGTCTTGGTTAATTTTTGAGACTCCCTTATAAAAGGAAGCATTATTATTAATTATGATTTCATTTTTCAAATGATTGATGATTTTGTTAGTAGGAGTAGTGCTCCTGTTAGCAGCACTATCCTGGGTATAAGGAATAGACCAAAGGAAGGAGTTTTATCCCAGTTATATCCCAGTCTGATGGGAAAAAAGGCAGTGCTTATCTGGAATAGAGATATCAATATCAGTGTTGCAGTAAAGAATATAAGGGTTCTGATGGTCAGTGCAGGCTTTCTGAAGGAGTAGGGTGGTTCAAAATGGGAAAGACCTAACTTAGATAGAAATATGGGGGGAGACAGAGAGAAGTGTGCAATGGAGGGATGAATTGTTCATTGGCTTATAATTGAAAAAAGTGAAGGGCAAGTCGTATGTAGGGTTGGTCGGGGGTCCTCAAGGGCCCAAGTGGGGTTTGAAGTTGCAGGAGACATGGGGTGAGATAACAGGTGAGGGTCACAGTACTGGTATCTGAGATATGGGGAGAATTGGATAATATTTCAACATCCTTCTCAGAGTGGAGATGTGATTGGATTTGGTTGAGAATCAGTCCCTAAGATGCAATTTTGAAAGCCCCCCTCCCGTCCATCTTATTGATGAATATGGAACTGAAACAAAACTGGGGAGCGTGGGAGTCTGACGAGGTCTTTATGATCCTGGAATCACTTATTACATTCTCCTCCTCCTCTGCAGCAGTGGCTAATGGGCTGCGGGTGCCCACGGCACAGAGGGCATGCAGACATGGACAAGTTGTTTGCGGGTAATGGGAAACCCAGCAGGCTTAGCAGCAAGCCAGCCAGCAAGCCTAAGAGAAACCACACAACAGTGCTGAAAAGCACAAAAAAGGGCACCTGTCCTGGCTATTGCCTTGAAAGTTGTCTTTATGAAGACTGAATTAGGACCTTCTTCTCTATCTGCTTTCTTCTAGGCAGGATTGCTCCCCATCTACCCCAAACTACTAGGGTTTCCTTCATCATTCTTCCAGATTCACAAAGGAAGATTCCACAGCTTCCCACATCTACCCATTCCTACTTCTACTGAAGTATACAACAATCCCTGTGGATCAACCAAGCAACAACTTCCCCAGAAAATTCCTTTGTAACCTTGAATACCATGGTTCCTGAAAGTTTACCACCATCCTTAGCCCCATCTCACTACCCCTAACCCCCTCTTTCTATCTTCCTTTTGTCAAATAACCAACTACCAATCCTTCTTCCTCCCTTCTCTCCTTCTTTCCTCTCTCTCTCTCTCTTCTTTTGTATCTCCCTCTTTCCTTCTTTCACTTCTTCCTTCCTTTCTTTCTCCTCTCTCCTCTCTCTCTCTCTCTCTCTCTCTCTCTCTCTCTCTCTCTCTCTCTTTTTCCTGTCCTTTTAACCCTGGAATCACTGCACTGTCTGGTTTGACTAGTGAAACAGAGGTGTTGTGGAGGGAATGAAGAAGGGGAGGAGGAAAGGGGTAATTTTTTTCCCTCTGGTTTTAATCCAACTGTAGCTGAAAAGACAGATCACCTGTTCCCTCTTATTCAAAACCTGGTTTGTCTCCAAACTGTGACCCAGGGAGGTTTGGGAGAAGGGGAACAGGGAGGAGGAGGGGAAGAAACCTGAGTCAGACTGCAAAAATGGTATCCTCACACAACATAACCACTCTCTTCTAAGGCCACCAAGAAGGAGAGTTTAAAAAGTTCCTTACTGCTCTTTGTGGCTATCTTAACCCTGCTTTCCCAGTATTAGAGCATCACTATTATTATAAAAGAGAGGGAGTATATCCCTTGGTTAGAGCTGGGAGGCCTGCCTATTGGATGGACACTTCCACTTTGATTTTCCACAGGCATCTCAAACTTAGGAAGTCCAAAACATCATCTTGTCTTCACAACCCTGCCCCTCTTTCCATCAAGAGTACTTCCATCTTTCCACTCACCTGGATTCGCAACCTTGGAGTCATTCTCCATCCTTTACTTTCCCTCACTCTGCACATCCATCAGCTACGACACTTTCTTGTTCCTACATCCAACAATATCTTTTGCATATCCATTCTCTCTACTAACCCAGCCACCTCTCCTTCCCTCTCTCCAGCTATTGAAATAGCCTCCTAATAGATCTCCTGCCTCAAATCTTTTTAAGTCATCCATTTTCCCTATAGCTACCAGACTGATTTTCCTAAAGCACAGGTGTGACTCAAGTTACTCCTCTACTCAACAAACCCCTGTGGCTCCCTACTACCTGATGATCAAATAGAAACTATTTTGTTTGGCATTTCAAGTCCTTTATAATATAGTTTTGACCTACCTTTGCAGTCTTCTTATACATTATAATGCATATATTTCAAATGAACTATAATATTGCTAACACAAGACACACTCTGTCCTATCTTGGTGTCTTTGTACTATCTCACCTCTTCCTTTGAGGAGTATCCTAGTTTCTTTCAAGGCTCAAGTGCCATTTCCCACAATGAAACATTTCCAGATCTCCCAGTTGTTAGTGACTTCTTACTCATATATACATACAGGAGTGGGTGTGTATACACACATATGAATACATACATACACATATATATATAATACTCATATATATGCATATTGTCTTTCCTTGAGGTGAGAGGTTTTTGTTTACTTTTTTTTGCTGTTTGTTATATTTTCTTGTCTGTTTCTACTCCACTCCTCATCATAAATTCTAGGATGAGTATATTTTAGATGTTTTTATCTTGGCAACCCCAGAGGCCAATATAGTGTCTTGCATAGGATAGACTCTTAATCATTGTTTGTTAAATTGAAAAACAGAACAAAACTAGCAGTAGTGGATAGAAAAAGTCGATTTAAGTTTATTGGTAGAAGAGGAAGTAAACAGGATTTATTATCTACTATGTAGCAGACATTGTGCTAAGTGCTTTACAAGTATCTCCTTAGAATCTCACAAGAATTCTGTGAGGATATTATTATCCTGACTTTACATTTGAGGAAACTGAGGGTTTCTTGCCCAAAGTCACACAGTGTGCTAGTAAGTCTGAGTTGTGCATTGAACTTAGTCCTCCTGAATAAATCCTGTGCTTACCTAGCTGGGAAAATGTCCTCACAATTAGTGCTATCCAAAAATGGAATGGGCCCAATTTATGGGTGATGGATTTCTCATCACTAGAGTTCTTTAATCAAAAACTCTAGGACCACTTACTTGTCAGGTAAGTTTAGAATAGGGTCAGGATTCTTTTTCATTTGGAATCTGAACTAAATGACATTTGAAGTCTCTGCCTCCCAACAGAATTTCTCTGTTTGGATCATTCTGTGATTGTGAGCTACCATATACCCATCCTTCCTTCCTGGGCATTCCATGATACCCCCAAGCCCTGGGCAACGTGGGGAATGTGAGCAATCTTAGTAACATGATAAAGATGGCTTAAGTCAGAATCAGGAGAACTGAGTTTAAATTCAATCTCTGGCTCATGTTGAATTAACTAGCAAAACTAGCTATGTTCAATGCAATTCAATCAACATTTATTAAGTGCCTATAATGATCTAGGCACTATGCTAAGCTATGTGAGTTTAAGCAAGTTGCTTCACCTTAGTATTTTCATCTCTAAAATGGGGATAATACTACTTTTATCACTTCTGTCATAGGTTGAAGAAATAAAGAAAACATAGTAAGGGATATTTAAATACTTTATTTTTAATTTAACAAACACCAAATAATCTTTTCCATATACACAGTAAAATAGAAAAAAAGGATTGTATGTAAAACTGCAAATCTGTTATATAATGCTTGTTTTTCTCTAAAAATATATAATAAATTTAACCTGTAACTTTTAAAGTTGTCCTGCTTGTCTGTAACACTTTCTGGTTTTCTTCTGCTCTTTTCTGTGGATTTAAAATATATTTATGTGACTTTAAATATTTTAAATTTATGTAATTTAAATTTTATATAAAATGTTTTATTTCATTTATATTTAGATAGCTATATAGTATGTGTTTAAATATATACAATAAGGACCTCAATGACCTTCCTTTCTTTCTTTCCTCCCTTCTCTTCCTCTCTTCCCTCCTTCCTTCCCTCTCTTCCTTCTTTTCTTCCTCCCTACCTTTCTTCCTCCTTTCTTTATTCTCTTTTCTTCTTCCCTCTCTTTCCTTCATTATTCTATCCTTATGTCTCTCTTTCCCTCCCATACCCCTATTGGAAAATCAAAAAAAGGAAAGAAAAACAAAGCCTTCATTTTTCATAGTTAAGCAGAACGGATCACCACACTGATCTGGTCAGATCTTGTGCATCTTGGATCCATCACCTTTTTGTTAAGAAGTAGGTAACATGGGATATAACTAGACAGCATAGTGGATAGAGTACCAACCCTGAAGTCAGGAGAACCTAACTAGCTATGTGATATTAGGCAAGTCATTTAATCCAAATTGCCTCAATAAATAAATAAAAGACTTAGGTAATATGCTTCACCATTGGGTTTTTAGCATTGTGATTGTTTATTGCATTGATTAGAGTTCTCGAATCTTGTAAAACTGCTTTTCTTTATAATTTTGTTGCCTTGTGCATTCTAAACTATTATGTGATTAAGCTAATATTAGCATCAATCTTTGGGTCCAGGTCATCTAGGTCATTTCCTGGCCTGTATCTCATCCAGATTATGATTCTGACTAAATTTAAAGTTCCTCAAGAAAGAATATTTCATGCCCTCTCCCACTCATACAACCTATCATTTAACTTTGTCCTTTGTCAAAAACTATCTTTGCATATATTTGGAAAAATAAAATACTATTAAAAACAACTTTGTCCTATATTCTTTCTGGTGTTTAACTTCAACCCCTTTGCTGCAATGTGAACTCCATTTCTTATCATCCTTGAATTATATAGAGAACATTGAATTCCTCTCTTCTTTAGTTTGGAAAATCAACTCATTTCTCTCTCTCTCTCTGCTACCTTCTCTCATCTGGTATGATTAGTACCTTTTTATTATTCTCACATGCCATTTCTCTTCTTTTCTGACTCCTCATTTCCCTTTCTGGTCCAGGAATTCCAAGGCCAAAATGGACTCACCCTGTGGGTTATGGAGTCTATATCTCTTTATCTCTATCTATCTATCTATCTATCTATCTATCTATCTATCTATCTATCTATCTATCAATCTATCTATCTATCTATCTATCTCTATCAACCTCTACCTTTATCTATTTCTATTTAATCAGACCTGTGGAGTGGGGGACACTATTCCCTTATCTGGAGATGAAAAGAGTGAGTTAACCATATTGTGATCTATGTAACTGCCCGTGTTTCTTATCCTATTGTATTTGGATATCTCAATATTGTCCTTGTTTGTCCTTCTGCTCCAAAAGGACCAAAATGACATCACAATGTTGGGGTCAATGTATAATGTGTCTGGCCATGGCTGAGCTTAGAAGGCCCTGTTACAAGTTGGACACAAATTGTCTGTATGTCATCTCAGTACAACACATTCTGAATTTTCTCCATTCAGAGGGGGGCACTCCCTGTTCTCCAACACAATATCTATTCTTTCTTACTTCTGAACCTATATCAAAGACTGAGCTCTCTTGCCTAGGAGTTCTTTCCTTTCCCATTTGCCAACTCATACCCTTCCTCTCCTTTAAAAGCTTCCTTTATAGGAAGTATTCCATTATTAAATCTGCAAGGTTATGATCCTACTATTACTGCACATTCATTTCATTTTATTGTTGTTTAGTCATTTCAGTTGTTTGCAACTCTTCATGATGCCATTTGGAGTTTTCTTGGCAAGAATACCAGAGCTGTTTGCTATTTCCTTTTCCAGCTCATTTTACAGGTGAGGAAGCTGAAGCAAATCGGGTTAAGTGATTTACTCAGGGTCATACAGCTGGTACGAATCTGAGGCCAGATTTGAACTCAGGAAGATGTACCACCTAGCTGCCCTGAAAATTCCTAGAGAATATTTAATTGGCATTTGTTGATAGAAATCACGGGAGAGAGTAGTGACATTCTAATGTATCAGCTTAGGAGTCAGATAAAGTTTTAGCTTTATCTGGTACTAGTAGTGTTGACCTTCAATGCATTATTTAAGCTTTTGAGGTCTCAATTTCCTCATGTAAAATGAGACTGTTGGAGTCAAACATCTCTAAAATCCTTTTTAGTTTTCTATTCTTTCTCTGTGTCCTATCTTCCCAAGTAGCTTGCATAATCCTGAGCTATTAGCTCTGTGGTCTTAGACAACTCCCTAGGATTTTTCAGCAAAAGGTGGATCATGAACTACTTGGATATTCTCCAGGCTCATAAAATCACATTTGTTAGATATATGAGGAAAGAGACTTGAAAAATCCTTATTGGTTAATACATTCAAATCTAAAGGTAGTACAAGATAACCAGACTTGTAGTGAGCAGGGATCTGGATTCAGATGCTTAAAAACATTAGCTGTGTGACTCTAGGAAAGTCATTTAACTGCTGTCTGCCTCAACTGTAAAATGGAGATAATAACAGCTCTCAGGGTTGTTGTGAGGATTAAATGAGATAATATTTGTAAAGTGCTTAGCATAAAGTCTGGCATATAGTGAGTATTATATAAATATTTCCTCCTCTTCTTTTGTTTAAGGGGGATAGGGAAAGAATCTATGAATTCATTGATACAGAAAACATTGGTATGAGGAAAGTCTCTCCAGTGTATCTCAGCACTTTCTTGCCAATTTATAGTTTTAGAGAATTGCCTAAAAGAAACAATTTTTTCCTTAACCTAGGATTCACCATAAGACATTTTAAAACAGCAGGACTCCTGGAGTGTCTAAGCTAGAATTCCATTTCCATTTGCTTTTTGGGAAGCACATAATTTAATGGAAACACCTCTAAGAAACCCCAAGACAAAGACCAAGGGTTATTTTTGGTTCTTTGTAATTCTTCTCTCAGTGCCATATACAGAACTTTGCAAACAGGTCCTTTTAAAAATCTTTTTATCACTAACCTATTTCTTTTTAAAGTTTAAAATTTTGAATTCCATAGCCTATCGCTCTCTTCCTCCTTGAGATGGTAAGCAATTAGATATAGGTTAATCATGTGCAATTATAAACAATGTGTCTGAAATATTTCCATATTAGTCATTTTTATATAAGGAGACTTAAAAGAAACAAAATGAAAGAAAAAAGTGAAAATGGTATGTTACAGTCTATATTCAATCAATATCAGTTCTTTCTCTGGAGGACAGTATGCCTCATCATTAATTCTTTGGGATTGTTTTAGATCACTGTGTTGCTGAAAATATCTGTGTACAATGTTCTTCTGGTTCTATTCACTTCACTATGCATTAGTTCATGTAAGTCTTTCCAAAATTTTCTGAAATCATCTGTTTGACATTTCTTATAGCACAAACATATTCTATTACAATAATATACCCCACCTTGTTTAGCCACCCCCCCCACCCCACTGATAGGGCATCTCTTTGATTTCCAGTTCTTAGTCACCACAAAAAGATGCTATAAATATTTTTGTACAAATAAGTCCTTTTCTTTCTTTCTTTTTTGGATATCTTTGGAATATAGACCTAGAAGTGGTATTGCTGGATCAAAGGTTTGGTTGCCCTTTGGGCATAATTCCAAATTGCCCTTCCAAATGATTGGATGAGTTCACAAGTCCATCAACAATGCATCAGTGTCTCAGTTTTCTCACATCCCCTCCAACATCCAACTTTTTCCTTTTTCTGGGGGGGGGTGTTATATTAGCCAGTCTGATAGGTGTGAAGTGGTTCCTCAGAGTTGTTTTAATTTGCATTTCTCTCATCAATAGTGATTTGGAGCATTTTTTTTTTCATATGACCATGGTAGCTTTGATTTCTTTGTCTGAAAACTGTTTCAAATAGGCCCTTCTTTAATCCAGCATTAATTGACTGACAGGTTCAGCTAGAGACTGATTGGGAGGAAGGAGTTTTGGATGGGGTCCTTTCTGGAAGGCCTACCTCATAAGAGAGGGAAACAAGAGTTAACTAGATGACCTTAGAAACACAAACTTCTCATTTGACAGATGAGAAAATGGGCTCAGAAAGTGGAAGAGTCTTGCCCGGGATCATTGAGTCAGTTGGTGGCAGTGCTAGTAGTTGAACTCAGGTCTCCTGCCTTCTTCCTTGTTCAGTGTCCTTTGCAGCTGGTGCCATGTTGGCAGCTGGGGGTGGAGGAAGCAGGGAGAGTGAGGAAAGGGAGGGGAACAAGGAGGCTGGGCCTGGGCCAGCGGTTGCCCCCAAGGGAGTCCTCAGCACAAGCTGCCGGACGTTGATCCGTCCTTCCCGCCTGACTGATGAGTCTGCCCGGCTTGCACAAGCTGTCAAGCCAGGAGCTTTGCCAAGGCAGAAACAGTGAAGCTACTGTGTATATGTGTACCCTCGCCTCCAGCCTGGGAGTCGCGGGCCAGAGCCAGGAGAGGCAGGAGGGGGTGATGGAGAAAGCAGACGGAGTCTCGGGACCCCAAACCACAGAAGCTGGGGCCACGGGAAGAGCTTGAGTCCCCACCCCCCTCTCTTCCTCCCTAGTGGCCATAGAAATGGCAACAGACATTGATAGTGATGGAGGAGGGGACAGATGGGAATGGGTACGCGTTGAGGATCGGTTTGGGGGTGAGCTCCACAACGTATCCCCCATCAACTCGACATTGCATCTCATTTGCATTCATTCATTTGCATGATGCTGGTTTAATGGTCAGATGCACGGACCACCCTCCCTGCCCCCACCCTAGCCCCTCAGTCCAGCCTTAGGAACAATCTTGCCTGCCAAAAAACGCCGGGTAGAGCTCAAAATTAGCCTCGGAATGCTTTGTGGACCTAGAAGCCGACCCAGGTCTGGCCTGGAGACTTCCCCGAGCAGGGATCTGCATGGAAAAGGCCGATCCGGGCTGCTCTCGGGCTCCTGTCCCGTCTCCAGATCATTCCAGCCTGGTTCGGACCTCTCCGAAGCCGCAGTCGCTTCTCCCTCAGCTTTAATTAAAACCTGCGAGATGGAGAGCCTGGCGCGGGCGGCCCCGTTTTATTTGCAGCATCTTTCATGCTGCTGACGATCGTAAAGGGCTTTAATATTGAAATATGGGCCATTTTCCCAGCTCCAGCCCTTGCCGCGAGCTCCCCACACCCCCACACCCAGCCACCTCGGGCTTGATGAAGGAGCCCCAGCAAATCCATTAATAGGAGATAATTGAAAACTCCGGGGTAATATTTAAGACAGCGGGCCCTCGCTGGTGGCGGAGGGGTTTGTCTGCATTAGGCGCGGGCACCCCAGACTCAGCTGATTCCGCCTTGCCCGCAGCCCCATCCATCATCCGGTGCTCGTGACGCCGCCACTGCCGCCTAGGCCGGAGGCTCCAGCTCAGCTATCGCCTTCTGTCCATCAGGGGACAGCTCCTTCCCTTTGCCTTCTTGGCCTTTCCCAATCTCAGTCCTCCTATCCCTTCCATGCAAAGGCCTCGTGGGGCTGTTTCCTGCGCTTTCTTAGAGAATGGGTCATCTTTTCTAAACTGAAGTGGGACGGCCTGAGGTTAGACAATGAGCAGGACTTCCAGATACAATTATACAGACATATAGTGTCCATGTTCCTAAAGGGCTGAGACAAAGTAATTTAGATATTATCTAGGGAAGAACTGGAATGAGTGGACGCCAGACTGGGGTGATATTGGAAAAGAGAGCCAGGGGCTTGGGACGTAACAGGGGAAAAGGGGGCAGGAACTTTGAGATGATGGAGAATAAGGGCATAAACCCTAGAGAACACCGGGAAAGAGTTTAAAAGATCTTGAGAAAACCCTGTGGAAAGGGGAGAACGTCTGTTTCTACCTCCAAGAAGTCACCTCTCTCCAGGACTACTGTAACAACCTCCCTCCTAATTGGTCTCCCTTCCTCTTCCCTCCTATCTATCCTACACAGCTGCCAAAGTGATTTTCCTGAGATAGCCGCCTGATCATGTCTCTCCCCTGCTTAATAAACTCTAGAGGCTCCCTATTACGTCTAGGACAAATTCCTGTTTGGTTTTTAAATCTCCTCACAACCTGGCTAGCAACCTACCTTTGCAGACTGATTATACATTATTCCCTTTACACACACTTATGGCTGGGCCAAAATGGCCTCCTGGCTGCTCCTCACCAGACACAAGCAGTCTAGTTTCAGTACCTTTGCCCAGATTGTTTCCACACCTGGAATGCATTTCCTTCTTACCTCCATCTCCTACAACCCCTTAAGTTTTTTTTTTTTTGAAAGCTTTGCTCAAGTGTAACCTTTTACATGAAGTCTTTCTTTATTCTTGCTCATCTAAGAGCTGATGCTTCCTTCCTGTCCTCTAAACGATCTTTTTAATGCATATATCTGTATATATGTTTTCTGATAGCATGTAAACTTCTGGAGAGCAGATACTGTTTCTTTTTTGTCTCTATATTCCCAGCAGCTCATGCAGTACCTGGCACTTAAAAAGTGACATATGGGTTGGTTTATAAAGAGTTGGGGAATTTGTGTGTACTTTCCCCAAATCTGATATGTATGAATATAAAAGATGTACTAACATACAAATGATCTATATTAAACTCCTAGATTATAGATCTTTCTCTCTCTTGTCTCTATCTCTTCTCCCCCACCCCAATATTTTATCACTTCTCTGCTTATTCCCCAGCTCTCCCAATAATTAATATTTGGTTCTGATGAGCTGAGTCTTGGTAGTTATTCTTAACTCTCAGAAATTTTAGCCTACAGTGATGTCTGGATCTTACAAAAGTTACAGCTCAAGTATTTTGTTTAATTTTGTTGTTTTGCTGCAGATTGGGACTTCTACTATTACTTGTTACTACTTGTGTCTGGCTTCCGTGGAATTAAATAATAGATATAACAGCTGTGGAAATCTTTGACTCAAGATTCAAATTAATTTGACTCAATAATACCTAGGTACAACTCTAATGTCTAGATTTTCTGAATCTCTGAAGGAGCTGTAAGCCCTTTAATTCTTTCCCCTTTGCCATAGAAACCCCCTGGACATGAGTGACTCCATTTTGAATTTGTAACAAGCATTTTCACTTCAAGTACGTCTATGTAAATAACTTGGGTGAAAGATCTGATAACCAGATTCTTGTGATGAGTATATCTTCTTACCTTAACCATTTGATTGTATTTTGTCAAAATCTGTTTGTCATAAATCATCTTGGAGTGTGACATCAATATTTTAGGATGTTGGCACAAATGACTGGCCAATAGTTCTATCAGCTAAAAGCTGATTGATTAAATTCCCCTTAAAACAAAGTGCAAGTTACCATTCCTGTATTATTATAAGATGGCCTGCTGCTGTAGTGTAAGTCTAAACAGGAATCAGGAAAGCATAATAAGGCAATGGCTGAAGATTTGAGAAGAAATCATATCATGAACACTCAGCTTTCTGGAATCCACTGGGGACAAGCTGCATCCAGAGCAAAGACTGGACCATTTGGAATTCTTCCCACACCCACTCAGTCCGAGTGCCTGCTCATGCCCTCTTCATTTCCACCTTTTTAGAGGTGATAAGATTATTTTGGGTGGCTTTAATAAAATGTTGGTCTGGGAATTGTACATCTCAGGGAATTGATTTCCACTATGTGATGTGGGAATCAGAGTATTTTCTCCTTTTCTATTAAGCAATCGAATGAAATAACACAGATTGTTTATATTTATTGAAGTAAATAAAAACAACTTTATCAAAATCATTTAGTATCCTGCTTTTCCTTAGAGGGTACATTCTAAATTTTGGCTGCTCTTATTTTACATAATACTTTTGGAACTTTACACTCGAGAAGGCAATAAAAAAATCTCAAATAAGATATTTCTATCCTCCACCCCCATCATCTCCAATAAGACTTGGCTGATATTTTCTATCCTGGACTATCTTTGAGTCAAGGAAAGATGGGAATTTGGGGGCTGTTTTCTCTAAATTAAAGACACCTCCCTGATTTCTTCCCATCACTTTTCTCAGTCCACTGAACTATTCAGGCTTTGACACTTGTCAGTTGTTGGGGGTAGTGATTGAGAGGACAGAGTTTTGTGAAAAGATACTATCTTCTCTTCTCATCGGGCCAGTTATAGAAGCTGGGCATTTAGATATGGGAAGCTTTGGCCACTTCTCTGCCTTTTTTTCAAAGATCAAATGTCATCTCTGTTATGAAGACTTCTTTCACTACCCTCAGTAAGAAATGATCAGAAGTGATCCATCATTGTCTTCAACTCAATTCAGTAAAAACTAACATTTATTAAGCACCTACTAAGTACAGGTCACTGTGTAGAATCTGGTCTTAAAGAGTCTATAATCTTATTGGGAGGTCAAATGGGGATGGTTGGGAGGAGGAAGAAGTAAAGACATACTCCTATCTAAAGAGAGCTTGGTGTTTAAAGTCTTCCACGTCTATCTTTCTAGTCATTTTCATATTATTCTCCTTCACAAATTCTCCTGTTAACAATGGAAATTACTGCAGAGTCCAAGGCTTATTTTTTCTGTCATCAGTTCTGTGGGACCCATAATTGTGGTCCTAATGAGTTTAGTTTTAATTAGAGGCTCCCTTTCCTTAAATGATTTTTTTCTTTTTTTAATTAAACTTTTTATTTTCAAAATATATACATGGATAATTTTCAACATTCACCTTTACAAATAATTTTTCCCTCTCTTCCCTACACCTCCTCCCCTAGACGGTAAGTGATCCAATATATGTTAAATATATTCAATTCTTCTATACATATTTCCACAGATATGCTACACAAGAAAAAATCATATCAAAAAGGAAAAATGAGAAAGAAAACAAAATGCAAACAAACAACAACAAAAAAGAGTGAAAATACTATGTTGTGGTCCACATTCAGTTCCCTCTGTCCTCTCTCTGGTGCAGATGGCTTTCTTCATCACAAGACCTTTGGAATTGGTCTGAATCATCTCATTGTTGATGAGAGCCATGTCCATCAGAACTGATCATTGTATAATCCCTTAAACTCTTTATAGCTCATTGGCATGAATTATTTAAAAATTGGGTTTGGCCTCATGTCTAGGTCTAAAGTAGATAAAAAGTATTCAGTTAATAATGTGAATAAGATGTGGAAGGCATTTATTTTCTACACACAAAAGAAATGCTAAATATATAATACCAAAAAGTATGTATTTGAAAAAAAGTTAAAACAGAATTCAATAGCTTAATTTATATCTACTATTACATTCTCCTAGGAAGCTGATTCTTATACCTAATCTGAATGTGAAATAAATTACAGGATTGTAAGTTATTCAGTTTCCATTTCACCTTGCCTCTGCACTGTTTTTTTGAAGTCTTCTCTGATAAGGCAGGTTAGAAGCTTGAGTTCCTCCTCTTGGGGTGGTTGACTTTTCTCATCTAGAGTTTCCCCTGCCATCACATGAGTTCCACTCATTGGCTTTGGTACCTCTTGAATTCACAATCATCTCTAAGCTCAGACACCTATTAAGGAAAAGAAACATAAAATAGAAAATACAATTGGGACCCTGGTATAGGTTCACTTTGATTACATGATCCAAATAGGAATTTGAAGTTCACCTCCTCACTTTAGGTAGCATAGTGGATAGATAGAGCCCAGGCCTGGGGAGCAGGAAGACAAATCTTCCTCAATTAAAATCTGGCCTCAGACACTGACTGTGTGAACTTGGGCAAGTCACTTGACTCTGCTTGTCTTAGTTTCTTCACTGGTAAAATAAGTGGAGAAAGAAGCAACAAACCATTATACTTGCCAAGAAAACCCCAAGTGAGTTCACAAACATGACTGAAAACAACTGAACTGCAACAATTCTCATTTTGGAGTTCGTTGTCACAGAGTAGTACTTGTCACATGAAAGAGTCTAACCGGGACTAGAAGCTGTCTCTCTAACTAAAGCAGCATCTCACCTAACTGGTATGGTTATGGGGGTGACAGCTTAAGGGACTTTTCAGGATTCACCACATCTTATCAAAACACCAGGTTAATGGTTGTCAAAAGCAATCATGGAATTCTTTGCAGAACTTTTGTCATCTCTGACTCATCCAGTGCTGAGTCACCCACTTGGTTGGCACAAAGCAGGAAAGGCAACTTTTGTGCATGTTCCATGGAATAGCCCTTAATATACTCTGTATACTATTGTTTCATCCTCCTTGCTTTCAAAAAAAGTGTTTCTCCATGCCTGGAATGTACTCCCTTCTTTCTTTCACTTTTTCACTATCCTCAAAGCATAGCTTGGATGCTACCTTCTATACCAAGCTTTCCGTGTACCTTTTTCTGATTCCCTACTTAGTTATTAATCCACTTTCTTTATCAAAATAACTTTGTATTTATTGATCTACGCACATGTTACAACTCCCCCCATCGCTCTCTCCCTCTCCCATCCATCTAAATGGGGCATTGAAATCCCTGAGGGAAAGGATCAGGAATGGTTTCATTTTTACCTATCATCAGCACCGTGAACATATGAAGTAGCAAGTATATGTTGCATTGATACAAGGCAGAGGGAGGTAAATGCAGAGAAGAGGTAAAAGAAAATCATATGCTCTTTTCCTGAGGTCTCAGTGTCCTTATTTACAGAATGAAGGGACTGAACTAGACAACTTTTTAGGTCCTTTCCAGCTATCAATATATTGTCTGATAGATCAAGAAGAAATATAGACATCTCTGTATGTAATATTGCCCTCATCATCTCTGAATCTCTCATAGATAGGTTTGTTATTTAAAGTTCATATATCACCTTGGAAATTAAGGTTTCAGGGCCTGGGCTGACCCTGCCACTGGACTCTATAGAATTCTGCAGTATCAGCATACAGTCCTGATCATATTATTGGTAGTGGGGGAATTTGGCCTCAAAAACACTCACTACCACCCACATCATCCACTGCTTGACTAGGGAATCCCCTTTCAAAGAGAAACACCTCCCCCACACCCTCCCTCTTACCTATTGTCATCCATGAGCTCTTGAATCTGTCCAGCTCCCCAAAAGTCTGCCCTTTTACCCCCTTTACCTCAATATGGCAGTAATCTGGGTCTGCCCGCCCACCCTGCTGAGGTCTGCACTGTGTCCCAACTCCTGCCATGAGATGCCAAATAGCTTCCAGATGGATGACTCCTCCAGGGTGGAGGCCATGAGAAACTATAGGATCAGCTATCAGAAGAGTGAGGAGAGGGCCAGCACATTCTCTTTTCCTCATCCAACTCTGGGGTGCCTATCTGGAATACAGGATTTCTAAATAATGAGTGGTCTGGGATAGATGTGGGCAATATAAAAGTAATGAGTCATGGTAGGTTGATTCCCAGCTGCTCCCAACTCACAGAATCCTAGGTTTTCAAGCTAAGAAATTTAAAGAGATCATCTTGTCCCATACCATCACTTTATAGATGATGAAATCAATCAATTAATAAGCATTGATTAAGCACCTTGTACAGAAATTGTGCTAGATACTGCAGATGCATATAGGAAGAGATGCAATTCCTACTTGCAAGCAGCTTACACTCTAATATAAAGCACACAGCAGTAGAATAATTAACTAAGCCAAAACTCACAAAGCTAGGAACAGAGATGCTGCTTTCACTAATAAGGTGGTCTTTTCTCTCCCTCTCTTGGGATTCTTTTCCTGAGACTGGAGATTCTCAAAAGAATCTTTTCCGTTTTTTCTAAAGAAAGAGCCTTTTCCATTTTTTCTAATACAAAAACTTCTCCATTAATTGTGCTAAGGTTTAGTCTATGTCTGAAAACAGCTCAATATAATAGAGCTCAGCAAGCTGTGCCAATTAAAATTTTAGCAAACTCTTATTAAACATTATCTCCTTCCTGAGTCAAGACACTATTAGGTGCTGCCCTTGGGATGTAAAGTTGAACAAGACCTTGTCTCTGCCCTCAATGAACCAACTAGGGAAGGCAATTATACAAATATTTATAATGTAAATTAGAAAATAAGTGTTTGGGAAGTACATAGTGTCATGGGGTTTTATAGGAGAAGTAGAACCTGAGCAGGCCTCAAAGAATGGGTAAGTGGGATGGGGAAAGGTCAATCCAGGAAGAAGGAACAGTGTGAGAAAGGTTCCCAAGGAGGAAAGTCTGGAGCATGTACAGGAAAAGCAAATAGTCCATGGTGACTGGTATATAGAGTACATGAAGAAGAAAAATGTGAAATAAGACTGGACCAGACTAATACTAAAAGCAGACTTTATTGAATGCATTGTGGTTTACAAAGTGATTTCTTTACAACAGCCTTGTGAAGTAGGTAGTAATCATGGGATCCCCATGGATTTAAAAAAACAAAAGTTTTTTTTTTTTTTTTTTTTTTTGTCAGGAGGAAGGTACTTGGTTTCTTTGTACTTATGAATTCATAAGAGTTCCATAGATGAATGCAAATCAGTACCTTTGCAAGTTGGAATCTTTTAGAATTATCTGGAGAATTGAGAGTTTTACTGATAGTGTGTCAAGATCACACAGTAAGTATAAGTCAGAGGCAAGAGAGAAGTCAATTTTCCTGATTCCCACAACAGGCCCTCATCTGCTGCAGAAAGTCTGAATTGCAAGTGGTCCAACAGGCAACACATAGTCAGCACAAGTAGATATATTTCCATTGATAATCTACATTCAAGAAGTGGTGTAATCAATATCACTTAGGGCATATGTGATCTGAAAAGGAGGCAGTCTGGTCATGTGGCGAGGATAAAGATGGAAAGATAGTCTAAGAGTTGGATTGGTACCCATGAAATAAATGAGAAAGACTCTAGTCTGCTGGATGGTTTGTTTTTAGAGAATCTATAGGAGAACATGGGCAAAGATGGGACAGGTTGAGAAGATATAGATAGGCCATTTGCTGCACTGATGGAAAGAATGTCTGTATCAGTGATATCACAGAGCCAGTTAAGCACTGAAACATATAGTTGAGAAAACAGGGTTGAGAAAAATGGACTTGTCCATGGTCTTTTATATCAAATCTTACACTGTGGGTTGAGACCCCATCTGGGATTGTGTAACCAAATGTAGGGTTCACAAAATTATGATTTATTATCAGTAAATGTTTGATTTGTATACCTATTTTATATACTTATATACCTGGGGCTACATAAAAATTTCTTGGGCGAAAAAGAGCCAAGAGTGGAAAAAGTTTGAGAAGCCCTGCTACATCACTGTCAGACACCTTAGAGCTAGCTCTGTCATTCCTCTTCAGTGGCTCCTTGGAACCTATTCAGAAGAGTCTAAACTCCTTGGCCTGATGTCATCTAACACTCTTGGCTTTAAGGATATCTCTGTGTATACCATTCTACTAAAACCAGCCCATTCACTGCCACCCATAAGGTCCTCCACTTGCCTACCTTTGATTTTACTGTCTTCTAAGCCAGAATGTCTCCATCAAAACCTGCATGTTTAGAAGCTACTAATAATTTCATCTGTCTTCTGGCCCCAGTCCATACGTGTCCTTCAAGACTGTCCAGGGCCTCCTTCTCTTCCCTAAATACTTTCTCTCTTGGTGATCTCATCAGTTCCCATGGTTCATTTATAGGATTCCCCAAATCTCTGTGTCTGGCCCTAATAACAAGTCAAACAAGAATGTCCATATACAGAGCTTTAAGGTTGACATAGCTTTGCTTCCAATATCTGTGACATGGATAAGAGAGAGATTATTATCTTCATTTTATAGTTGAACATGAAAGAGGTGAGAAAGGTTTAGCACAGTTAAGTGACTTATTCCAGGTCACAAAATTAGCAAATTCTGCAACAAGGTGTAGTAATTATTTGTCACTATTTAAAAATGAGAAGAAGCCTATGGAGATGGCTTTTCCTCCCTTCTCCCTTACTTGCCCTAGACTTGGGCCAAGCTCTCCCTTTTTTCTCCCCTATCCTCCTTCCTCAGGACTCATGCACAGGAAATTTGTAGACATTAAATAGCACAGCAAGCAAATGTTCTTCATAATAAAGTCCTGCCATCACCAGGTCTTTATGCCTGCTTTTCTGTTCCTGCAGATAGACTGCAAGTCCCTCCGTCATAAATCCAGAGGTCACAGCTCATAACCATTAGCCAGTGATTGTGCTCATCAGGACGTCTTTATGAGACTCGGGTCAGATAAATTGATTGTTTGAGGTCAGAAACATGGATCTATTCTCTGCAGCAGTGTTCCTGCTACCCCTGAACCTGGCAAAACCCAGTTTGCTGCCCCCATCCCCAGTCACTAATGAAAGGGGCAACTCAGTGGGGGCAATATAGACTCTTTCTAGTTATGCACTTCAATAAGAGAAGAAAGAATCAGTCAATCTATCAAAGAGTATATAATACTTACAGAGTACTTCTTATATAGGAAGTATTGAGCACAGTGCCAGACACTGTGTTAAGAACTGTGAATACAAATAGCAAAAAGAAAGAATACCTGCCTTCAAGGAGCTTACATTTTAATGGGGGGCAATAACACATAACAGAAAACTAGAAAGCAGGAGATAGAAAATGGGGAGGAGATGAGTAGAGAAGAGAAGATACCAACAAAGCAAGGGTGGTAGTTAAATCCAGGGAGTCAAAGAAGAATCTGGAGAGGAATGAAGGATTGTTGGCTCAAAATGGAGGTTCAGAAAGGAACTCACCAATGAGAGGAGAAGGCTTTAGGAACAGAGGGTTCTTCCATGGTGAGAAGCTCTCTGAAGTCTGCCAACCAAGAAAACAACATAGCATCACTTCCCCCTGCCCCAAACTTGCTCCACCTCACTTTCTTGATAGTCTGGGTGATCATACCACTATCTTCCAGCCCCCCAAATTTGAAATATCATGTGATCTGTGACTCTTCCCTCTCCTCACCACCTATATTCTATCAGTTGCCTTCTTCCACACTCTATTAGACTATCATAAATACCTTTCTGACCAATCTCTGATTCCAGTGTTTCTGTTCTCCATTTTTTCCTCACCTGTTGCTAAAGCCATTTTCCTAAAGCTTTATCATATGATCATATCATTTCTTTTCTCAAGTCCCTGTGGTTTACAGGTAGAGGTCATGTTACTATTCATAGAGTGGAATGGAAAAGCATTTATTGAGCGCTTACTATGAGCCAAGAATTGGGAATAGGAAGGAAAAAAGGAGATAGCTCATGTTTTCATGATGTTTAAGACATCACTTGTAGAAAGGTTGAGCTGCTTTTTTGTGGTGGCAAAGAATTGGAAAATGATTGGATGCTCATAAATTGGGGAATAGCTGAATAAATTATGGTAAATGAAAGCAATGGAAAGCAGCTATTAAAAATGATGAACAAGATGATTTTCAAAGGGCTTGGGAAGATTTACATGAATTGATGCTGAGGGAAGCAAGTAGAACCAGGAAAACATTGTACCCAGCAACAAGATTGTATGATGATCAAATATGATAAACTGAGAAGAACCAAGCAATTCCAATAAACTTCGGATGGAAAACGACTAGGGAGACTGAATGTGGATCAATGCATGCTATTTTCACCTCTTTTCTCTCTTTTTTTTCCCTTGCAGTTATTCCTTTTTGTTCTGAATTCTCCCAACATGACTTATATGTAAATATATAAAAACAAAAATGAATGTACATGTATAACCTAAAAAAAATTTTAAAAAAGAAAGATTCAGCTGCATATCTAATGGTAAGGCCCAGAGATTTTTAGAGTGTAGTGGTGGGGGGAAATGACAGCACCTGAGGATCTCCAGGGCACTGTGGGAGGGCATGTGATAAAACTTAAAGATCCTTATGGTCCAGGATAAGGGGAGATGGGAAAGCCTAGTGATCTTCCATTTTACTGGAATGTCAACAGTATAAGTAGCCATGTTTTCTCTTCAGACAGGGGCCATGAAGGGGGATCCACCACTACTGATCCTCAGTACTTAGTACCCTATTAAAAATATAATACATGGCATCTAGTCTTAAGCTATTAAAACTAAAGACTATGCTAAGACTTTTTGGAATATCCCCGTATAAAGCCTGAAACTTTTCAGTGACCTGAAGGTTCAGAAACCTTCATTAAGTAGGTGTGAGAAGTATCATCATGCCATTTTGCAGTTGAGGAAATGGATTTAGAGATGACAAGAGTGAGAGGTGAGGGGTTCACAGATGCTGCTTGGTTCTACTCTTATTTAAGAAGATTGACTTGATAGAAGAATTGAGTTTCCTAAACAATCTGATAAGATTATAGGGTGTGGGCTACTGGGTGAATGTAATTGATGAAGATCAGATATGACTGGGGGCAGCTAGGTGGCGCAGTGGATAGAGCACCAGCCCTGAAGTCAGGAAGACCCGAGTTCAAATCTCGTCTCAGACACATAACATTCCCTAGCTGTGTGACCCTGGGCAAGTCACTTAACCTCAATTGCCTCAGCAAAAAGCAAAAAAAAAAAAAAAAAAAAAAAAAAAAAAAAAAAAAGATCAGATATGACTATGACTGACAACCTTGCCTCCATGTGTCCTATAGAATCGAGCTGGTCCCAATCTCTTGGATAGCAATTGAGGCCTGGCTCTTTACCTTTTCCAACATGCAGGGTTGAAAAGACATTCATTTGTTAGTTACGCCTTAACTTACTACTTGAATTGCTGCCATATTTAATCTTATCTTCTCAAGTTTTAGGGTTATCCAAGGAGTATATTTGTCTAATTCCTGACTAATTAATAACATTTCAACTTATTTATCTGTCAATTAAGTTCAGAGTCTCCAACCAATTTATCAAATATTATTGATGTAATAAACTGGAGAAATCAACCAATTTATTAAATTCCTTAATCTCCTAGATTGACACAAATACTAAAGTTCCTAACATAAAATTTCATAACAAATGAAAAAAAATAACATAACAAGGACAGAAACTTATTTAACTGAGAAGGATCATAACCAGAGTTGCCTCAAATCCTAACTATAATGGCAGATAACGTTTTTCCACTTCTGAGAATGTGGTACTACATTAGTTCATATTCAATACAACAAATAAATCTTTGTAAATATTATTTTCTTCTTTATAAGAGAAATATTAGAACAGTTCTATTAAGAAAGGAGGTCTCTCCATCTTCTTTCTCTGTCTTCTCCATCTTCTCTCTAGCTATAATAGGAAACTGTGCCTTCAGCTTCTTTCAAGTCATCACTCAGCATTCTCACTAAACCAAACTAACAGTTAAAATTGCATTTCCACAATATTCCTTTTGACTCTTAAAGATACAGTAACAATATCTAGTAACATACATATATGTGCATATATATAATACATAGAATATACCATAGTAACATAATAAAGCTATAGTAACAATAACTGTATAAAACAGGAATCACAGTTGCAAGAGCAAAGAAAATTTCTCTTTTCCTCCCCCAAATCAGCAATGTTGTCTTGTAACAGAATTATATGGGTAGCAATTAGAAATGGATGTATCTAGTCTTAGCAGTTGTCTCATGATTCGAGCTCCTCACACTGAGGTGAAGTACTAGACCTTCTAGAGTGAGATGATCTCCTCATCCACCCTGAAAAGCCTGAGAAAAAGATCATTCCCATGGCTTGTACAACATACTACCTGGGAAGTAAATTTAGCAAATTAGTCAATACAAGTTTCTTGTATAGAAACATCAAATCATGTTTGCTTTGGGGGAGAACCTAAATCACATGGTATTTAAAAAGACTGTATACATAGAACTTTAAAAAATAGGAACTCATTGGAAAAAATAGAGGGTTGCAAGTTCAATTCCTTCTGGGGGGATATTTTACAGGTTATTTTAATGCTTTTTTTTATACTTGTCTAATGAATTCTCACAAGTTTTCAGCATTTTATGCATTTTCTGTAGGGCAAAATAAAGACTATCTTATATCCAGCAACTATATTGTATAATTGAGTGCCTTCACAGAATTTGGGAATCCTGCCACTGATATTTGGGAAATCCTAAACATGTGATCAATTTAAGTTTTATTTTGAAAATTTTTCTTATATTAATCCAAGTAGAGGCAAAGTGGCAAAAGAAGAAAGATTGACCCAAGAGGTCAAGCCCCCAGGATGAAACCTGTATGTACCCAGAGTTCTTAGTGGGAAGCCAAACCATGGATTACATTTGTTTAATTGAATTAAATTGATTCAGAGGCATTCCAAAACCACTGGGATTTGAGAGATACCAAAATATACATTATTAGGTAGAAACATACACAGAAGCAATAAATGTACATATACCCCCCTCTCCCTCACCAGGGAAAAATCAGATTTCTAGGCCCAACCAGTTCTATCTCAGAAATTTAATTTCTTGAAGTCTTCTTGAAGACTCTTCAGGCAAGCTAATCTATTCCCTGCCTGCAGCATGTAGTTTGCTCATTTCTGCCTCCAAACTATCAGTTAGAGAAAAATGATACCATGGAAGCTAAATTCATTGGTGTGGAAGGGACAGAGCGAAGTAGCCACCAGGAACATCCTGGCCATGGGGAAAAGAATCTGGAAGGATTTCTGGTAGGAGAAGTTATAAGGAGGGAAGAGGTTTGATTTAAGAGACAGAAAAGAAGAAGTAGAGAAGAAATACCCTATGGACAAGTCCAAGTCTGAAAGACACTAAGTTCTTTTCAGATCTAAGCCCACAAAAAGGTGTTCTCTTTCTTTCCCTCATATTGTCTTCCCTTTAATGCTACCTTTCTTCTTACTCTAGCTAACTCTGGTTAGTCTAACCTGCCAGCCTATGGCATACTCTCACCTCATAGTGTATTTCTTTTCTCCTGGTCAATTGTGAATCCCCCTGGGGAACTTGTCTTTTCCTTGCTAACTATATGCTTTCTCAACTTTATTTCACATTTGCTACTTGTGCCTATTTTGCCTCTTATTTTTGTCTGTAATCTCTTTCCCTAAATAACCTGCCTTTTGCCAAAACAACAACAGCAACACTGGATTTGGAGGCAGCAGGATTTCCCATGTGATACTCCCTTCCCACTGTGTGATCTTGGGTAAGCCTATTTCCTTCTAGTCCTAAGATTTCTTCTATCTAAAATGAAGGAAATGAATGAGATAAGTCTCTTGAGGCCCTTCTATCTCTAAATCTATGATCATGTGATTCTAATATGTTTGTTAGTGATAAAGCAGAATCTTTTCCAAGGAAAAGCTTTGTGGAGATTTTCTAAAGCCCAGAACAGCGCAGTCATCTATAAAATATGTGCACTGTACAACACCTATGGATTTCCCACCTCTGCCAAAGGATCCCTTCCACATTGTGATTTTCCCCATCTTGGTTTTGATATATGTCAGGTTGGCATAAGAAATATGGGAATTTGGAGACAGTTTTGCAGAAGCTGAAGACACACGAAGGGCAGCAAGCAATACAGAAAAAGTTTAGAGATGCATAAAATACATGTATAGTATTATATAACATCAACCCAATTTTTAAAAGGTACTGAAAATACCCCATAAAAAATAAATTCAGACTTCTCTGGCATGAAGGGAGGGCCAAAAATTTTTACTAGGATTTCATTCCCTCACCTTCTGAGATATGGAAAGAATAATTGTACTGATGAAATGTAAACCTTCAAGGGGAAGGAATGATTCATTTCAATCTGTATGTCTTCAGTGTCTAGCAGTGGTACAAAGTAGGTACTAAACACAAAGTACAACTAAACAAACACACAAAATTAAAAGTGAAAATTGCAAAATTACAAAGAACAAGTATGGCTGGAAAGGAAAAGAGATGAAAAGACACTGATATTGCCATCCTTTGGCAGAGCTGAGAGGTCCATAGATGTTGTATAGTGCATATATTTTTTTTTTAAATTTTATTTGCATAACATATGTGTGGGTAATTCTTCAACAATAACCCTTACATAGCTTTCCGTTACAAATTTTTCCCTCAACTCCCCACCCCTCCCCTAGATGGCAGGATATCCACTACATGTTAATTATGTTAAAATATTGGTAAATCGAATATATGTATACATATTTCCAAACTTGTCATTGTTGTGCAAGAAAAATCTTGTCTACACAAACGATATATCAGATAAAGGAAACACAATGTAAGCAAACATCAATCAAGGAGTATGAGAATGTTATGTTGTGGTCCACATTTCACATCCCTATCTCTGGGTGTATATGGCTTTCTTCAGTGAACAATTGGAGGTGGTTTGAAACATTTCATTGTTGAAGAGAGCCATGTCCATCAGAATTGATCGTCATATAGTACTGTTGTTAGTGCATATATTTTTGACTTTTTTTGATGTACTGATCAGTTATATTGATTTTCTTCCCTCTTCTCTCTCTCTCTCTCTTGTCTTTAAAAATATTATTTGTTATATAGAATGGCTTTCTGAAAGGGCAAGGGGAGGGATTCAGGGGGAAGTTATAGTGATGTAAAAAACAAAAACCAAATAATTTAAAAAAATACACAAACTTTCTCCAACCTATCTTTTTCAGCCTTATTATACATTATTCTCCTTCCCATGTGCTGCTGTCTACCACAACAACTTTCTTACTGTTCCTCACACAATGAAGTCCACTCTCCCATCTTTCAGCCTTTTTACTGTTTCCTAAGCCCAGGATGCGCTTCTTCCTCACCTCCACCTTTTAAAATCCCTTATTTCCCTCAAAACTCAATTCAAATGCCATTTTCTATAGGAAACATCTCCTGATTTCCCCTCCTCTCCAACCCAGAAGCTAATTGTCTTGTACAATTACCTTATATTTTGTATAAATGCTAACCCATGTACATATATCCTTAATGGAAGGCAAGCTTGCTGAGGTCAGAGACTTTCCCTTTTTATCTTCACATAGCAGGTGCTAAATAAATCTTGGCTGATTATTTTAATTTTTTGAGTTGTCTTATTTCCCTCCTGGACTGTAAGCTCTATAAGATAAGGGCACTTTCATTAAAATTGGGTCTAGTATAGCACAGGTTCTTTTTGTTTTTCTTTTTTTTAATTAAAGTTTTTTTTTTTACTTTTAAAAACAGTGGACAATTCTTCAACATTAGCCCTTGAAAAACCCTGTGTTCCAATTTCCATCCCCCTTCCCTCATACCCTCCCCTATATGGCACGTAGTCCAATGTATGTTAAATATGGTAGAAATATATGTTAAATCCAATATATGTATACATTAGCACAGGTTCTTAAGCAACATTTGCTGAATAAAGAAACTAGGATTTTTAATTCCGGATCCATGAGTTTGGTGTTTTTTGTTTTTCAAATTTTGATAATTGTGTTTCAATAGAATTTATTTTGTAATTTATATATTTTTGAGCCTTTTGGAGGATATTCTGGTCTATATGCTTCCCTGGATGAACTAAGGGTTCCAGTTCACAAAAGAAGAGAAAAAGCCCTGCTTTAGTATATGCTAAAAAGTCCCAGGAACTGGGATTGGTAAACTAGGAAATGGTTTTTGAAAGCTAAGCTGAGTATGTAGCAGATAGGATAAAGAGCTTCCAGGGAAATTCAGGTCTCTACAGTAATTTCCAAGTCTATAAATGAAGGATTCAGAATGCAAAGAGGCCTACGAAGTGGGAGTAGCAGAGTGTTTTCCCAATGTCTAGGGGAACCCACAGCAATGGGTCTCCCTCCTAATTCTGCAACTCTATGACTTCAGGTGCATTATTTCTTTAAGAGATACTCTTCTCTAGGAAAAGAACTGCCTGGCTCCTGCTCCTGCCAAGATTAGGTGACCATAAATCAAAGCTGGCACTCCCTTGGCATTAGCCTTGCTCTAAGCAGCCCAGATGGCAAGCACACTTGCAGGGGCAGCCAAGAGTACTGGTGGGGGAAAGATGGGCAATGAGGAAACACCTGGGGGAAGAAGGGGCATAGCCTATCTCTATATTAACCAAGTGCCCCCACGATTCCAGTGCCCAAGACAATGCTAAGATAACGTGATCTCTGTTTCATATAGAAGACATGTTCTGACCCTGATCAAAATTCTAGGTTGCTTTAGGGTGGGGACATCTTAGTACTCATACCTAAGACTATGTAGTGACAGCAACAACGAGACAAATTTGATTCAAAGCAGGTTTTCATGACCAGAAACAATGCTGGGATTTTGATGTGGCTGAGATTATCCAGAGGGTAAACGCAAAGGATTGTTGTTATGCCAAACTCAGGATACAGCTTGCTTGTAGCTATCCCTCTGAAAGGAATCCCTCCTATAACATGCCAGACAAACTGCTGCCTACCTTGTTACTTCCCATAGACACATATCCACTCTAACTGGGGTGGCAGTGGAGAAAGCTGCCTCCATCCTTCAAATTATGTATCCAAGGCTCAGGGCTGGAAGCCAAACAGGGGACATCCTTCAAAAGACTTCTGGAGGGAATCCTGTGCTTTGTCCCACTCCAAATAACCAGTAATAGCACCTTAAAATACTTGTTTTGTTTTGAACTAGACTTGTGCTTGGTACAGGGAACTCCCAAAGGAGGAAATCCTACCAGTGCCCTTGTTCTACAACTTATTTTGTTTTTATGATTGTCAGCTACAACTCTTTGTGACTCAATGGACCACACTATCCATGGGGTTTTCTTGGCAAAGATACTGGAATGCTTTGTCATTTCCTTCTCCAGGTAATTAAGGTAAATAGAAATAAGTGATTTGACAGGATCACATAGCTAGTTAGTGTCTAAAGCTGGATTTGAACTCTGTTCTTCCTGACTCCACTTCCAGGCTTCTATTCATTCTACAATTTTTAGCTTTAGACAACTGCTTTAAACAAGCAAGTTAGAGATGAAGACTTACTAAGATCACAAAACAAATAAGATCAGGGGTGAAACAAGGTTGTCCACTATCACCATTACTGTTCAATATTGTATTAGAAATGCTAGCCTTGGCAATAAGACAAGAAAAAGAGATTAAAGGAATTAGAGTAGGTCATGAGGAAACCAAATTATCACTCTTTGCAGATGATATGATGGTCTACTTAGAGAACCCTAGAGAATCAACTAAAAAACTATTAGAATTAATCCACAACTTTAGCAAAGTTGCAGGATACAAAATAAATCCACAGAAATCATCAGCATTTTTATACATCACCAACAAAATGCAACAGCAAGAGATACAAAGAGAAATTCCATTCCAAATAACTATCGATAGTATAAAATATTTGGGAATATATCTGCCAAGGGAAAGTCAGGATCTATATGAGCAAAACTACAAAACACTCTCCACACAAATAAAGTCAGATCTAAACAATTGGAAAAACATCAAGTGCTCTTGGATAGGTCGAGCGAATATAATAAAGATGGCAATACTACCTAAACTAATCTATCTATTTAGTGCTATACCAATCAAACTCCCAAGAGATTATTTAACTGAACTAGAAAAAATAACAACAAAATTCATCTGGAAAAACAAAAGGTCAAGAATTTCAAGGGAATTAATGAAAAAAAATGCAAATGAGGGTGGCCTAGCTGCACCAGATCTAAAACTATATTATAAAGCAGTGGTCACCAAAACCATTTGGTACTGGATAAGAAATAGAGTAGTGGATCAGTGGAATAGGTTAGGTTCACAGAACAAAATATTCAATGTCAATTGTAATCTAGTGTTTGATAAACCCAAAGACCCCATTTTTGGGATAAAAACTCACTATTTGACAAAAACTGCTGGGATAATTGGAAACTAGTCTGGAAGAAATTAGGCATTGACCCACACCTAACACCATATACCAAGATAAGGTCAAAATGGATTCATGATCTAGGCATAAAGAATGATATTATAAACAAATTAGAACAATGTAGGATGGTTTACCTCTCAGACCTGTGGAGGGGGAAGGAATTTGTGACCAAAGAAGAACTAGAGGTCATCATTAATCACAAAATAGATAAGTTTGACTATATCAAGTTGAAAAGTTTTTGTACAAACAAAATGAATGCAGACAAGATTAGAAGGATAGCAGTAAACTGGGAAAATATTTTTACATCCAAAGGTTCTGATAAAGGCCTCATTTCTAAAATATATAGAGAATTGACTCAAATATATAAGAATTCAAGCCATTCTCCAATTGACAAATGGTCAAAAGATATGAACAGACAATTTTCAGACGAAGAAATTGAAACTATTTCCGGTCACATGAAAAGGTGCTCCAAGTCACTATTGATCAGAGAAATGCAAATTAAGACAACTCTGAGGTATCACTACACACCTGTCAGATTGGCTAAAATGACAGGAAATGATAATGATAGCTGTTGGAGGGGATGTGGGAAAACTGGGACACTGATACATTGTTGGTGGAACTGTGAACGGATCCAACCATTCTGGAGAGAAATTTGGAGCTAAGCTCAAAAAGTTATCAAACAGTGCATACCCTTTGACCCAGCAGTGTTTCTACGGGGCCTATATCCCAAAGAGATTTTAAAGGAGGGAAAGGGACCCACATGTGCAAAAATGTTTGTGTCAGCCCTTTTTGTAGTGGCAAGAAACTGGAAATTGAAAAGATGCCCATCAATTGGAGAATGGCTGAATAAATTATGGTATATGAATGTTATGGAATATTATTGTTCTGTAAGAAATGACCAACAGGAGGATTTCAGAGAGGATTGGAGAGACTTGCATGAACTGATGCTGAGTGAAATCAGCAGAACCAGGAGAACATTATACACAGCAACAAGACTATACGATGATCAATTTTGATGGACATGGTTCTCTTCAACAATGATGTGATTCAAACCAATTGTGCTGCGATGAAGATAGTCATATACATCCAGAGAGAGGCCTGTGGGAACTGAGAGTGAACCACAACACAGCATTTTAACGCTTTCTGTGAATATTTCCATGCATTCTGTTTTCCTTCTTAGGTTTTTTTTTTCTTCTTCTCTTTCTAGATCTGATGTTTCTTGTGCAGTAAGATAACTGTATAGATATGTATACATGTATTGTATTTGTCATATAATTTATCCTATCTAGCATGTATTAGATTACCTGTCATCTAGGGGTGGGGGGTGGAGGGAGGGAAAGGAAAAGCTTGGGAAAAAAAGTTTTTTTTTGCAAAGGTCAATGTTGAAAGGTCACTCATATGTCTTGCAAATAAAAAGCTTTTAAAAAATAAATAAATAAAGTACTTTATCTGCCCCCCCCCAAAAAAAAAAAAAAAAAGATCACAAAACAAATACATGTGTGAGGCAGGATCTGAATCCATGTTCCTGACTGTGACACAGTCTCTATCCATTGTGCCATGCTGACTCTCAAAGTATTTTGTTAACAAGAGGTTTTATATAAATGAGCTGTTGCTTGTTATGATTGCTAATTATTAATAATTTACCTGACTCACATCCTTTCTTCCTCTGCTACTCTATGTACATGTCGGTTTGGCACATTTCTTGGTTGATTATTATTACAGATAACAAGAAATAATATTATGAATAACCAGGAATGTAAGGCTTTATTTAGGAAGATGGCTGAAAATGAGATGCCACAGGGAATGGAGGTGGGAAGTATCTGACAGTGGGTTGGCACCAGGGTCATGAGTGGGACTGAGTTTGAGTGGGGTTGGGGCCAAAACCATCAGTAGAATAGAATTGGGGAATTGTGCTGAATCTGAAGCCAATTGTGTGGGAGGGTTTGAGGTCAGAGTCTTGGGACGCTGATTTATTTCTGGATGCTAAGCAACACTCCTCTTATCTAAACATTATTCATCTCACATGATCACCTACCCAGAACTTGGGGTCAGGCTCAGGTTGGAATAGGTGACCGGCAAGGTTTGGCATTTTCCGTATTCTTGAATTTTCTAGTAAATAGCACAGGCGTAGCTATGGAGAGGCAGCCAGGTCTTTGTTCCAGGTGCTGACATCTGTGGAGAGCAGAGCAAGCTTTTTTCTTACAGTGATCCAGACTCTCTCTTCCCCAAGCTGTGAAGTTTTTCACTTGATTGTACTCTTGAAGGGATGGGAGAGAAGATGGATCCCAGAAGAAGCTCTAGAGCAGAGACAGGGGAGGAGGAAGAAGGAATAGGTTATTCTCTCTCCTAGCATTACTCCCCAGAGGTAGAGCTATCTTTTCTGGGACTAAGCCATCTTTCCCAGCCCTTCTTCCCTAGCCTATCTCCTTCCAACCAATCAAATTTGCCCCAAGTAACCAGATTCATAGTGACAATTCTAAAAGGACATCCTATCCCCTGATCCTGAAATCCACCCATAGAGAGGGACTGTGTACTCCAGCGGTTCTTAATCTTTTCTTTGATGTGACAGCCCCCCTTAGTCAGAGCTTAACTGGTAGGGTTGGGTTGGGCCTATTAATTTCTTTCCAGAATAATGCATGGAATACAATACACAGAATTTTTAAAAGGAAATTGATTTTGAAACGGACATCAAAATATTATAAAAATGAGTTCATAGAATCTGGATTAAGAACTCTTGCTCTAGACTGTTCTATTAGTTACAATAGATTGAGGATGTAAAAGCATAGGAGTGTGATCCTAACACTTTGCCCAGTCTAACACAATAAGCATCATCAGAAATTTGCCACCTACTTAACCCTGACTCCCTCCACTGTCCCACACTGCCTCTAGGATAGCTACCCATCCACCACCAAAAAGGGGGATATATGGCTCCAAGGACAGCAAGATGCTTTCAGATTAGACAGCAAGGTACCAAAATGGATTGAGACAAAGATGGTTTTTGAATCCATTTTTCTAAAAAAAACAATGGAGAAAAAGATCTGTGACCTTTGAGCAGAGGGAAGGGCAGAGGAAGGGAGACCTATCAACTCCTTGGTTGGCTGCCAAGAAATCAGGGCACACTGGCATCGAACTCCTAGTTTTTGTTGAGAGTGGGATGTTTTGAGGTTTTTTTCTTTCACTGAAAAACTCTAGCCTTGGCCTCAGTACAGGCCACTTGATTTTCCTGAACTGAAACACAAGCTCTACGCTTGCTAATTTTCTGGGTTCTGTTTCTTGCTGCCCCTCTCCCACTCTTTCCAGCTTATGTTGCTGTCAAAATCATTTGCCTCCCATAATTTATGTTTATATTTGTTTCCTCAAAGAGAGGCTTAATTAATGTGCCATTACTCAGCATTCCCTAGTTGGGGTATAAGAGGGTGAGGGGGTGGGGGAGGGAAGTGGTTTTTAGATACTAGATGTGCTGTTTTTAGATTCTAGAAACTTAGGACCTGATAGCTGTTTATCACTTTCTCTGGTCCTTAGTATTACTAACCATAAGGTAGTAAAAATCCTCTGGCCTATGTCTAGGGCTATCAGATGAATCAGATCAGTATTCTTTTTCAAGACCAAAAAGTCAAGGGCTCCTCTAATTTTGCTTCCCTTTATTCCAATTTTGGGATATGTGTGTGTGTGTGTGTGTGTGTGTGTGTGTGTGTGTTCACTCTAGCATGCTCATATGTACTTATGTTGGAAGGAGAAAGAGAGAGGTGTGTGAAGGGGGGCACTGGGAGCTGCTTCTGGAAAAGGCGGGTTGGTACTGGCCCCAGTGCTTCCACAAAGTTAAACCCAGAAACCAGAGAGATCACCAATTTCTGACACAGAGAAGGTTCTTCCTACTATCTAACTTTAATTCTTCCAGCTGTAGCATCAGCATGCTGTGGTTTGAGTCTGTTCCCAGGCAAACTAAGAGTGAACAGATCCCCATCCATCAATAAAGATGAGCAGTTGCTCAGTTTCCCACTCATGCACATTGGAATTGGACTCAAAAGTTCTAATTCCAAATCTCAGCTCTATAATTTGTTATGTGGACAATTCACTCAGCGAAGTGAATATCCCTTCCAATTCTAATATAGCTGTTTTGGGAGCATTGTGAAAATGGACCTATAAGGACCTTCCTATAGATTATGCTCCAGAGCTCCACATCTCCAAGAGCTGTCAGAGGTACACTCCATGGGATGGCCCTCATGGGCCCATTCTCACTCATGGTCCAACCTCCACTACACTGAAATCTTATAGTTCCTGAGGGTCCCTTTTCAAACTTGTCATGTCTCTGTGGCTCCTAGAACTACAAACTGGGGTCTCAAGGACTGAGCAAAGACTCACCTGATTCATTCCTTCAGGCTTACCCCCACCCAATCCAAAGGTCTATCCCTTCTCAGCCCAGATGCTCCTGAGGTATAAGTAATATCAAATCTTTCACCTGTTCTAAGACCTGATCTCTTTGGCTTCTGGCTTGTTTGAGACAACCCACAATCACCTGCTCTTGGTTGATATTGTTACCACCTCCTTTTCAGGAACTAAAAGGGAAGCTTTGAGGGTTCTGTCCTTTGAAACCAAACCACATCACTCCCTCCCAAGCTCACAGGGGAAAGAGAGGAGGAAGCTCTGCCAAGGCTGGTATTTTGCATGTAGCTGAGAAATCATGCCATTCATTCCCAGCATGGAAATTGATATTGAGAGAGAGTGCATATGAAAACTGGATGACTTTCATTACCTGACAAAATACTTTCATCTCACCTTTATATAATGTTTTTTAAAGATTTACAGAATAGGGGTAGCTAGGTGGTACAGTGGATACAGCACCAGCCCTGAAGTCAGGAGGACTTGAGTTCAAATCTGGTCTCAGACACTTAACATTCCCTAGCTGTGTGACCCTGGGCAAGTCACTTAACTTCAATTGCCTCAGCAAAAAGCAGGAAAAAAAAGATTTACAGAATACTTTTCTCCTAACTATCCCTATGAGACAGACAGTACAGATATTACATGTAACAGCAATAGCTGACATATAGTACCTAGTATACAATAAGCACTTTAATGCTTGTTGTTTGACCTGGCACATAGAAGGCACTTAAAAATGCTTGCTGTTTGATTGATTAGGATTTGACACATAATAAGTACTTAATAGGCAACTAGGTAGTACAATGTATAAAGATAAATGGTTTAGAATCAGGAAGACTTCATGAATTCAAATCTAGCCTCAAAGTTATTAGCTGTGTGACCCTGAGCAAGTCACTTAACTCTATTTGATTCAATTCCTCATCCATAAAATGAAGAAATGGCTGATTACTCCAGTATCTTTGTCAAGAAAACCCCATATGGTATCACAGAGTCAGATAAAAATAAACCAAAAAAGCCCCTTGTTTGATATAGCAAACCAGTTTACATAAATTATCTGATCCTATCACAACCCTGTGAGTTAAATACCAAAGGTATTTAACTCATTCAACAGATTAGGAAATAGAAGTTTAGAAAGGACAAGAAAACAGTATTTTAATGACAATCCTGGCAACTGTCAAAAGTAAACTTCAAATCCAAGTCCTGCCTGACTCCATTCCTAGATCTTCTCTTGCTCTATCAAGTTGCTGGATTATGAGTCCTCAAGTCATTGGATGCTGTTAACCAGTAGTTCATGGATAGCTTTGGTATCTCTACATACCCCCATCCCTACCAGTAGCCTAACACTGGGACCCAGAATCATGTTCATTGTAACACTGAATGCAGTGGCACTGAAGAAAGTCCTTCTTTCAGCTTCATTTGGATTCTCCAGGCCAGGGTTCCTGCTAATTACCAGTCTCTTAATCTCTTTTCTTAATGTCTTCCCCAGGCTTTTATCATAGAGGTTGAGTTTTAGGGCCCTGAGCCCTAAAACCTCTTTGACCTCTTTGAGGTCAAAGTCATTGGTGAGAAATATGAGAGAAGAGAGAGAAAAAGAGAGAAAGAGAGAAACAGACAGCCAGAGACAGAGAGATAATGTCAGAGAGAAAGAAAGAGACAGACAAACAATCATACCAAGGATAGATCTGGAAGATGGCATGGCAGTCCTAGAACTTGTAGTTCTCAATTGCTCTTTCCACTGGGCCTCAAAATTAAGGGAAACCTGGGAAAAGACACTAAGGGCATAGTCCCTGAGGTATGTGCCCCAATAACCTCTGGAGTTAGTAGGAGAGGTGAAAGGGTCCTGTTTCTGCCTAGTGTCAGCTCCTTCTCCTTTGCCTTTCTCTTTGCTCACTCCAAGTTTGAGACATCTGGGAATGATGGCATAATGGACAGAACCCTGAATATAAAGTTCAAGGATCTGCGTTGTATGTGTGACCTTGTGCAGATAGTATTATCTCTCTAAGTCTCAGTTCCTAATTTATAAAATGGAGAGTTAAAGGAAAGGATTTATGAAAGAGAGAACGAAGGGAGAAGTAGCCAAGAGAATAAACAAAAATTACATGAAGACCCAAGAGGAAGATAATTTTGATTACATGAAATTAAAATAGTTTTACACACATATACATTGAAGCCAAAATTAAAAGGAAAACAGGAAGCTGCTGGGGGAGGGGGAATTTTTATAGCAAGTTTCACTGATAAAGCCCTGATTTTTCAAATACATAGAGAATGTAGTCATATTTATAAAAATAAGACCCATCCCTCAGTTGATAAATGATCAAAGGGTATGAACATGCAGTTTTCAGAAGAAGACATCGAAGCTATCAATAACACATAAAAATGCTTTAAATCAGTATTGATTAGAGAAATGTAAATTTAAACAGTTCTGAGATACCACACCTATCAGATTGGCTAACTTGACAAAAAAGGAAAATGGTGAAGTTGTGAACCAGTCCAACCATTCTAGAGCAATTTGGAGCCATACCCAAAGAACTAGAAAACTGTGCTTAAAATCATTTATGATTCAACCCAGCAATATTACTATTCTCTGTACTCCCAAAGAAGTCAAAGAAAAAGGAAAAGAACCAATTTTTACAAAAATATTTATAGAAGCAATTTTTTTTGTGGTGGCAAAGAATTGAACGTTGAGATGGCCATCAATTGGGGAATGATTGAACAAGTTGTGGTAGTAGATTGTGATAGAATACTTTTGAGCCATAAGAAATAATGAATAAGATGATTTTGGAAAAACCTTGAAAGACATATATAAACTGATGCAAAGTGAAATGACCAGAATCAGAATACTATATGTAAGAACAGCAATACTGTAACAATGGTCAACTGTGAAAGACTTAGCTACTCTTAACAACACAGTAAGATAAAGGACACACAAAGAAAAATGCTATCTATATCCAGAGAGAGAACTGATGAACTCTGAATGTAGATTAAAGCATACTTTTTTTTTCACTTACTTTATTTTTCTTGCCCCTCTCCTTTTGCAACATGGCTAATATGGAAATATGGTTTGCATGATTTCAAATGTATAATTGATACAATACTGCTTGCCATCTCAATGGGCAAAAAAGGAAAAGAAAGAATTGGGACTTAAAAATCAATAAAGTATAATTACTTTTTTAAAAGACCCAAGAGGAATCAAACACCGTGAAATATAGTAGAAAGAATTTGAAATTAGAAGTCAGGAGGCAAACTCAGGGCTGTCCTAGGCCCACAGCATCATTTAACTTCTGTGCATTCGCTTTCTCATCAGTGAAATAAGAATTATTATCCCCAAAAGCTACTTTTCAGGGATGTCATGAGTAGCCAAATGGATAGTGGTTGTGAAAGTGCTTTGAAAAAGTTACAATGCTATCCAAAGAACGATTATTATTCCTATAAATCATGCATCACACCTAATGAAAACCAGGCAGTGGAGGTAAAGGAATTTTGATTTTGTAATTTTGTAATTCAACAGAAAATCAAGAGCATCTAACCCAACTGCTCCTTTTTATAGATGAGAAAACTGAGGTAGGGAGGAAGACTGGCAGAAAAGTTCTTTGCCAAGGTCACCTAAGTAGTAAGTGGTAAAGACCTGGGTTCAAATGCTGATGCTACTTCATGTGGGAAGTTATGCTATTATTATTTTTATCCTCATTTTAGAGAGGATCTAAGGTTCAAAGAAATATGAGACTTAGTATTTAGCTTTCGTTCATTTATCTTTTTGTTTATTTGGCTTATGGTAATTATGCCACTTCTTTCTCTCTTGGTCTGTTGAATTCATTAAAGATTAGTTCAAATGATACCTCCTCCAGGAAGTCCTACCAACTAACATCTAGGAGTGTGCTGGAAACAGCTGGAACTGACTCTCACATTACCATTTGTCTTCTGGAATGTTTGAAAATGGATGTTTCAAAGTATTTCAAATTCAACATGTCCAGAACAGAACTCATTATCTCCCCTAAAACTCACCCCTCTTTCTAACTTCTCCATTCCTGTCAAAGGTCCTACAATTCCTTCAGTCTCCCATGGAGACCATCCTTCCCTTTATCCATGTCTAATCAGATGCCATGTCTTATTGCTTTCACTTCTGCCACATCTCTCCCATTAGACTTCTCTGTTCTCACACTGCTACTGTTTGGGATGAAGTCCTCATTCCTTCTCACCTCAGTTACTTCAATGGCCTTCTTTCTTCTTTCTCTGATTCAAATTTCTCCTCACTCCAAGTAGTTCTCCATATTGCTTTCAAAGTGCAGATCTGACCATGTTATACTCCTCCTCAATCAACTCCAGTAGCTCCCTATTGCTTCTAGGGATCTGCTAGATTTGTTTTTTGTTTGCTGATTTTTAAAATTTTAATAGGATTTTGTTTTTCCAAATATATACAAAGATAGTTTTCAACACTCATCTTTGCAAAATCTTGTGTTCTAAATTATTCTCCCTTTCCTCCCCACCCCACAAAAACAGCAAGCAATTTAATATAGGTTAAACATCTGCAATTCTTCTAAACATATTTTCATAATCATCAGGTTGTGCAAAAAAAAAGAAAAAAAAATCAGGATCTGCTTAGTTTTCAAAACCCTTCCCCTCACCTATCTTTCCAGCTTTTTTGTATAATATTCTCCTCCCATGCTCTGAAATCCAGCCAAACAGGTCTTCTCTTTTCTTTAAACAGAACATTCCACATTAAAACTTTATTCCTTTGAACTGGCTATCCCATATATCTGGAATTCACTTCTTCCTTTCCTCCCCCTCACAAAGGCTCTTTTTTTCCTTCAAGACACAGTTTAGGTACAATTTTTTATATAAAGCCCTCTCTGACCCTACACCAACAAATGTTAGTAACTCTCCTCCCTAACTACTTTCTAGATTACCTTTATTTGACTTATTTTCTTTTACTTTTAGTTATTTATTATATATTTTTCCCTTTTGTGAGTAGAAATTATCTTACTTTGTTCTGTCACCTCTTGGTATATAGTGTGGCACATAGTAGGTGCTTATTGCTTCTTGACTGATTCCCACAGATAATTTAAAGTAGGCAGTATAATTCAATTTATCTGTTATGGTCTGAAAGTCAGAAGCTGTGACAGAGGAAGATACTGGAGTTATGACTTGGGTTCATATTTATCTTCACCCAATGCTTTATTTCTGCCAAGAGTTTTTTGTTGTTGTTTGTTTGGTTGGTTGGTTTAGATTTTTTTTTTCTTGCAAAGCTGCATGGATAAGAAGATGGAGAGACAGAGTACTTGAGGCTATTATTATACTTTCACTTAAGGGAAGAAAGCTCAGAGCTTTTACCTGGGATCCTGATGCTCCTGGCTGCCATTTCACTTGACATTTCCCTGAGATCAGGCATGCTTATGCTCTAGCACTTACTTGCTGTGTGACCTTGGACAAATGACATAACCTCTCTGAGCTATTTCTTTAGCCATAAAATGGGGATGAAAAATACTTGCAACCATTACCTTGAAGAGTTGCTTCAGGGAAAGCAGTTTATAAACCTTAAAGCACTACAGAAATATTATTATTATTATTTATTATTTCTTGGTTTCCTCAGGGAATTTAGCTACTCATTGAATCTGGAGTTTCTAATAAAAAAGGCCTCCTTTCCCCTCCCCCAGCAGTGAGTGACTGAAATAGCAATAAAGATTAAAAAAAACAATAACAACAATCAGAGAATCAATAGAGAGAGAGAGAAGAGAAAGCAGTTTCACCTCAAAGCATATTTTAAAGCCGCAATAAGTATAAGAGGGGAAAAAATCCAGTCCCAGACATGTTGTGGATACTGAAGAGCACAAATCAATAGATCATTTTTTCATGGATATGGGGTCCTGCTGTATATAAGGCACATCCACTCTTCCCCATAGGTCTCACAGGACCCAGATACAAGGAAGAAATGGAACGGGTTGGTGGATGTGGGATAGAACAAGGAGAAGGTTCTCAGTGCCCAGGGCCATATCATAAGGTCTTTAACTGTAGCAAGCCTCTATGCCAAAGATTTGCATCTTATATACACAAAATTATGGTAGCTTCCAAGCAGTGTCTCTGGAAGATAAATTGGCCCCAGAAGGGACAGGGCTGGGTCCTTTCTCCACGACAGCTCCCTCTCTGTATTTACTGGCCCAAGAAACATCCCATCTCCTTATATAAATAAGGAAAATTTATGACAGTTTTCCTTTTTCTTTCTACTGGTTGCTGTTAGGAGGGCATTATAGGAAGAAGGCCCTTGGATTACTGAAATGGATGTGGTGGAGCAGGAGGGGTGAGAATCTGTTCTCAAGCATAGCATCCACTCTGGCCTAGTTATTCCTTTCCTTCTGTACTCTGGAGAGTCTCAGGGAAAGGCCAGTTATGACTTTAGAGGTAAAATGGAAAGGATTAAGTTAATTAGGAGGTTTTCATGACTCATTAGGAGGACATAGAAAAAACCCTCATCTGAGCATCCCCAAATACCTGCCCCTGTATTCTGTAAGTATAAGGGGAGAACCAGACAGATTATAGTTATATTCCCATAGGTATACTCTAGAACCCAAGGTAGCAGACAAAATCAACACCACTCCCTCAGGCCCCCTCAGCAGAACTTCCCCAGAGTATGATATTTGAAAGTAATTGGGTTCTAAAATTTGTTGAAGTCCTATCCTTGCTCACTCCACCCCCCCCAAAACATTTATCAAAACCAGCATTATGGGTCCTGCTTTCATTTCCATCTTCTTCCCTCGCTTTCTTCCCTCTCCCTTCCCACACAGCAATAGATCATCCCATCTTAACCTCTCTTGCAACCAGAAAAATCTGCAAAACTCCTTTCTTTTAAAGGAGTAAGAAGATGACCCCACTGGGGTGTATCATTTCTCTCAGAACTGAGATTTTCTCTGCTTCCCAATTTATAGACTTAAGTAGTCCCTGACTCTGCTAGTTCCTAGCTGGGCAACCTCAAGCAAATCTTTTCATCTCTTGGTGTAGCTTCCTCATCTGGAAAGTGAAGGGCTAGATATGATGACCTCCTATGTCCCTCTAACTTTGACGTTCTGTGATCAAAGTTGTTGAACGATGATCAATAAATGTTCATTGACTGATTGTGATCGAATCATGCTGAGTCCTTTAGCAAAGTCTCTTCCCACCTCCTAGTCCCCTTCTCTTTCTCTCTCATGGGGTCAGGCAGAGGACAAAGTTATCAGCAACCTTCCTAGGTCTGGAAAATCACAAACACACACACACACACACACACACACACACACACACACAGAGAGAGAGAGAGAGAGAGAGAGAGAGAGAGAGAGAGAGAGAGAGA